>JARHVA010003076.1:1287500-1797500 GCA_037957365.1 Torreya grandis | reverse complement strand
CTCATCTAAAAAATCACCAATATAAGAACTGGAAACTATTAATTGATGGTGTATTTTTTGAATTCCTTGTAATATTAATACATGCACAAAGTGCCATCCTTATTACACACCATAAATATTGGAGAATAATAATTAATTTGGTTAATCTAGATAATTCCTACCTCAAGCATACCCGATACCAAATTCTTAATTTCACTTTTTGTACATATAGGAACCTATAAGGTTTGATGTTGGGTGGATGGATCCATAACACTAGTTTAATGGGGAATTATCATGATATATTTTTGGTGTTATTCTATTAAGAGTATATTAAACTAATATTAAGTGAACCTTAATAATTTCCTATAGATTTAGTGGTATATACATCTTTGCTAGTTGTGATTCTAAAGGAAAATGTTACGCCACTAACACATCCACACCATTTTAAAGTTTTTTATTAATTTGATGAATCTAATAAACTTTGAGAAATTTTCACATAGCCGTGTGGATCATAATTCATTCATTCTAAATGAAAAACATGGAAATTCCTTAAAAATTTAACTTAATTGTGCTAAATGTAGTCAGACATTGGACTCCTAAAATAATATTCTCACCATCCATGATAATGATGAACATATGAAAATATATAAGGTAGTCTGCATTTTTAATTTTAACACTATGAAATTTCCTTGTATTCTTGAATGTACCACCATATATAATCATGACTAGAAATTTTAGAGATGGATAAACAAAACATCTAAAGCGAGAAACAAACTTATTATTAGAGAAGTTGTGGGTATTTTTTGGGTCAAAAAATATTGTCACCCTCTATTTGTTAAGGAATACCAATACATTATAGGTTTGTGGGGTGTTAACACCTAAAAGTGTTAGTCAATAAATAGTTGGTTAGTATCTGTAGTCATATAAAATTCAAAAATTGGTATGTTGAGCATAACTAATGACACCCAATCCTTAGGTCCCTCTTACTTTCTCTCTAGACCCTCTCAGGCTTATTTTAACTAATTAATAATCATCATTGGCCTTCCAAACTTGACCCCAGCTGAGCCAAGACCCTCTCTTCATGGCCAATATATCACCCCAAGTCTCATCTACCAAGGATAATAGTACCAAAGTTGGACTATAGCACTGGACCCTAGGGTGTCCCCTTTCTAGTGTTCCTTCCTGTCTAATCACAATTTGAGCCTAGTTTACCATTTTTTCCTAATTCTTGCTTTTCATTATGTCAGCCTAGTCTAGTTTCATCTAACCCATGACCAATATATCCCTATAATATCGCATTCAAATATCATTTGGAAAGGGTTTCCAAATATCATTCAAACAAGAAAGAATACAAGCAAGACCACTCAAGTAACCTTCCTTATTATCTTCATTTAGCCAACCTATACACATTCAAGCCAATTCAAGTCCTTACACCAACCCTTAGTCATCTCAAGATTACCTAGTTTTAGCATTTCCCACATTTCATTCACTATTTCACCAAGCACTCTTAAAAGGAGAACTACATATGGCTTGATCCCTCTTCAGAATATTGGTATGTAGGCAACGTGCCCACACATAAGGTGTGAAGCACATCCAGTGAATCTTACACACACTAACCCCTTTTCCCCATTTTCTAAAGTTTATTTCAATTTAATATAAGATACAATTATATGAATAATTATCTATATAGGAAGAGCTATTGATAGCATGGACCTAAAAATTGGTACAAAGGTTCACACTTAGTAGGTGAATAAAACCCAAAAAGCTTAAATCCTTAGGATAATAGCACTAGAGAAGGACTATAGTGTGGAGCCTAAGGTGTCTATTTCCATTGTTCCTATCCAATAAAAAAATGAATTCCAATATCTTGTTTTTGATAGTGTCTTAGCCCTGCACACAAATTTTTAGACCCTGTCTCAATCAAAATAGTTTAGAATAAGCTAAGTTTGATTTTCTCTCTCTCACTATAATTTTTAGAAAAGGTCTAATTGTAATTTAATTTCATAAATAAATATCTTTAATTAGGAATATTATTTACTATTTTATCCTACTTAGACCTATGTTTATTAAATAGAAATAAAACTCTATTATTCCCAGAATAACAAATCATTTAGTGAACTCGACTTACTTTGAATTTTGCATAAAAATCCTATAAACCCTAGGGTAAATTCCTAGCTAATTTTTCCCATTAATTTTTGAATTTTTTCTTGAATATTAAAATTAGAAATTCCTCTAAAATTTTAAAATTTTGTAGCAAATTTTAAAATAAATTTATTTCAAACCTTAGTTGCATACACTAGCTCCCAGTAATTTTAAAGCATTAATCCAATAATTTCTTGATTTTTTTTGCTTGCACATATAAATAAAAAAATTATCTCAAATTTTAATTTTTTTTAGTAAATTTTAAAATAAATTTATTTAAAACACTAGTTGCCTCAACTAGCTCCTAGTAATTTTCTAACCATTTTTTGAAATTTTTTGTTACATATTATAATCAGAAAATCATTTAAAATCTCAAAAATTCATAGTAATTTCAAAAAATAAAAATAAAAAAAATAAAAAAAATTGAAAACCCTAGTTGTATCTACGAGGTCGCATTAAATCAATAACTTTCCCATAAAATTTTAATTTTTTTCCTAAATACTTAACTCAAAAATTTAATTTTAATTTCAAAAATTCATAGTATTTTGCAAAAATATATTAAAAAAATCCCTAGTTTCATGTACTAGCTCCTATTTTACTTCTTAAAGTATCACCTTAAATGTTTATGACCTTTGTATCCTTTCTATGTATATTCCAGTTCAAGCTCCATATCCTTTCTATAATATTCCAGTTCCTTGTTTAGATTATATTAGTTTAATCTTTTCTACTATTATCTATGTTGTTTTCCTTATGCCACCTAAGTTCATTGCATCTCTTACTTCAAGATGAAGTATAATACTTAGTGGTAATCCTACCAAACTCACCTATATTCCTTCAATCTAACCATACACCATGGACAAAAAACTAGCTCAATTTCTTGTTATAAATCCTACACATCTAGATTACACAAATTTTCATCAAGATAACTATGATAATGAGCAATATGAAAATAACAATGATGATGCACACACTGATGCTCATGCTCCACCACATGGGACTACTGATCCACTTCCACCTATTGTTGATAATGAAGTTGTCCTCAATAAAGATTTGATTTTATAAAGTTTTTGAGAAAGACTCAAGGAACCACCCCAAGATCATACTCTTATCCTGAAATATATAATAGAAATTAAAAAGGATAATAAAGTTGAGTCTTCCATTCCTTCAGAGCCACCAATTGCAAATGACACTATAGGGGAAACTATGTCTCAACAACCCCCTTATAGTAGCCCAACTTGCCTCTATGCCACCAGTTACATCTAGTGCATGCCTATCTCCTGATGTAGAAGCCCTTGTGAAAGAGATAATATCTCTTCAATCCAAGGTGATACATCTTGATCAAGGTACCACTAGACCTACGTAGGCTTTGGATTCTTTTTCTCTTTTTCATACACCATTGGCATGTCAAATTGATTCTACACCCTTGGTACAAGGTTTTGTTCAACCCAAGCTTACTCTTTATGATTGCAAGGGTGATATAAAGACAAATTTGAGAGATTTTAACTTAGCATGCTTGAATATGTACCAAATGACTCACTACTTACCAAGATATTTCCATGGAGCCTAAAGGATTATGATTTATAATAGTTCTATAATCTACTGAATTAGTTAGTCAATGCATTCAATCCTTTAGTTGGCATGTTCATAACACACTTTAGTATCAACATTAGTGTTAAGGTTTCATATGCTCAAATTTCTCAATAGAAACAATGACCAAATGAGCATGTCACAGACTATGTTCTTTGGTATAAGATCATCTTAGTTAAGATAACTACCCCCATGGTAGATTAGGAGTTAAAGTAAATTTTCAAATAAAGTCTTCTACCATGACTTCATGAATCAATCATATTCAAAATATTCTCTTCTTTCACTGAATTATGTCACACATTAAAGGAAATAGAAGTCAAACTAGTTTTAATGGATAAACTAAAGCACACTAATACATCAAACACAACTAAGAATAGTAACAACAAAGTTCCATAAAAGGTCAAGCTCAATGATATCAAATGGTAGAATAGACCAATAGTTAATGTAGATTCAAATCCTCCTTAGTGAATAGTTTTATTAACACTCCCTTAATGTACTTTTCCTCATCTTTCAATTTCTACAACTAGGGTTTTACAATAGCTTTTGGATTTTAATATCATAACTCTCCCTCTTATTCAGGAAGTTAATCCAACAAAGCATCTTCAAAATGGATATGATCAAGAGGTATTTTGTGACTACCATAGGGTACCAAGACATATAAAAAATACATGCATAAGTTTAAAGCACAAGATATATGACCTAATTGACTTAAATGCTATTGATCTTGGCACTTCAATTGAGCCTCCATCAACAAAGCAAACATAGGATAAAACATTGAAAATATTTTTAGATCTATTTCCACAACATTCAAAATAGGATAAATGGGACACATCAATGGTTTATCATGCATATCATGCACATCCACCAATAGATACATATAGGGCACCTTTAGTTGAGTTACATCCTGTGAGTAACATGATTGATGTATACAATTCCAGAGTTCTAGCTAGACCTTCTATCTCCTACTCAGAGTAGGAAATCATTGAAGATGATTCAGATTATCATGCACTCTTTATCATAGCTCACATTCATAATTAGCCTATTCACAATGTGCTTATTGACAATGGTTCTAGTCTTAACATGTGCACCTTGACACTAATACAACATTTGGGTTATTTAGAGTAGTATATCACTCCAACATACATAGTTATCAATGGTTTTAGTTAGCATATACATAATTCAATGGGTGAGATAGTACTTCCACTATAGGTTGGTCTTACACATGTGATCACACTATTCACTACAGTTCCTAGTAAAGGAGTTTTTGATATGTTAATTAGTTGACCATGGATTCAAAAAATTAGAGTAGTACCTTTTATAGTTCATAGATTTGTGAAATTCATTTATGTTTATCAGGTTATTATAGTCAAAGGGTTTCTATATGATTTACCACTCCCTTATTTAGAGCCATTATCTACTTTGTATTCAGTAGTTTTAGTTTCACCATTAGTTACAATTTTTTAACTAGTGTCAATTTCTCCTCTAGTTATATTTCCTACTCCAGTTCAGATCTAGACATAGTTGAGGCATCCACCACTAGTACAGAGGGTTCATGCACATACATCACTTCAAAATTCTAGATGGCTTCCAATTATATTATTCACACCTAAGACAATCTCATTAAGATCTCATGCATCTACACATAGAGCACATGTTTAGATAGATTCTACTACTTCTATATGGGTCCCTAAGATCCCTATAGTTGCATCCACTTCTCAGAGTTATAGAGGGACCCCATACTCAATTTCTACTTTAGAGATTTTTAGAACATTTATAACATATTTAGCTTTTAGAGCCATAGTCTCAAATTTTTCATCATGCTTCATTATCATGCATGATTCCACTCCTTGATATAATACACCATGATAAGGAGTCTCACATGAGACTCATTGGTTATTATTATTTCTCCTCAACATTGATTGTACATAGTTTCTTCTACTTGATTGTACGTAGTTCAAATATTCTAAAATACAAAAATAATATAAAATTTCAAAATCCAAAAACATTCAAAAATGTCAAAACACCAAAAACATCTCAATTGTATGCATCATCCATATTTTACATTTTTAATATCATGTTAGGACTTACATTTGCTATTTTATGCTTATTTTATGTCGATTTATCTACATTACCATGATTCACTTGATATTATTTGAGTGTTTACAGTGATATCTAGCTCTTTGATTATTTCACTCTACCCATTGAAGGGGCATCCTACATGTACATTTAAGACACACTTTGATATACATACCCACTGGGGGCATCTTCTACATGACTACACCATCTAGGTTATGTCATTCCTACACTACACACTCCAAGTTATCATGTTGATGTATATTACTTACTAGATTACACAAATTACTATATCAACATTTCACTAGTATCTATCACTTGTGTATTTATTAGCATATACTTAGTCTTGTATCAAACATATCTTTATTAGTTTCACTCTTTATTTTATTATTTAGATGTGATTCTATCTTTCTAGTTATTACATGCTTTTCTCTTTTTTCTTAGCATAGCTTGTTGGATTGTATTTCTAGTTCTTACTTGTCTCTTGTATGTACCTTAGGACATTTTACAATGTATTTCTCTTCTATTTATGTTTGTGCCTTAGGAAAATTTCCAATGTCCTTTGCTTGTACTCTTCCATGTGATTGTGGCTTCCATGCCAACTTTTTTGTTTCAATTATATGTGTACATGGAATTTGAACATGCCTTGTATGTTTATTTTCTAGTTTAAGTGACATATGCCCATATCCCTTATTTTATTAGCTCTTTGACCACCTTTGTATGTATCTTGCTTCTTACTTTTTATGCTTGTTGATTGATTGCTTTTGATTTCTTATAATGTTATGATCCATATCATGCATTTTTTCTATTTTTTCGGATGCCATGATGGACATCATACTACATCCCTCTAGCTAATAACTAATAAAAATAAAAACTAACACTTTCAATTCTATTTTAGCACATTACACATGCTATTACATTGTTATATCTATCTAGGCATAACCTTATTGATTTAAAAATCTCTCAAATCAAACCATGTTATATCTTGAGATATCTTGTTGATTATCATTGCTATATCATGTATATTTCTAGATTAACACACTTTTAGTGCTTCTTCTTCTAAGGGAAGTCATTACAGGGTACCTATTATTACCATTATAAGAGGGGGAAATAAATAGGGGCTTTGCTATAGAGATCAGAGCACCTACCAGTCAAAAAATATAGTTTCAAAACAGCCAAAAAAACTACTAGTCATCAAACCACTCAGAACAGACTAGGAAGATAGTCAAGATTCCAAAACAATGATCAATTTCAGCCCAAGACAATAACATTAAGGTTAGAATATAACACCAAACATTAAGTTGTCCATTTTTGGTCTCTTATTCAAATAGTATAAAAACTAGGTTTTCTATAAGTAGACAAAAAGGTAGGTTCAGCTATAGTTTTGCATAATCAAATCAGTTTAGATCAGTAATTTTTAGCACAATTTTCTTAGAGAATATAGATATAAGGGGAATCATGCATGACATGATTGGTCCTCACTTATATTTTTGGATATGGTAGTTGGTATAACTTTTAGATCAGAATCCATGTTTCAGACAATAGTGATTAGGGGAAATTTGCACAACACTTTTGCTTCTTTTATTTTAGTTTTTAGCATTACCTAGGCATTCTCAGTAGTTATGTTCCTTATTCCATTTTTAGGTGGTTGAAATAATTTTGGAGTGGATTTCATATAGGCTTTAACATCCACATCCCTGAGTACCCAAGTTCTTGAGTGGCTTCCATATAAGCCAAATTTTTAGTTTTGGAGTGGCTTTCATACAAGCCTAATTTCCATCTTTTTGAGTTAGCCAACATTAGCTTAGTTTCTAGCATAAATTTATATATCCATGCCACATTTTCATATTTACAAAGCATTCATGAGATTTAAAAACCATCTCATATGACATACACATTCATACATACTAGTATCAATTCTTAGCTTCACTTCATGGGGCAATGATGGAGCCAAAGGGTTAGCCTTTGTATTATTGAGCCACCTATTTAGTGGGATTAGAAATGAAGTCCAAACACTGATTAACACATGCATGATCATCTAGCTTCACTCAATAGGTGATGATGGAGCCAAAGGGCTAACCTTGCATTCTTGAGCTACTTTCTATGGAATTGAGCACTCAGACATGGAGCCAAAGGGTCAGCCTTTGTATTATTGAGCCACCTATTTAGTGGGATTAGACATGTAGTCCAAACACTTATTAACACATGCATGATCATCTAGCTTCACTCAATAGGTGATGATGGAGCCAAAGGGCTAGCTTTGCATTCTTAAGCCACTTTATATAGAATTGAGCACTCATATCCATTCATGATATAACTTTTGGTATAACATCATCCATCACATCCAATATTACTCAACCTTACTCAGTATCACAATAGGTTTTGTATTGGTTCACATACTCAATGAGATGTATTTATTACTTTCTCTTCCTCTCTCTTACCTAGCTTTGTACATTTGTGTTTTATATTTCATATAATAAGAATTGATCTACTCTTTATTTTCCTTTCATAGATTCACACTTACACAACATTATCTCTATGCACTATCAACATTACTAAATGTCACACAAGCTTCATGGGCTTCACCTTTATAGGTAGTTTTAGGTATGCTTTCTATTTTCCTTTATCCTAGTATTTGACTTTGCTACATCACTAGAATAAATAGGGGGTAACTATAGTCATATAAAATGCAAAAATTGGAAACTTGAGCATGGATAATGACACCCAATCCTTATGCCACTCTTTCTTGCTCTCTAAACCCTCTCAGGCTTATTTTGACCTATTCCCAATCATTTTTGGCCTTCTGGACTTGACCCCAACTAAGCTAGGACCCTTTCTTCATGACCAATCCATCACCTTAGGTATCATCTACCTAGGCAAATAGCATAAAATTTGGAATATAGCACTGGACCCTAGGGTGTCCCCTTTATATCACTCTTATCCAATCATAATTTGAGCCTTGTTTATCATTTTTTTTCTAATTCCTCTTATTCATTGTGTTGACCTAGTTTGGTTTCATTTAACCCATGACCAATAGATCCATATAAAAGTCTATTCAAAGATCATTTAGAAAGGGTTGGAAAATATCATTCAAGAAATCAAGAATACAAGCAAGACCACCTAAGTAATCTTCCCTATTCTCTGCATATAACTAGCCTATAAACTTTTAAGACAATTCAAGTCCTTACAACATCCCCTAGTCATCTCCATCTTATCTAGTTTTAGCATTTCCTACTTTTAATTCACTATTGCACTAAGCACTATTAAAGGGGTAACTACATATAGATTGATCCCTCTTCAGAGTAATGGTATGTAAGAAGCATGCCCACACATGGGGTGTGAATCACATCTAGTACATCTTACACACACTAACCCCTTTTCCCGATTTGTCAAAGTTTATTTCAATTGCATAAAATATACAAGTATAAAAATAATCATCTCTATAGGGAGCTCTGTTGACAATGAGGACCTAAAAATTGGTACATAAGTTTACACTAAGATAGTGAACAAAACCTAGAAAGTTTAAATCCTCAAGACAATAGTGTTAGAGAAGGATTATTACACTAGAACCTAGGGTGTCTAGTTTGGGTGTTCCTATATAATCAGAAATTGAAGTCTAGGATCTTATTTATGATAGTGTCCTAGCCTTGCACACAAATTTATAGACCCTATCTTAGTTAGAATAATTTAGAATAAGCTAAGTTTGATTTTCTCTCTCTCATTGATATTTTTTAAAAAGGTCTAATTGTAATTTAATTTCAAAAATTAGTATCTTTAATTAGGAATATTATTTAATAATTTATCCTACTCAAACATGTTCATTAATTAGGAATAAAACTCCATTATTCCCAAAAATAACAAATCAATATCTACTAGTTCTTCATCTAGCTCATGACACACATATAATTATACTTCTTCATCCTCTTCTTCTTGATTACTTCCTTTATCTTATAACAACTTATTTTTAGCACATTTATGTCCTAAAATGTATTTAATATTTTAGTTGAAACATAATTATGTCTTAAATTTTTTTGTAAGATTCAACTTGGTAGGCTAAGGGAAATATAGTGAGAGAGTGATTTGATATCTTATGCTTTTGAAAGCATGATTTTTGTTATCTAGTGTTATTTACTCCACCTTACATGACATGAAAATAGAATTAGATATATCAAGTGGATTAAATTTTTGTATATCATGACAAATGTGAACCTTGAGTCTCTAAATAAATAGGTAATTTAAATGATCATTCATGATCATATCCACTCACAAAGATAGATTATATAATCAATTACTATTATATTTGATTGATATTATTTATTATAATTTTTCTAACCAACTAAATTAAGTTTTTATCACACCAATTTATATAGTTCAATTTTTATTGCTTATTAAAATATGACTAGGTGACACTAGGAGTCATTTTATTTTAAACACCCAATCATCAATACTAAATTAAATGCATAGGTTCCAAATATAAGTATGACATTATGACCTTATATCAACATGGGATATGATTTACATACAAAAATCCATTTGGTTTATCTATGTGATCATAGTCTTTTAATTTAATTTATGTATTTCTAATTTTAGCAACATGTTCCAAGGCTATGAATTGGAAGTAATCAAAGACTAGGTTCCACTATATTTTGTGTCAGATTTAGATAGACAAAAGATTATTATACTTGTTTTTTTCATTGGTGAAATTTGGATAGGTTTTAATGCTCGATTGAAAGGAAAATAATTTATTTAATTTTTGACCTAAATTATCTAGTCAACAATTTTTTTTTATAGATCTCTTTTATTAGTCCTTTTATATTATATGTTTTTCACATTATAATCAAGATGTATCACTCAATAATATAGAAAATAAAATATTTAACTATAATATCCATTAATTTTCATTTTGATTCGATATATTCATTTGATATGATAATTTACCAGAGTATCATAAGCCTTTCTTTAGCCCCTAGTGTGTAATTCTACCATGCAAATATTTTAAGGTTTAGGGTTAAGGTTTTATGCTTTAGGTTTTAGGGTATATTAATTAGTAATAATTAAAAGCAAGGTTATTAGAGGATTAAGAGGAATCCAATGATTGATATATTTCACAAGGAGAAAAAATATCTAAAATAAAATGTTAATAGAGGCTTATATCATGGTGATCATCTCAATGAGATAAATCTAACTAATATTATATTATGAAATGGAATGAAACACTTTAAAAATACATAATCATGAGATAATAACATACATTTTTATTTTATGATCCAATACTAGCCACTATCTCATATGTATTCCATGCTTATACTACACACTCTTCATATGCTAACACTACTACAAATGTGAATAAATGGAAAGTATTGTATGACTAACTGAGAGGTCAAGATAAACACAAGTTGAACATGCATATCCTAATAAAAACTAGTGTTTAAGAGATAAGCACCAATTTTAGACATATAAAATTTTAATTACACACTTGAGAATATCAAATTTGACATATCTTTGACATACATGACTTATACATACACATTTGAATTTTGTGTACACTTTCACCTATCTATTTTTCTATAGACTTGGGACACCCAATAGTTTGTCATTAATATTTAAAATATAACTAAGTTATATTAGAAAACCATATTATCTTAATCATTATATTTCAATATTACATAGCCATGATTTTCCCTTTTTGGATAATGTTGACAATAATTGAACACTAGCAGTTACTATAGGCATTTGCCTCTATTGACAATGACTTAGGATATTTAAAAAATAAATTTCAAATTCATATCTCTCTTGGGTTACCTTAAACATGTTTCCTATGTCATTTATGGGAGGAGATACCAAAGAGTTATCTTAAATAAAAATAAATCCCTAAAGCCAAGTCTAAATACAAATGAAAGGTTTTATTTGCATGTTATCAAATATCAAAATTTAAAGCATTACATTGCATTCTAGTGGATAATGATTGACCACTAACATACCTAGTTTAGATAGTTATGTGCTATTTGATCCATCTTTAGAGTATTATAATGTATTCAAAACTCAATCATTCATCATGGAATGGATGGGGTTATCTAATCCATCTTTTACCCCTTTATTTTAGGTCAAGCTTATATCAGAAATGGAGATAGGGTTTCAAGCAAAAGAAATGAAAATTATGATTTGTGCATAGGACCAAGGTCAATGAGCATACCAAAATTACATAGATATGTAAGCACAAAAATATATGGTATAATAGACTAATACAATCGACCTAGATATTAAAATTAACTACCAGTTATTGTACATGTATGAACTTTATTGACATCATTGGAATAGATTTTGAAAACTTACTTTCTAATACAAATAGTTTTATAACTATTAATTTTTTTTAGTGGATTGTGACACAAGTAGTGAGTAGTAAAAATAATAATATTAGACAAGTTCTTTCTCTCCTCTCATTGGTTGATCATTTCCATGGCTATCAAGTACAACTAATATCTTTGTTATATGTATATTTGTGTAGTTTGTGTCTTATCTTAAGAAATATGAATATTAATAGTTATATGTTTTTTATATCACCTAAATATATAAATATATAGAACATTTTTGTGAACCCAATATTTATTTTGAGCAAGGAAAACCCTAGGTTTTTATCCCTTAGGGTTTCATCCTTTTTATTAGGGTAGATTATTTATATTGCATCAGTGTTTGGATATAATTTCATATTTATTATTTATTTTCACATAATCATAATTAAAAATATAAATATGTGGTCATGGATGTTTTAGATGATCTCCAATAGTTTAAATTCCTATTTAGGTAGGAATCACAAAATGGTCACATTTGCATTGCCTAGATTAGGAAAGATCTAGCAATGCTATACCTAAGGTCAATGTGGCCCCACATGACCAAACTTATAAGACTCACCAGCCCCTTGGATTGCTAGACAACACTCCAAAAGTGTCAGGTTCCACCATGAATCAACTAGATAATGAAGCCGCCACCCTATAAAAACTAGATCCTCATGGTCCTAAATCTTCATGTGCTAATATCGTTAAAGGAAAATGTCTAGTGAGCCAAGACCACTTGAGTTTCAATATCTTCTCAAAAGAAGTTGATAATGAAATTGACATCCTTATTTTGGACCTTATAGTGTAACAGGATAATGTGGAACTCACTAAATCCATTCTATCTAGGGTTAATGGCTACCATCTGAATTTAGATTCTTTTCAAAAATGGGATAAAAAAGATGGAAAATAAAAGGTCATCTATAGGTGGTTCCTCTATCCAGGGGTTTCTTCTTGGTTAATTTTTATCTACAAAAAGATTGCATTAAGTATCTCTCAAAAGGTCCCTAGATTATGGGAAAAGTCAGTGTCTCTATCAAAAGATGGAAGATTGGGTTGAGCCTTAGTAACACATCCATGGATGATATTCCAATGTGGGTGCCCCTTCCTAAAATCCAATTGGAATACTAGCATCCAGATGTCATCAACAAGATTTCTAGGGCCCTGGGTCAACCTATCAAAATTTACCCAAGTACTCTCTCCTATCGAAGGGTGGTTGCTACCCATGTCCACATATTATTACTTGCTAATAAGCCACTAATTCACAAGATCAAGATAAAGTTTAAGTATAATTTTTAGCTTCAAAACATAGTGTATGAAAACAATGCAATCATTTACCCATGGTGTAATCTTTTGAGTCATATGCTCTGTGAATGTCTAAAAAAAGGTTAGGAATATATTGTATTCTCTTAACAAAGGACCAAGAAAAAGGCATCAAAGATGGATTCATGTCTAGAATGCCCTCTTAGGATTGACTCCCCTGAGCACCCCCCCCCCTTGAGCACTTCTCCTTCTAGCAGTCTCAAAGCTATCCTTGTTTAAACCCTTTTGATCATTTTTTTGCTTGTTAGTATAGAGCATTATATGATTTGGTCCCCCTAGGGAAGCCCCTCCTTGGCCCCCCTCATCCCCTCCTTTTCCCCTCACCATCCCTCCCTATCCTCACACTTTACCTAGAGCCCCATACCCACCTCATTCCTCCTCATGATCTCTTCCCCCTTTGTCCACTTTCTAAGCTTTGGCCTCCCCTCCTAAGTGTGCCAACATTCCCTTAGTTCTTCTATCCCCTTCCCTGAGCCTAGATCTCCCTTCCCCTCCCTTGAAATCTGGCCTATCCACTCATCTCCCCCATCTCCCTCTCTGAGATCTCCCTTCCCCCTTTTCCCCTCTATGAAACCTACCCCTTCCTCCTCCCCCTCCCCTCCTTTCCTTTGGATCCTACCTTCCCTCCCCACTTTTAGAGTCTACGCAAGACCTTTCATATAAAATCCATCTCTTTGTTGGCTTGGACATTTTCCTCCTTCCCCCTGAGGCACCCCCACTCCCATTTTTTGAAATATTTAGAGCCTTAAAAATATGGGGGGAAATGTTTTGAATCTCTCTCCCTCCTATCACCCACCTAGATGATTAGTTTTTCATTTGTTCTAAAAATAAATGAGGTAGGAAAAAGGCCAATATTCATATTACTCCAAAACCTGTGGGTAGATCCCTAAGGATGGTTACAAGAAACTTAGACACTACAAAAGAGATTAGTAAAGGTTTTAATAAAACTATTTAGGTCAATTAGGATAAGAAATGAAAGTCCTTTTATGGAAGGTAAGGGGCCTAAATATCCCTAATAAATAAAATACCCTTTGTAATATTATCAAATGGGTCAATCATTTTATTCTCCTCATTAAGGAAATAAAAATGTCTAACTCTATCCTTAAAGCTAGCATGTCAAGAATATGGAATAATTCCCAAGCTCTCTACTTTAGGTTTACAAGTGATTCAAGTGGTTTGAAAGTTTTCTATAACCCTATTGTCTTGTGAGGAGACATTCTATGGAAGTCTAGCAATTAGATTTTAGTTTTGTTTACATACCTTGATAGTAATGATGAATGGATTTTAACCAACACCTATGATCCAAATTCCAAACCTACCAAGAATATTTTTTGGAAAAAATTATTGGAATTTTGAAGGACCTATGTAAATTGAAACTAGATCATTGTTGGTGACTTCAACACCCCTCACTCCTAGGGATAAAAAAGGTATCCTTATTGACCTCATGGATATCATTCTAGAATTCAATAATTTCATCACTAATGTAGGCCTAGTGGATGTAGACCTTAATGGTATTCTATTTATTTAGTATAATAGAAGACTAGGGGAAAATTCAATCCAAGTCTACCTAGATAGGTTTATGATCTCATTAAATTGGGATATCCAATTTTCTAGCAGGCTCTATTCCTTACCCAGAGCAGGGTCTAATCATAATCCCTTGGTGTTCAAATCAGACAAGATATCTAAACCCAAATATATCCCCTTAAGATTTGAAAACATGTGGCTTCATCACCCTAGCCTTATACAATCCATGAAATATTGGTGGAAATAACCCATCTTAGGTTCTGCCATGTTTATCCTCATGAAAAAACTCAACTTTCTCAAAACCAAGCTAAAAATCTAGAATAAGGAAGTATTTAGGGACATCTTCTTATATAAAAAGGATCTTGAAGTCAAAATTTCATTAATTGAAGATATTTGTGCCTCTAGTAATTACAATGATCTTAGGGATTCAAAGGAAAAATAACTCATGTGTCAATTCCATAACCTTGAAGTAAAAGAGGAGGCATTTTTGAAAAAAAAGTCCAAATGCTTATGGTTGAAGGAGGGCTAGGAATACAAAATTCTTTCATTTTTATACTTCAAGGAGTATAAATATCAATATAATACCCCAACTTCAAGTGGAAGATAAGACCATCAATAGAAATGAGGAAGATATCACCCACCATACTCTAAATTTTTTAGGAACCTGATCTCAAAAAAAGGAGTACCAGATGACCACCAAGTCTATTCTCCTCTCAATAATTTTGATAAATTATTCATAGATAATGATATAGCCTCATTTACCAAGGTTCCCTCAAATTAGAAAATAAAAATTGAAGTTTTCTCTATGGAAGGATTCAAGGCACTGAGACCTAATGGGTTCCCACCTTTTTTCTTATTAAAATTCTAGGATATTTTCCACTTGGAGGTCAAAGATGTTGTTAGAGATTTTTTAAATTCTAAATCTATTCTCAAGGAAATCAACAATTCTTCCTTGTTTAAATTACAAAAAATCAAGGTACCATTAATATCCAAGACTTTTTGCCCATTAGCTTGTGCAAGACCACTTAATAAAATTGATCCTCTATCTTGGTGAAATGCATGCAATATATACTTGATAAAGTCATTGGGGTGAAAGAAGGGGATTTTTTGGTAGGAAAAAAAATCATGGATGGAATTATTCTACCTCATGAATCTATTCATTCTATTTCTAGATCCTTGAGGTAGGGCATGTTGCTCAAGTTGGACATGTCAAAAGCTTATGATTGGGTCTCTTGGCATTTCCTTATGTAGATTTTAGAAAACCTGGGAATGAATCAGATACCAAATAAAATATCTAGAATTATATTATCACTCCCAAATTTTTAGTTATTCTAAATAGTGTTCCTAAAGGTTTCTTTTCTAGTTCAAGAGGACTAACATAGGGTAACCCCCTCTCTCCCTACCTCTTCATCATTTTAGCAGAAACCTTAGGAAGAAGCTTAAGGAGTGCATGCACTCATGGACTAATTAAAGGTGTCTTAGTGGCCCTTAATATAGATCCTATCACTTACCAACAATTTTTTGATGACACTATAATCTTAGGAGATGATTCTATTGATGAAATAAAGCAATTAAAATGCATCTTAAATAATTATGAAAAGGTTTCCAATCAGTGTATTCACTTTAAAAAGAGATCCTTATTATTTATCATTGTTCCACCCCTTTAGTAGAAAAGAATCACCAAAATTTTACACTATTAAGTGGGAAACTTGTTTCCAAAACACTTAGGCATACCACTATTTGAAGGGAAAATAGATTCTAAACATTGGAACCCCCTAATTGATCACATCCAAAAAAATAAGAGGGTTGAAAGGGCCACCTTATTACTCAGGAAGGGAAATACCAAATCCTCAAGGCTTCAATCTAGAGCATTCCTATCTACCAAATGTCTATTTTTAGAATGCCTTCAAAATTAGCCACTAAAATTTAACAAATGCAAAGAAACTTCTATGGAGGGGCACTAAAGAAATATTAAGCTATAACCTTATTTCTTGGGAAAAAGTTTACCTTATAAAAGCTAATGAAGGTCTTGTCCTGAGAACATAGCCCTATTGGCAAAAATGGACTGACATATGATGGAGGAAAATGGGGAGTGGTCAAGAAATATTAAAGCCAAATGCTTGGAAGGAATGGAAGAAAATGACTTCCTATGGGAAGAAGGCCCGATAGATGTATCCACCTTCTAGAAATCCATAACTAGTTGCAAGGATCTCTTAAAGAAAGTTATTTAATTTAAAATTAGCAATGGTGATAAAATTGACTTCTAAGAAGATGCCTGGCTATCTCTCACCCCCCTCTCCACCTAAGAGATTTGGGTGGGGTGGTATAGACATCTCAAGCAAAGATGGGGATCCAAGATCAAAGATTATTGGGAAATAAAGGAAGTTGCAAAGTGATATAAAGTACTCCCAAATGATGGAATATCACTGGAAGAATCTCATGATTTTTAAATCCTCAACTTATCATTAAGACAATTTCATATTCCCTCCTTCTAGAAGGAAGATCTTTTTATCTAGTGGGTAGAATATAATGACACCTACTCGATGGCCTTAGGGCATGCCACTATTAGTGTAGGTTTTTATTTTCCCCTATTATTTAATTAGGGAAATTATATATTTGTGCATACATGGAGTTTTCCTACATTCGTGGGATAGGCTAGCTTATGTGGAGATGTGTGTCATGGATGTGTCATAGGTGTCATAAGAATGTCATAAGTAACTCCTTTGACTAGCTATTTCGGGTATGAGAGTTACTTCTCTATTCTTAGCACCTTCTCACCACCTTTCATGGAGGAGTTACAATCTATTCTTGAGGTGCTTTGACCACCTTTTGTGGAGTTACGTGCTCTCCTATATGTATTCTTCACTTTGGCCATCTTATGTCAATGGAATATTGGGTTTTCTCCTATTTGTCTTGTGCAATTTATCTCCTTATATAATTTCAAATTGCTTTAGCATCTATGTGATGTGCACTAGCTTCATCTCGTGTGATCACATCTCCATTGCATTCACATTATCCAAATTCTGGCAATAACTCTGATATGGTATCAGTGCCACCCCGGTAACTCATTGTCTATTTTGCTATTGCTTTTATTGAAATATAGAGCTTTGTTAAGGAATTTTTTTTGTGAATTTTTAAAATTTCTAAGAGATATTGCTAGTTCTCCATGCTCTTGTTCCTTCCATGGCTTGTTTGGTCTCTCCATATACATGCATGCGAGATTTTACAAGATCTAATAATCTTGTTTCTATCAATCAGCTTGCATATTTTGTGTTTTAATCAGAATTTTAGGTTGTCATATGCCTTTGCAATCTTTTGGTAGCTGATTCTACCTTTGCATGTCATTTTTTGGTTGCTGGGGTCATTTTTTCTAACTAAAGGCATATGTTTTACACTAGCTCTGCATCTTCTATACATCAACAAGAAAAATGCCTTTTGGGTTTTGTTCGTAGCCCAGAAAAACCATCTGGGTATCTTTCAATTGTTGCATACATTATGTATAATTTGTAGAAATATGCTCAAAAAGCTACAATAGGACCCTTCTCTGTTGGTAGTTTCAATTTTGAAGGTAGTTTTCAAATGCTCCGTTCTTGCTCATACTGACTCATTTTCCCAAATTATTTATTTATTTAATTAATTTATTTATTTATTTATTTTAAAATTTTGGCTATTTTTTCATGCTCTATGCACTAGTGTAGATGTTTTTTGATTTTGATGCTAATATTTTTCAGAAATAGCAGATTCTCAATCATGACATTACACAGTTCTCATTTTGGGAAATTTGGAGGATCACAACTTTCACATAAGATCTCATATCGAGATGATTCTTTTTTTGAAAGTGCATGATTTTTTAATTAGATCGCAGTGGTGCTATTTATTTCTCTAGATATTATGCCAAAGTTGTATTTTCAGCATATGCTCTTCATGAGGGTTTTGTAATGCATTAAAATCAAGACCACTTAGTATTTCTTGCTCATGGCAGTTGTAAATGCAGTAATATATAGTGTCAAATCATATTTTTTTGAGGGGGTTCTTTGATTGAGAAATATTTGAGTTTTTTTAAAGCTTATATATTCGATTGTCGAAGACGAAGGGTGAGGCCCGGGTTGGTAGGAGGCCAATTCCCACTCACAAAGACCTCCTTTGGATTCCTCACTCTATGTTGAGTCCAATGAGTGGTTAGAAGGCCACTTTTTCCCTCAAAAGAAGCATTTTTTTAATGTTTTAGTGCTATTTTTTTGCAAAAACACTAGTTTACGAGAAATTGAATCTTTAATATCTTGCAAATGATAGCTCAGATTTAGGTGCCATTTTTTGCAAAAGTGTTTGTATTTCAATTATCCAAATTTTAGGCTTGTTATTTATTAAAAATACACTAGTTCATAAAGTGCCTAAAATTTAGGTCTCTGGGATGCATTTTCAACTGAGTCTGATGTCCTGTTTGCTTAAAGTCTTGTACTGATTACTCTAAGATGCATTCTCAGATGAGCCCAATGTGTTTTGAGCATTAAATTGCATATTTAGGGGGGTCTAAACATTTTGGGGGGTGTGATTGCTTTTTAGCACTTGCAATCTTTGCTTTTATTCTCCTTTCTGCATAATTTCACAACTTGGAATCAACATAACTTCACCTAAATTCAGCTTAAAATGGATTTTTTTCAACTTAAACCCCTAACACCCTTTAACTATCATGAATGTAAGGTTAAAATTTCAATTATTTTTAGAAGCAAAGGGTTGTATAGGATCACCATGGGTATTGAAGTAGAACCAAGCATTGATGCTGAAAAGGTCAAGTGGTACAACCATAGTGATGAACCCTATAAATTACTGAGCTTGTTCATGTCTCTAAAACTTCTCTTCTATTTAGAAATCTGCAAGACTCCCAAAGACATATGGGACACCCTAGAAACATTATTTGGGAATCTTGATGAGATGAGAGGTCATGAGCTAAAAAATGAACTCATAAGTCTAAGTACTAGCAAATTTGACACCCTACAGGACTTCTTCACTAAGTTTAAGGCCTCTAAATTACAATTGAAGGAATGCAGGATAGAGAAGAAATATGATCAACTCATCCTTTCTATTCTTGTAAAGTTAGGTCCAAGCTATTCACTCTTTGTCTCCACTTTCCATGCCATAAAAAGTGCCCTTGGCGCTACATGAAAAATGCCTTCTTTAGATTCATTCATTGTTGACTTGACTAGGGAGCAAGATAAACTAATCCAAATAGGCACAATGAAGTCTACTCAACCCCAAGCTTTGATAGCTAGAAATGGTAAGGATAAGACTTCAACAAAGGAGAAGAAGAAAAAGAATAAGGACCAGGAAAAGAAGAAAGAAAACAACAATCTTGCCAAAAACAACACTGAGTCATCCTCTTCCAATGCTAAACCTAAGAAGGAGAAGGCTAAGTGTGCCTATTGTAAAAAAATAGGGCATGATGAACACAAATGCATGAAAAAACAAATAGATCACCTAACTTATCTTCTAGAGAAGCACAACATAGGTGTTCTTGAGTCCATCAAGTAGAATTCATCTACCCAAGATTCTACCAAGGCAAAAGGTAAGGGTAAAGAGAAAGAAAAGGGTAAGGCCCTTGTAGCTACAACAACTTCTACATCTTCATGGGTCATTGACTCAGGTGCTTCTCATCACATGGGCTCTTCCCTAGTTGAGTTTTCATCTTTAGAGCCTTGTAGCATGACTTCACTTAGTTTGGGTGATGACACATCAATTTTCATTATAGGGAGAGGGTTAGTTCAAATGGAAGGAGGAACATTCAATAATTTTCTAAGTGTTCCTTCTCTTTCAACCAATCTCCTATCAGTGTACCAAATCACTCACATTGGTTGGGTCATGAGAGTTGAGTTTTCACTAGATTCAGTGGCTATCATGGAGTTGCATAGTGATACTATAGTGGCAGTGGGTAGGGAAGATCACCAAGTAGGGTTATACACCTTCTCACATTTTACACATAATTCTTCTCCAACAACATTGCTGACTCATTCAAATGGAATTACTAAATTATGGCATGAGTGGTTTGGCCACCTTAACTACTGCTACCTTGAGAAACTTTGCAAACATGACATGGTCATTGGATTGCCTCATGTCCAATTCTCAAAAGGACTTTGTGAGGGGTGCTCCCTTGGGAAGCATCCTGAAGCAAAATTTGACAAAGGCAAAGCTTGGAGGGCTTCACAACCTTTGGAGTTAGTCCACAGTGATGTATCAGGACCCTTTCCCAAACCATATTTCACAAGGGCAAAGTACATCCTCACTTTCATTAATAGTTTCTCTAGGTACACTTGGATATATTTTCTCAAACAAAAGTCTAAAGTGTTTGAAAATTTTCTAGACTTCAAGGCTCTTGTTGAGAAATAGAGTGAGAAATCCGTCAAGGTTCTTATAGAATGGTTCAAGAACAGGTTTGAATAGTTTTACACCATAGAGGGGATTGATTTGTAGCACATAGTCACTTACAGTCCTATATAGAATGGGGTTGCAGAATACAAAAATAGGTTCTTGAAAGAGATGGGTAGCTGTATGATTCACTCCAAATCCTTAGCACCACAGTACTCAGCCGAAGCCATCAATTGTGCTTGCTACATTCAAAATAGGGTTCCTCACAAAGCTTTGAAAGGGATAACACCCTTTAAAGCTTGGCATAAAAGGAAACCTGATATTGAGCACCTTGGGGTTTTTTGATCCCCAGCCATGGCTTGCATACCGAAGAAGAAACACAAAGCTATGGAACATCAGTCCAAGCCTTACATCTTTGTAGGATATTTGGATGGTGTTAAGGGGTATCTCCTTCTAGATCTAACCACTCTTGAGTTGTTCATTGAGAGAAGTGTCCACTTTTAGGAGAGTCCTAGAGACTCAACACTTGGCACTTCTTCTCTCTCATTGGATCTACTTCTTCATGATGATTCCTCAGATTTAGATTAGCCACAATAGGTTCTTGAGCTAGAGACATCTTCTTCTTCTTCAAGTTCAGATAGTGAGAATAGTGATGTAGAGTCATCCACCTCTAATCAGTCAAAGGATGAGGAGTTAACACCTGACTCACCCACTTATAGGCCACTTTGGTCCAAACAGACACTTGAGAGTACTGGCACTTGGGCTGGAGATATCGTAGATGATAGATGTATTAGGGGGATTTTTAGAGAGATCCACATGCCTTCTTTGCTTTAGTTTTGGATCCACAAACTTTTTTGAGAGGCATCAAGAGTACCTGAGTGGGATAGTGCTATGGAGGAAGAATATTCTTCCTTAATCAAAAATCACACTTGGGACTTGACTTCACTTCCTAAGGGAAGGAAGATGGTTTGATGTAGGTGGATATATTAGACCAAGTTTGTAGCAGATGGGTCGGTTGATAAATACAAGGCACAACTAGTCGCCAAGGGTTTCTCACAATTGGCAAGCATTGACTACTTAGAGACCTTTGCACCCATTGCAAAGATGACTTCTATCCAACTCACCTTGGCTATTGCCATAGTATATGGTTGGGATATGTACCAAATGGATGTGAAGAGTGCCTTTCTTCATGGAGACATAGAGGAGGAGATCTACATGGAGTAGCCACCAGGATTTGTTCAAGATTCTCCCTTAGTATGCAGACTTAAAAAATATATCTATGGCCTCAAATAGGCCCCTCGAGCTTGGTATGCCAAGATGGATTCCTTCCTTCTCACAGTGGGTTTCACTAGGTGCCATTCTGACCCCAATGTCTACTTCTTATGGTAGGATGACTCGCTCTTGATTTTGGTTCTTTATGTTGATGACCTTTTGATCATCGGGAGTTCTTCATCGGCTATTGTAGTAGTGAAGGCATCTCTCCAAGATATATTTGACATGATATAATTTGGTTTGTTACACTACTTCCTTGGCATCGAGATCTCATAATCAGTTTCAGGGATTTCTCTTACACAACCTAAGTATGTTCTTGACTTATTAGCTTAGTTTCACATGACTGATTGCAAGCCATCTCTGACTCCCTTTCTATCAGGAGTCAAGCTTGAGGCTGAATATTATTCACCATTGGTTGATGCGACTCGGTATCAACAACTTGTTAGTAGTCTCATCTACTTGACTCACACTAGGCTCAACATATCATATACAATGGGACTTGTCTCCAAATTTATGCAGGAACCTCATGAGCTGCATTAGAAAGTAGCTAAGAGGATCTTGTATTACATACAGGGTTCACATAGATATGGGATTCATTACAAATTTTTGATAGAGGTTGACTTGGTTGGATATATAGATTTAGACTGGGATGGCGATTCCAAACTCGTAAGTCTAGTTTTGATTATAGTTTCTCTCTAGTTTCTAGTCTTATCAATTGGTCTAGCAAGAAGAAGAATTCTATTGCTATATCATGCATAGAGGTAGAGTATAGGGGAGATATTAATGTAGTTACTGAGGCTATTTGGCTTTAGGGGATACTTTATAAGTTTGGCATTTCCATCAGGCAGCCTACCATCATTTATTATGACAACTAGAGTACCATTCAAATTTGTAGGAATTCAGTTCAACACTAGTGGACCAAGCACATAGAGATTCACATGCATTTCATTCATAATATTATTCATAGTCATGTCATTGACTTAGTCTTTTGCCAGTCTTGAGAGCAAGTTGTAGACATCTTCACCAAACCTTTTACTAAGAGAAAGTTCATTGATCTATGATCTTTTCTTGGGGTGCGGTCTACATCTGTAGCACCATCATCTTTAGGGGGGGCCTTCTAGCCTCTTTATTTCTTTTATGTCTCTCTTTTGGGGGGGGGAGTTTTTTCCTACAGCTTTTCTCCTTTTCTCTATCTTATGGTAGATTGCATTGTACATGGGTACCTCATCAGGCCTAGTTGCCGAGACCCATTTTATATTTCCACACTGCCCACCTAAGCTACGCTTATGGGGGATATTAGTGTAGGTTTTTATTTTTCCCTATTATTTAATTAGGGAAATTATATATTTGTGAATACATGGAGTTTTCCTACATTCATGGGATAGGCTAGTTTATGTGGAGATGTGTGTCATAGATGTGTCATAGGTGTCATAAGTAACTCCTTTAACCGACTATTCTTGGTATGGGAGTTACTTCTCTATTCTTATCACCTTGTCACCACCTTTTATGGAGGAGTTACAGTCTATTATTGGGGTGCTTTGACCACCTTTTGTGGAGGAGTTACTTACGTGCTCTCCTATATGTATTCTTCACTTTGGCCATCTTATGTCAATGGAATATTGGGTTTTCTCCTATTTGTCTTGTGCAATTTATGTCATTGTATAATTTCAAATTGCTTTAGCATCTATATGATGTGCACTAGCTTCATCTCTTGTGATCACATCTCCATTGCATTTGCATTATCTAGATTATAGCAACAACTCCGATAACCACCAACTTTAATTTAGAAAGCAAATGGAATTTCTAGAAAAACTTTTGGGTATAGCATTTGACTCCCAAAGTTAATTTATTTTTTAGCTTATGGAATAGGATAAAATTATGATGGTGGACAACTTAGACAAAAGATGATTTCTTGTCCCCAATAGATTCCAAATTTATTAGAACATGGAAGATTCAATCCACCATCTATTCTTTAAGTGTCTCTTTAGTTTGACAATATTCAACTAGCTAATTAGTCACCTTAACCTGACCTGGGTCAAACTAAACAAATTCCTTGACCTCCTTATGCAATGAAATTCCTCCTAGAATCTCCCTTCCCTTGTCTTACTTTGGCTCCTTTCTCTTCCCCATTAGTTTTCATGTGTTTAGAAATTTTTTAATGATGTAATCTTCTTTAACAAAAGATACCATCTAAAAGGCATCTTTCTCTACCTTTACCATACCATTTTGAAAAATTAGAAAGCTTTCCCCCTAAAGATAAAGAACCTACTTATCTCTCTACCTTGCAGATCCTAAAAAATTGGGATATTGCATAGGTGTTATGTTCTCCCTCAAAATATTTAATCTACAAACACACTAAATGGAAGGGTCCATCAAAAGGCTAAGTGAAGTTAAACTTTGATGGTGCCTCTAAAGGTAATCTAGGTCTTATAGGTGGAGGTATAGTTGTAAGGAATTCAAAAGGGGAAATCCTAGCTACTTATGCGGGTCCTATGGGAACCCAAAAAAAACACCTTACAGAGGCCAAGGTAGCTCTTTTGGGTATATAGTTGGCATTTAGAATAAACCAAAATAGGATCATTATGGAGGGTAATTTGTTATATATTTTAAATTCCTTGGGAGGGAAAATAATCCCCTCTCACACCATCAAAGATGTCATAGATGATGCCATACTACTCTTGAAGAACATGTCTCACTTTCAACTTATCCATACATGTAGGGAAGGTAATAGGGTGGCTAACCTCCTTGTCAGCATTGGAGTTAAACTCCACATTTTAACTAACTATCACAAAGCAAACAATGTCCCTAATAATGTTCTTAATGCTTATGCATTGAAGGTACTGATGCATGTTAAAAACATCATTTCTCTACACATGTATAATCTTATTTTGAAGGGATGGATCTTAATTAGGCTAATCCACAATTATACCTATAGGAGGGGGCATAATTATTATAGTGTGTCTTCAATAGGCTTCCCAAACTACACTTCCACTTTTCAACTCCACTCCATCCATAAACTTCATCCTACTCACTTCAACTCTACATATACCGATTCGATGGGAGGTGATAGAGAAAGAATAGAACCCATATCTTGCATGGATGTTCATGGACAAAAAGAGTTTGGAAGAAACTAAAATGGGGGGACTCATCAATATCATATAGTCAGTCATGGATCATAATGCAAAGGTCACCCATGATTTTGTTATGACCTATAATAAATGTAAAGTGACCATTCATGGAACTATACTCATTTTTTTAGAGGAATGCATTGATGAAATGACTAATATGTCTTATGAAGGCACCAAGGCATTCAAAGACAAAATGAAGAAAAAAGAGCTACTACAACACTTCTTCTAGAAGAATGACTTTGTAAAGACTGATAAGAAAGGCTTCTCATGGGAAGATCTGCCATGATACTAGCCTAAAATTTGTCTTCAAGTCATGCACTACATGATTTTTGAAGGTAAATACACTCTTATATTTTCCCACCACTTTTTATTGTTGAATCATTTTATTGACTAAAAAATTAGTCTACCTTTTTTTCTACTTAAGTCCCTTGACATCACTATTTTGCTTTATCACTTGAATGACTCTAACCCTATCTTCCACCAAGGGTTGATCCTTCTCATTGTCAATCATAACCAAGCCCTATAAGGTGAAGAGGTTCCCCCTAAGGGATCCTCCTTTGGGAAGGACTCTCTAGTGGAGGATCCCACCTTAGGATCCCACCATGGCTCTGAATGCACCCACCAAGTTAGCCTTTCCAAGTCCCCTCTTGATGACCTCCCCCTTAAGTTGTTCATCCCTAAACCTAATCCGATCTCACTTGATGTGGGTACCCTAATAGAGATCGCTCATAAATGGAAAGCCACTCTAACTGATGATATGGAAAGAAATAAATTACAGATAAATAAATTTAATTCTAAGGTTCAACAAATAGGGATGGACATTGCCAATCTCATCTAGGATTGGAAATATTTGCATAGATAGGTTGAGTCCACATTTCAAAATTTTATTCAGTTTACCCAACCTACCCAATCCCCTATCATTTAATCACCTAAATCCTTGAGATGCCCCCTCTAGGTTCCCCAAAGGGGTAACCCAAATTAATCTCCCTTGTAAGTTAAAGGACAAAAGTGACCCCATATGATCTTCCTTGGTGAATTTGTTGAAGGTCCTAGGAACTGCAATCGGGTAAAGGTTTCTAAGGTAAAACAAAACATTCTAGTGAAGAATCCTGAAGATGTTGAAGACCCATCAAAGGGACTTTACTCCTAAGTTTCTTTTAGGTTTCCTATTTTTATGGTTTTCGATATAGTGTTGTATTTTTTTATTATTTTGGATGTTCAACCTTTAATTGGCCTGTTTAAACTTTTTGTAGTACACTTTGGTGGTTCCAATATCCTTATAAAACCTGGTTTTTACCATATCAAATAAAAATAATTAAAAATATAAATTATGAGTATCCTAATAATGGAAATGATTATATTCATTTTCATGATAGATTTAATGATATAGGTCAATAAGAATTACTATAATATATTAAAAGGAACACACACATGATTTATGCCTTGTTACATGTAACTAGAGATGAAAATAAAAATATTACTAAGGAACCTACATTTAAGGAATAAAATGTTAAACTCTCCAATGGGATTGATTTATATTTTAGATGAAAAAATTATACAATATATGTTTTTACTAATACTACTCATACTACTATTCATATGTTTACACCTATGGCTACACAAGTGGTGCATACCCATGGTGTTGGGGAAACACATGTTAATCTTCAATTTTTTGTGGCTCTTCCCATTTAAAATAATTTTATGCATGTTAAACTCTCCAATGCTATTGATTTATATTTTAGAGGAAAAAATTATACAGTATATGTTTTTACTGATACTCCTCATACTACTATTCATATGTTGACACATATGGCTACACAAATTAATCTTCAATTTTGTGTGGCTCTTCCCATGTAAACTAATTTTATGCATTCTAGGATTTCTAATAATGTGACATCATCTATTGCTACTAAATATTTTATGTTGATTTATAAAACCCTTATCAAACTATTCTTGATCTTCAATCTAATATTTCCTAATCATAAAAAGGTTATTATAGAGTCATTCATTAGAATAATTCTCATGCATTATTGCATAACCTATTTAATGTTATTTTTTATTTAAAAATGAAATTTTAAGAAAAAATAAACCATTAATAAATTATACATACATACATACATACATACATACATACATATATATATATATGAATGTAAAATTAAAAAAATTAGAAAATTGAAAATAAGGTAAAATTAATAAATTGACAAATAGATATGAAAACCTCCCTCAAACTAATTTTGTGTTTACTATGATTTGAAACTACTTGAAAAGACCTATGAACTTTTTTGTATATGGATGTATTGTGTCCTTATCTGTTAACTATTGAAACATAATAGTTTATTATATGACTAATTTTATGATATATGTGTATGAAATCATCTATGAGGGTTTACTATTTGATTGTGTGTCCCAATTTTCCATGTATAATACATGAAAAAATTAAACCCAAGATTTTACATAGTAAACATAATAGAGATAAAATGCTACAAGGGGTGAATATGATTAGTAAAATAGCTAAGATATCCTTAGAAAATCCCACCTAATCTAAGTTTTAACTACATATCCCAAAAGGTCCTCAAGATGATGTAGTTCTCCCTCCTAGAGTAAATGTGTGAATCTTGACTTTGATATATAAATATAACTAGATATATTTAATTTATGGTTTTAAATTAGTAATATTTACCTATAATAATAAATATTATAACTTATTCTATGTTTTTTATAATTATTTAGAATTGGAATCGGAGGAAATAGTTCTCTTTTTCTCAATGTGTATTAGAATTGCTAATTGAATGCTAGATATGTTTAGAGATGCCTTGATGTGATTATATAGAGGAATATATTAAATATTTTTGACAACCAAACTTCATATAGGTGAAATAGGCATAAAATTTAATGTCTCAAATTAAAAAATTTATTGTTGGGGCATGAAGGACAAGGCTGTAATGTGGTCTGATTTGATATAATGTGGTCATGTCAGAAGGATATAGACTACTAGAACTATCCTGACATGAACTTGTAAGAAAAATAGTGATGTGTGAATGATATTATAAGTAGTTGAAATATAATTTTTATAATAGTCAATTATCTCATAAATATATATATTTAAATGAATGGAATATCGGCCATGGAGGTTAAGGATGTCAAGTTTAAACATTATCAAACACTTAATGATTAAATTTGAGAGTCTACATTTTACCCCAATTATTATAGTGATGTGATCAAATGAAATTAATAGATTATATTATATGTGTACCTAAGTGTGTATAAACAATTTGTATTTCAATGTGAAACATGATCATACAAGATGTATTAATGCAAAACCTACAATAGTGCCACTAAATTTAATTATTATCCATAATTTGAAAATTGAAAATCCAAAATTTGTAATTTTAAATTTCAAAAGATAAAAATGAAAACATAAAATTGAAAGGGTATCTAATTTAATTATGTTATAACTTATAAATAGAGAAGTACATGCTCCCTTGTTGAGGTATTTTGGAAAAAATCTTAACTTGTGGTGAATTGAGAGTGATCAAGTTGTTTCTATGCAAAATTGCTTTCTACATTCAAAGAAGAAATAAGAAACTAAAAGAAATGGTCAAGGCTAGAAGATACCTGATAAAGTCATGCGCATCGAAATCAGACGTTGGAAGATTCTCCTCTTTGGCTGTGGAGGAATGACACCTATGAAGAAAAGAGACTAAAACATAGAAAAACGTTAGTCAAAGATATGGTGGGTTGTCAGGCGAACGCCCGATCCTGGAAGTATGAAGACTTCCTAGAAGGATATCAACCCACTGATAAAAAAGTAGAATATTGGACGAAAGTAGATAATAAAAGATAAAATGACAAAAATAAATGACAAAAAATAAAATGTGTACCTGATATGCAGCACTGTTCTGCACAGTCACCGGCGTTGGTCTCTGTGGTGCCGGCATCGGTTATGGAAGGTGCCGGCGTCAATCAAACTGCCGGTGTCGGTCGGGGTAGTGATCGGTGTCGGTCGGGGCAGGTTCTAGACGAGTTGTAGAAGGTCTGGGAGAGTCAGAACAGGTTCTTGATAGGGTTGGGATAGGGTCTGATAGAATTGAGATAAGGTCAGGATAGGGTCTGGGCAAGGTAAGGTCGGGTTTGGACAGAGTCTGGGGGTTTTAGTCGAGTCTGGATAGAGTTATAGATTGGGGTAGTGGGCAGGGATGTAAAGGAGAGATTCAGGACTTGGGTCTATGGTTTGAAGATTCGGGATGACAGAAATAATGAACAAATAATAACCAAGAAGAAATAAAACAACAAGAGTAAATACTTACCTACCAAAAGACGTGATGAAAGTCATAGTTGAAGTTGTCTGTGCAGTGCCGGATTGAAATGAATGCAGATTGGTTGATACTGGAGTTGGTTGATCGCGAGAGTGTTGATTGCCAGAGTCTGTGGATGTCAAAATTTGTAGGTTGAATGATTGATTGATTGGTTGATTTGAAAAATGGTTGATTAGCCTTCGAGATTGATCGGTGGATGCTGATGAAGGCCAGGGACGGTTCAAGAGACGGTTCGATAACCGTTCGGGAAACTGATTGGGAACCGAATGGTAACTGATAACGGATAATGGTAAGGTGACCGACATCGGCAGAATTGCCGACGTTGGCCGATAAGTGATCGATGTCGGTGACATCGGCCAGGTAAAGACCGTCGTCGGCAGATGCACAATGGGGATAGAGTCTAGCTTTAGCTCTGTGCTCATTTTTACATGCTGCCAGGGTCAAGGTTGGTGGAAAAAGTGATCGACAAGGGTTAAATAGGTGAAGAAGAATAAGATGGGGAATGACTAGGGGAGTCGACATGATTTCGGTGTCTACATTTGCCCCTTTTTGTCTTGTTGGTTATTCTGGACGAACTGCAAGACAAAAACAGGAGTGATTGCCCCAGGTGAGGGATAAGGTTGATTTCATCTTATTGGTTGTTTGAATGAACTGCAAGACAAAATAGGAAGCAGATTGCCCTGATTATGGATGAGGTATTCCCCCCTCAAAGCAGGAGTCGAGGGAAGGGAACCGGGAATTGGGTGCTAATTTAATAAAGAGTGGATGAAAAAGGGGGGAGGGTGAATGCTGCAAAGGTCGTGATTGCGCGCATACCACTGCACAAGATGGTCAGGCCAAAGTGTCGTAGGTTAAGGGTCGAGGAGTGCCAAAATTGAAATAACCAGGCCCCAGCATTTAGTCGTCTGCTGATCGGGTTATTCAATCGAAGCTGAAGCTCCAAATGGGTCAGCGCGTTCTAGGTATCCTGGGCTCAGGAAGTGCTCCTAGAATCACGAAAAAGTCACAAGTAGTGCGGATCAACCGGTTTGCGATCCTATACTTGTGAGGGTCCAAAAAGGTCTGTGCACAATTCTGCTAACCAGTCATGAGGTAGCATACATGCAAAAATAACCAAGGAAACAATGTCTTGGAAGTGGTCAAGGTCGGAGGAGATAGGTATGATCTCCAATGGTTGGTGGTCGAGGGGAGGAATGGACAAAAGGATGCGGCCGAGCTAACCCCAAAAGACCCCATGTCAACTGAGTGCTGCCTACATAGCCCTAGTGATAGGGCCTCAGGCCAATGTAGTTCTCCTGAGAAGGGAGGGAGGGTCAAAGGGATAAAATGGGTCATGGTCAAGGGCAAGGTTATGGTTAAAAGAAGGAAAGAAGGTTTGTCCATCAGAGAGATGAACAAACGAGAATGGTCGAGCTAACCCCAGACGACAGGCGTGTCATCTGAGTGCTGCCTACATAGCCCCTGTGGAAGGGCCTCAGACCAATGTAGTTCAGACAAAGGGTCCGAGTAGTAGACAGGTGGTCTAAATGGTCAATAGATTGGTCGTGGTTATGACGAAATGATGAGGAGAAAAGATGTTGCAGCCTTTTACAAATGGTGTATTCTGCAACATTAGTTGAGGGGTTTTTCATCCCTAGCCATATTCCATATTCATGATGGAGGTATGCTAAAAATGAATTGAGGTTTATTTATGCTTCAGCAAGTATTGGTTTATGCTGAACATAAATTGTGGTGGGTTGATAGTTTCCATGTGTATTGGTGTCCATAGAAACTAGGGTGAATAGGCTAGGTCATGTTGATGGTCTGAAAAGAGAGTTGAGTTGAGTCGATTGACAAGTGATGAAGGTGAATGTGACCAAAGTGTAGAAGAAGTGAAAAGCATATTGCTCTTTCATTGACAAGGACCAAAAAGATAGCATAGATAGGGGTTATGAGAACCAAGAGCCCCATTCATGCGTGACGTCGTTGACCATAGTGATGTTAGAGCGGTAATCGAATCACTTCGACATTAAAGTGAGCTCGAAGTCCCTTGAGCAGGTGATAGGAGGAGGAAAGAGGGTAACCCGTTTTAAGAGTAGAGATAACTTTGCCCCTTTTTATAGGAGACCCTGAGACAACTATAAGTGAAGTCCATGACTCTTTTTTTTTTTTTTTTTTTGCGCAGACTGATCAATGCGAGAAGCCTGCATAGAGATGGCATTTGCTTGGTGGTCAGGTTGTGAAGCTGATCAATGCGGGAAGCTTCTAAAATAATGCTATTTATTGCCAGATTAGTCATAGCCATCCTTCGAGGGAGTGGTCTAGATTTTTGTTTAATATAAGGGCTTTTGAATAGCTGTCCTTCGAGGGAGCAGTCTATTAATTACAACAATGATAGTACAGCTGTCCTTCGAGGGAGTGGTCTGCTTTTTGATTTGATATTGAGATAGTGACCATGGATATTGTGACATCTTGATTTGTTTTTATAGAAATTGAGTCATGGACAAGATTATAGAAGGTCAAGGGCTCCCTTTTATTAGGACAAAACATCCATACAGTATAAAAGGGTTATAAGAATGTGTTAAGAGGAATAGGGTTGAAAGGAAGTAGGATTTAAGAGGATGGGGATTGCTCAAGGGACGAGCTCAAGTTAAGTGTCAAGTGGATGAGTACTCGACTAGCAGTAGAATGGTCACAGATGCAATGCATTAAGAGGCTCAGGTTCTGGTCATCCATCAAGAGAAGACAGACGGTAAGTCCCTGATCCATACTTGTGCGTGATAATAAAAGGTCCGAGCCAATTAGGAGCAAACTTGCCTCATTTACTTCGCTCCATATTGGTCACGTGTTGATTCTCTTTGAGGATGAGGTCTCCGATATTGAAATCTCGTTCTCACAGATTTTTGTCATAGGTGTGCTTGATGCGACGTTGATAGACATGGAAATGATTAAGGGCAGCAAGACGGCGTTTGTCAAGTAACTCAAGTTGCGCTAAGTGATCTTGACGAAAGTCATCGTTGGAAAGAATATCATGTAGAGAAATGCGAAGAGATGGGATTTGTACTTTGAGAGGTAGGACAGCCTCTGTTCCATACATGAGAGAAAAAGGGGTAGCACCCGTAGAGGTTCGAATGCTAGTGCGGTAAGCCCACAAAGCGAAAGGAATGTGAATGTGCCAATCCCTGCCTGTGTCACTGACCACTTTCATGAGAATTTTGGTGAGAATTTTGTTGGAAGCCTCGGCCTGCCCATTTGCTTATGGGTAGTAAGGCGAAGAGAAATTGAGTTTGATGTCGAAAGAGTCGCATAGCTTTTGGACAGTTTTGTTTTTGAAGGACTTGCCATTATCAGTGATGATTTTATGAGGGACACCGAAACGACAGATGATGTGGGTGTTGATGAAGTCGACGATCTTGTCAGCTTTTGTGGAGACAAGAGGTATAGCTTCCACCCACTTGGTGAAATATTCAGTGGCTGTGATGATGGATTGATGACGAAGAGATGAATGAGGGTTAATCTCATCGATGAGATCTAAACCCCACTGAGAAAAAGGCCAGAAATCCTAAGCGATTTGTAAGGCGTGACTGGGGAGATGAAGCAAGTTAGAGTGCTGCTGACACTTGATGCAACACCGAACATAGTCGCTATAGTCTTGATGAAGGGTAGGCCAATAATAGCCCAGACGAAGGATGCGCTTGGCAACTGAATTCCCACTAAAATGTCTGCCACAAATCCCATCATGGACTTGCTGAATGGTGTGAGATGCTTCAGTGGAGGTGAGACAGCGAAGAAGGAGGCCGTCGAAGCCTCGCTTATAGAGAAGACCCCCTAGCATGGTATAACGAGTGGTACGCTTGATAAAAGCTCGTCGTGCATTACTAGAGAGGTTAGGAGGAATGACAGAGAGAGATAAGAAGTCTACAAGTTGCTTATACCAAGCATCCTGTGGGCTAGGGTCTATAGTGTTGACATGATGAATGTGAGAAGAGATATATGAAGGCAACGGCACATGACGCACTATGACAAAAAGTCTAGATGCAGAGGAGGAAGATGGGATATGCGAAGTGAGAGAAGCCATGGTGTCGGCAAACTTGTTCGTAGAGCGTGGAACAGTCTGCAAGAGGTAATGGTCGAAAGATGCAAGGAGAATGTCAACACGATTTTTGTACCTTTGCAAAATTTCATTTTTACAGAGGTATGAACCATTGACCTGATTGACGATGAGCTGCGAGTCGCCAAAGATGTTGATGGACTTGATGCTGAGAGAGAGGACGGTCTGAAGTCTCAAAATTAATGCCTCGTATTCGGCCATATTATTGGTACAATCAAAGTCGAGTTTAAAAGACAGAGGCATGGGCTCCCCTTCGAGTGGGATGAGAATGACCCCAGCACCTCCACCTAGTTGACATTTGGATCCGTCAAAGAACATAGTCATCTGATAGGTGGTGTCATCAGAGGAAAGCGCAGTGATAGACTCGTCAGGGAACTCACACTGCGAAGGTTGATTGTCAGGAAGAGGGGCATCTGCTAGTTGATCAGGGATGGTTTGCCCCTTGATAGATTTCTGCTGGATGAATTCGAGATCGAACTCAGCAAGTAGCATGAGCCACCGAGCCATACGTTGATTCTGATATGGCTTGGAGTGCATATACTTGAGAGGGTCAGTGTGGGTGATGACAAAAGTTTTGTGACTAAGAAGATAGTGGCAAAGCTTAGTAGCAGCAAAGACTAATGCCAAACAGAGTTTCTCGATATGGGTATACCGAGTTTCATAGTCGACCAGTGTTCGGCTGATATAATAAACAGCTTGCTCACGATGATACTCGTCTCGATGCGCGATCATGGCACCTAATGAATGGTGAGTGGCTGAGATATAAAGGTAGAAGGGTTGGTCATCTTTAGGTGGAATGAGAACTCATGGAGAGACCAGATAGCGTTTTAAGGCTTCAAAAGCCTCTTGACAGTTCTTATCCCATGTAAAAATGACATCCTTTTTAAGGAGATGATGAAAAGGTTGGCAGCGGTTAGAAAGCTGCGAGATGAAATGACGAATGGACTGGAGCTTGCCTTGCAAACTGCGAAGCTGTTTGAGATTGGTTGGGGGAGGCATTTCGAGGATAGCGTGAATCTTGGCGGGATCTATCTCGATGCCACGGAAGGAAACGATGAAGCCGAGAAGCTTGCTAGAGAGGACCCCAAAGACACATTTCTTGGGGTTAAGATGAACATTGTACTGAAGAAGATGAGAAAAGATGATTTTGAGAATGGTCAGATGGTCACGGCGAAGTTTGGACTTGCCGAGCAGGTCATCCACATAGTCCTCCATGATTTTGTGGAGGAGATCATGGAAAATGTAGGTCATGGCACGCTGATAAGTGGCGCCTGCATTCTTCAAGCTGAAAGGCATGACTCGATAACAAAAAGTCCCCCATGGGGTAATGAAAGTAGTCTTGTGCTGATCTTCTGGAGTAATCAGGATTTGATTGTATCTTGAAAACTCGTCCATAAGAGATAGCATCTCATGGCCGGCCGTAAGATCAACAAGTTGGTCGATGTTAGGAAGAGGAAAGTCATCTTTAGGACAGGCTAGATTAAGGTTGCGATAGTCTGTGCAGATCCAAATCCCCCCAGTTGCCTTGGTGACTGGGACGATGTTAGAGACCCACTGTGGATAATCGATAGGCTGGATGAAGGAGACAGAAAGAAGGCGCTGAAGCTCCTCTTTGACAAGGAGGGCAATGCGAGGATGCATCTTTCGAAGCTTTTGCCTGACAGGCTTAGCCTCTGGTTTGGTGACAATGTTATGGGTAATGATGGTGAGGTCGATGCAAGGCATATCACTGTAAGTCCAGGTAAAGGCCTTGTTATGGTTAGAAAGGAACTGGGTATAGTCAAGCTGCTCCTGAGCATCTAAAGATTGGCTAATCTTTAAGACATGAGGAACATCAGAAGAAGGAAGGTTGATGTTAATGGTTGATTCATTTAACATAACCTGGGTCTCAGAAGGGAGGGAATGCTAAATGAAAGAATCATCAGCGCCCATGTAAGAAAGAATTGCGTCATCGTCAACGCAATGAATAGTGTGAATAGTTGCCGACTCATCTTCGATCATGCTAGGAAGAATGAGAGGGAGAGACTTGGATACCCCATTGAGCTGATAAGTCAAGGGGTCCAGGTGGATGGTGTTTATGGAAAAAAAAAACTAGGAGGAATGGAAACCATTGACTCCGTAGGTGAAGGGGGTGAAACAGGCGAGTGTGGAGGAGATTGGTCAAGGATTGGTTCAGGACAAAGGTCTACAGGGTCTTGAGTGGGGTCGTGATATCCCAGACCATACCGTTTCTTGGCGTTGTCATCGTTGAGCGGTTGGATAGGCTGATGGGAGCCCTGCTCATAGCGTCTGAAACCAAAACCCTTCCATGCACACCTGTAAAGGTAAGTATGTGCAAAGGTGGGGTTGCCAAGAAATGAGAAATCTGATGTGAAAGGTTGGGGTGAAGAAAGAGGATTACCATCAGTAGGATCTTGATTAAGCCCCCCATAGACGAGGTTGGTGCGGAGGTGAGGGGGACCATAAGGTATGATCATCCTGATTCGATGGTCGTAGCTGGGGCTGTGATGAAGGCGTCTATACTCTTGTGGAGTTTGGAACATGTCTAAAGCCAGCAAGCGATACTCTCCCAATGAAAGTCTTTGGAAGACGTCTTCCATGGGGTCTGTGGTCATCGCTTGAAGGGGATGTGTAAGGGCGACCGCCTGTTGTGAACTGGTCGAAGCTTCTGCGGATGGAGGCGGTGCCGGGGTTGATGGCTTGATAGAAATGAGGACATCATTTGGACGGTAGGTGGTGTTGCATGTTTTGAAGGGCGAAGGGTCAGTAGGAATGGTGTGGACTTGTCCGTCATGCTCAAACTTCACACAATGGTGCAGGGTGGAGGGGACACAGGCCATGGCGCGGATCCAGGGTCGGCCCAGCAAGATGTTGTATTGGAACTCTCCTTCGATGATGTAGAAGAGCTCTGGGACTATGCGTGGACCAATGCAAATATGAAGGATGACTATGCCAATGGTCGTGGTAGTAGTATCATTAAAAGAGCGCAAGATCACGTCAGTTTTGGAGACACAATTCTTGGGAAGAGCCAACTGATCAAAGGCATGGGTGGAGATGATGTTGATGCTAGCGCCCCCATCGATCATAATGCGTTTAATGCGTGTCCGATCGATATAGGTAGTGATGAAGAGGGCGGCATCCTGATCTTCCGTGTTGGATGTGGGAATCTCAGAATCGCTGAACGTGATGGAGGCAACAGGGGCTAAGGAGTGGACAAGAGTAGTAAGTGGTTGGGGGTCCTCGGGTTGGACCTCCGCTGCCTGCAGGGCTTGGATGAGGGCCTGACGATGTTGGGGTGAGGTTTGGATGAGATTGTAGAGGGACATCTTCACAGGCGTCTGGTGAAGCTGTTTCAACATGGAGTCGTGGATTGGTCCAGAAGAGGAAGAAGAAGAGGAGAGTTGAGGTGCACCAAGGATAGAAATATTAGGCTTAGGCGGTTGAGGTGGATTGACAAAAGGCTAGGTCCAAGGAATGGCAGCTTTTTCTTTCACCTTTTCCTTCTGTGACCTAGTGGTGATGTGAATGGCATTGATTTCAAAGATGGGAGGTGAAGGTGATGAAGGGGTTGTAACCGGTTGATGAGATGTGGATGGGTTTGAAGAGGTTGAAGGGTTATGAGAAGGAGTCGGGGGGCGGTCGAAAGTGTCCTCAAAGAGAAGAGTGTCTTTCTCCAAATAACGGCGAATGACATCCTTGAGGGCACAACAAGTCTCGGTGTCATGTCCTGGTGTACGATGATATAAACAAATCTTCGTGTCGTCGAACCAGGAGGGTTTAGACCTGAGAGGTTGGAAGGGCTTGATGGGTGGAAGAGTTATGCTAGAAGTTTGCAAAATTCGTTGTAAGATCAAAGAGTATGAGCCCACTAAAGGGTCCATGCTCATCGATGTATGCGATGTCGGTGACTTTTGCTTGGGCAAAGTTAGAGGGGGTTTTCGTACCACCTTCTGGGTTGATGGTACGATGACAGGCAAAGATGGTACACTCTTCATGAGAGGTATCACCCTTTTGGGAGAGGGTAGGATAGCGGTAGGTAAAGGAAGCAAAGGAGGCAACCGGTTTTGATTAGAGGTTGAATCGGGAAGGACTCTAGTTAAGGTTAAAGGATGCGGGCCCAAAATGGAAGGCAATGGTGACGGAAAAGGAGGCATTCACCTCTGTGGTTTGGTAGTCTTTTGTGATTTGGGTTGAAGACTACTATTGATTGAAGTCTGGGTTAAGTCCACCTTCACTTCTGGATGAGTGAGGTTGGAGATGGGGCGAACGCCAAGTGTTTTGATAGGTTTAGGTGGAGTAGATGAGGGTTTTGGTTTTGATGAAGTTGATGAAGATGTAGACGGTTTGGAAGTGGAGATCTGATTTTTGTTGATAGTCTTAGGAGGTTCTGCCATGGTAGGATTAGCAGCATGAGATGAGAGGGCTCGGGCTTGTTGAAGAGCTATGAGACGGTCCCACAATCCCTGATGTTCCAATTTCCTAGAAGGGAGAAGTTCGAGTCTCTCCACTAGTCGGGGAAATGGCTGAGAAGATGCAGGATGAGGTTTAGGCTCTTGAGAAGACGTCGACGATTGTGGGAGTGAAGGTGAGATGGGTGTAGTAGTCTCGGGCCCAAAGCATGGTGAAGTCGTGACAGGTTTGTCTTTGGTTGGAGATGAAGGAGAAATGGGTTCTTCCCTGGGTGGAGAAGAAACTGGAGAATGAAGCTCCTCAAGCGGGTAAAGGGCAGGGATGATAGTGCCCTCCACTTGTGGTCGAGGAGTAGGAAAGGTTGGGTCCTCCATGGGCAGCAAGAAGGAAGATGGTGAAACTGGCGGTGCTGGTAAGGTCGAGGCGTCTTCCAAAATGAGAGAAGTTGAGGGAGAACTAGCCGGAGAAAGAGGTTCGTCCACATGTAATGGACTGATGGATGAACTCACCTCTTGGGGTTGGTTAGAAATGAGGGGTGAGACCGTATTGACTATTCGAATATTATGTTCGTGGGTATTGTCAGTCAAGGTCTGGACGTTGTTTTGGGTTGGTGGATGATTAGGGAATGGTTGTTTGAAAATACCGATACCCTGATTAGGAGGGGCATTAGGATTGTCGAGGATGAGGTCACCCTTTTCCAACATGTCTTGGACTATGTTTTTAAGGGTTTTACAGTTGCCCGTGTCATGACCTTTAACACGGTGGTAGTTACAGAAGTCATTTTCCCTATACCACACAGAGATAGCGCGTGAGGGATCAAATTGTGGTGGAGGTCGGATTTGAGGGAGATTGATGGCCCCTTGTTTGATGAGTTTTTCTAGCACAGACGCATATGATTCTCCTAGTGGAGTAAACTGTCGCTGTATGTATCTCTGCTGAAATTGGCGAGTGGCGCTCATAGATGTGGATGGTTCAGGTTGATTAGTTGAAGGCGAAGAAGAAGAAGATCTAATAACCACAGCATTTGCTGAAGCTTTAGATTTAGGATTAGATGAGGAGGGCTTAGAAGAGGGGTCATTAGTTTTGGAGTTGGGATTCTTACTCCGCAACTTGACTTTATTCTCCTCAACGACACGTAACTCAAGTTTACGAGCCATCGTGAAGGCTTCGTCAAAATTGTGGAAGGTTTGAACCCTCAAGGTAGAAGAAATATGTTTAGCGCAGGCTTGAGAGAAAAGTTCAATAAGCTCAGGCTGAGGTAAGGAAAATGAAAGTTGATTGATAAGGCCCCTCCACCGAGCGACGAAATCAGCAATAGATTCATCCTCGAACTGGCGAATAGAATAGAGGTCTGTGATGGAGACCTTCTTGGTGATATTGATGGAGAAATGATTGAGGAAGAGATGGGCCAGCTGAGTGAATGTGAAGATGGAATGGCTGGGAAGAGAGCTGTACCAGTCAAGTGCAACACCCGAGAGAGACATGGGAAACGTGCATAAGAGCAACACATCGTCGTGGGCGATAAGGTAATAGGCATGTCTGAATGCCCGTAAATGTTGTTGTGGGTCTTTCTTGCTCTAGAAATGAGAAAACTTAGGAAGTTCCCACTAGATGGGATATGGTCTGATGGGGACAGAAGGATGGATGGGCTCGTTGCAGATTTGTTCATACGAGAGAGTGTTGCGTGAGCCGGTAACGGAGGTCTCTAGGTTGGACATTTTATCCATCAGCATCTTGATAATATCTACTGACGGATTAGTGGGTATAACGCCTCCTAGATTGTAAGGTGCTTGAAAGAGGTTGGAAGAGGTATACGACGTAGTCAGTTGTACCAATAAGGGCGCAACGTACGGATGACTAGTCGTAGGGACAGAAGAAGTGACTAAGGATGGTTGGATAAAAGGCATGGCTAGGTTTGATGTTGTCATGGGAGGTTGGTTAGAGGTAACATGGGCAAATGGATAGGTAGCCACCCTAGTGTTGATAGGAGTAAGGGTGGGTGGAATAGAGATGACCAGGTTTTGAAAGGGGGTAGAAAGTGGTTGAGTGGACTGAGATTGATTGGGGGCCGAAACCCCAGTGAAAGTGGGCCCAACGATGGAAGGAGAGGCCACACTTGGATGGTTGGTAAATGGTTGGTCATTGGTTGAGGCAATAGCCTGGGTGTCTAAGGGTTGGACTACGGACGCCGTTGATACGGCCGCAGTCTCGAGGAAAGAGGTCGGCATTCCATAAATTGGATTGCCAAAGGGGTCTCGCGTTCGGCTATTCGCGAGATAGTGTCGCAAGGCTTTGGTATTGAGGTCCAAGAATCGTGCAAAATCTTGGTCCCCTTCTGGGATAATAGGCATTTGGGTCGGAGATGGTCTGGTAGGAGTTCTTTCAGTTTCCGAGTTGAACTCCATTATAGGGCTGGTTGTAGGCGGGGTAGATGGAAGAGGATGATGCCTCACGTGATCGACTAGAGCCTTGGCTTGGCTACGAGTCAGAACCATTCAAGGCAAGGAAGAACGTCCTCACAAGCTCAAACAAGCAGATAAGAACCAAAAAGATGAAGACACAAGTAGATCCTAAAAGCCTAGAAGTAAATTATTAGGATTATAGTGGCTTATGCCTTAGAATATGTGTAGAGGAAGATTGGCTTTGTGAGTCGGGTCCTAGAAGAAGCAGTCTATGGATGGTTTCGGGTTTTGTTATGGTGCTTAAGAAATCTGTGTTAGCTTCCGTACAGGGCTGGTGCTAAGGAGCAAGCTCCCCTCACTTCATGATTCCAGTGGTTAGCTGGTTTTGCTTAGCCAAAATATACTTCCACTAGAGTTTATCCTCCGCCAGAGAACGGAGTGGGCTTCCCCCTTGGTGATGAAATCCAAGTAGGGTCACCGGGACGGGTAGGGTATCCGCTGGGGGATGAAATCCCAGTTGGGCCTTGTCTCAGGTAAGTTAAAATGTTTGTTTTGTGTAGGTGGTTTGGTCGTGTAACATCAAGTGATCTAGATTAATTCAATATGCGTTTTAATTACTATGTGTGGTCTAAAAGATGTAGGCAATCAGAAATGAATGCAAAGTGTTTTAATGCCCAAGTTGAAATGTTTGTTCGTATGAAGACGAATGGAGAAAGAGTCGAAGAATATGAGTTTTAGCTAGTCTAGAAGTGCAAGAAAGAAAGAAATGTTCATTTTAGTCTTGCTTATGATGTCGTTTAAGAAGAGACAAAAGGAGGCGAAAAGGAAGGAACCTAATGCACCTAAATGAAAGAAAGAAAGAAAGAAAGAACCCAAGGAGGACCTAGGGTCCCACCGGGCGTGCCAGAATGTTTCTATGCAAAATTGCTTTCTACATTCAAATAAGAAATAAGAAACTAAAAGAAATGGTCAAGGCTAGAAGATACCTGATAAAGTCATCCGCACCGAAATCAGACGTTGGAAGATTCTCCTCTTTGGTTGTGGAGGAATGACACCTGTGAAGAAAAGAGACTAAAACACAAAAAAATGTTAGTCAAAGATATGGTGGGCTATCAGGCGAACGCCCGATCCCGGAAGTACGAAGACTTCCTAGAAGGATATCAACCCACTGATAAAAAAGCAGAATATTGGACGAAAGTAGATAATAAAAGATAAAATGACAGAAATAAATGATAGAAAATAAAATGCATACCTGATATGCAGCACTATTCTGCACAGTCACCGGCGTCGGTCTTTGTGGTGCCGACGTCGGTTATGGAAGGTGCCGGCGTCGGTCAAATTGCCGGTGTCAGTCGGGGTAGTGACCGGTGTCAGTCGGGGTAGGTTCTGGATGAGTTGTAGAAGGTCTGGGAGAGTCAGAACAGGTTCTTAACAGGGTCAGGGCAGGGTCTGATAGAATCGAGATAAGGTCAGGACAGGGTCTGGGCAAGGTAAGGTCAGGTTTGGACAGAGTCTGGGGGTTTTAGTCGAGTCTGGACAGAGTTATAGATTGGGGTAGTGGGCAGGGATGTAAAGGAGAGATTCAGGACTTGGGTCTGTGGTTTGAAGATTCAGGATGACAGAAATAATGAACAAATAATAACCAAGAAGAAATAAAACAAACAGAGTAAATACTTACCTACCAGAAGACGTGATGAAAGCCATAGTTGAAGTTGTCTGTGCAGTGCCGGATTGAAACAAATGCAGATTGGTTGATGCCAGAGTTGGTTGATTGCGAGAGTGTTGATTGCTAGAGTCTGTGGATGTTGGAATTCGGAGGTCGATTGATTGATTGATCGGTTGATTCGAAAAATGGTTGATTAGCCTTCAGGATTGATCGGCGGATGCTGATGAAGGCCAGGGACGGTTCAAGAGACGGTTCGATAACCGTTCGGGAAACCGATTGGGAACCGAATGGTAACTGATAACGAATAACGGTAAGGTGACCGACGTCGGCAGAATTGCCGACGTCGGCCGATAAGTGATCGACGTCGGCGACATCGGCCGGGTAAAGACCGTCGTCGACAGATGCACAATGGGGATAGAGTCTAGCTTTAGCTCTGTGCTCATTTTTACATGCTGCCAGGGTCAAGGTTGGTGGAACAAGTGATCGACAAGGGTTAAATAGGTGAAGAAGAATAAGACGGGGAATGACCAGGGGAGTCGACACGATTTCGGTGTCTACACAAGTCTCTATTTGAAAATTAGTGAAATCCCTTGAGTTAGAAATATTGTATGTTCCAACTCTCATTTAAATGTCTATAGTACTCTATAAAATAATTTAAGGGTGGAACCAAAAAATGTGCCTCACTATTTTTCAACCAAAAAAGATGTGGACCACCAAATATGGCTTGATACATAAAAAAAGTGCAACCATATATGTTGAGTGCCACTAGAATATAATGTGGACCATTTGAAACATGAAGAAAAATCATACTAATGTAGAAAAATATAGATACTATTTAAAATTTTAAAAGTTTTGAACTTTGAAAATTTTGAAATTTCCATGTGATAGCTTGAACATGAATAAATATCATGCCCCATATCTTGTATTGAATTGATATTGAATGCTAATTTTACTTGTAACTTTTGAAATTTTCAAATGTTTGAAACATTTAACTTGTAACTATAATAATGAGTGAATTTTCTTAGCATATGCCCCCATAATTTTAAAATGTTATATTATATTGTAATATAAAAATTGTATTCTATCATAAATCTGAAATTTGTTATTCAAGAGGCTTGCATTTTCAATACAAGCCCATAGTTATGCCCCCTTTTCTAGATGAGATACATATCCTACCATTCATTTATCTCACAGTAAATCATATGTGAAAGATATAACAATGTGGTATCACTTTTAATGTTTGAATTATATTGCATCATAGTACTGATTTTAACATTAAAGTTACATGTGAAACATGTGTTAAAGACATACAAAATTGCAGCAAATAAAAAATATGTATATGATATGTATCATTACACCAAAGTAAGAGTAGAATGAAAAATTAATGCATGATATAGATCATGGCACCATGATAATAAGAAATGAACATACAAGTAATGTCATACAATGTCACATAGTTTTCACATAATGTCAAATAGAAGCCCCAAAAGACACACACAAGGGACATGTGAATATCACATAAACACAAAACGACAAGGGTCACAATCAAATGACATGATAATCCCACATAATAAATAACATGCACATATTACAGGCACAAATCTAAGGGCCACACACAATAAACAAGTAAGTCCTAAATTATCATCTATTAAAATAAATAAATAAATAAGGATAAGTAAATGAGACTAGTCTACATCAACCATATATATCCGTGATATTGTTAACAATCAAAATATTCATGTAACATAGTGTAAGGTATGAATGATTATAAAAAAATAATATGATATGTAGACTTACCTGGTAGAAATGTTGTGGATTGGGCATCCTACTAAAAAGTAGTGGACAAAAATGTAGTGGTTAAAAATATAGTGAAGATAAAATATGGTAAGGAAAAAATGTAGTGAGGACAAAACATCGCAACAAAAAAACATAGTAAAGGATTCACTCACATAGAAGATGACACAACTTTCAACTAAAGGTCCAAACTCATGAAATCACATTTTCTTCTATTATTTTGATTTTAAATTTGGTACATTACTTTTCCACCATGAAATGTTAACTACTATCACCAAAATGAATTAGACAACAAATAAACAATTTGATAATCTCTAAAATGTCTCAATTATGCTCTTTGCGACATTACCAATACCACTACATTTTTCCTCACTATGTTTTGTCCTCATGATATTTTTATCATACTACATTTTTGTCATGCTACGTTTTTACTAATAAATTTTTGTCTACTATGTTATCACATAGAGCCTATGGATAGATACAACCTATTAAAATGTTCATGTAGAATGAAGAGATTCCCCCCAATTAGCAAGGATGTTAGTGAATAAGGTAAGCTTGACATTGAAAAACCATGTGAAAGTATGTCCTGTATCACACTCACATACCTTGTGAACAACATTGTGTATTGAAAACTCAAATATGATATGTACTTGACATGTAATAAATATAATATTTAAAGAAGTAACCTAGAAACATTTAAAAATTCTTGTAGGTGTTGATTTTGAATTTCTTTTGACATATATGATTTTTTTGTTTTAATTTTCCATATTTGATTTTTTTTAAATTTTAACTAAAAAAATATTTAAAAGGCGATAATAAATAAGGATTTTAAAATATAATAATTAGGAAGATCGAATAATCTATAAGAAGGTGTTTGAATCATAATGTAGCAAGAAATAAGGAAAGGAATATGCCTCCAATGTATGTGTAAATAATCTATAATAATATAATAAAAATGATTGGTATGTAGATAATAACGTGCATCTCCCCAATGGGAAATAAACTATGTTTTCTCATGGAGAATGTAGGATTAGATAGATGTGATCATGTATGGGAGCCATATCATGATAGATATGAAATAATAAGTAAGCGAATTGATAATTTGAAATAAATATAGAATAATTATTTTGGATTATTCAAATTGTTTTATAAATCAAGAGGGAACGTGATTAAAGTGAAAAAAAATATAAGGGCTATAATAATGATTAGATAAGGTATAGAATAAATAAAAATGAATTAAAATAAAAAAGTATATGTAGAAAGGAAAGGAGGATATGAAAATATAAGACAAGAATTTTATCAAAGGGATACCTATGTAAAGGCCCTCTATCATAAAAATATCATATCAATAATATGTATTATTAGGATCATATTCATTAATTCAATCATTATCATCAGATTAAATTAACAAGTGTTGTGATTGAAATTGTGATATTCCATATTGATTATCTGTCGTATATGTGTATGAGAAAAAAAAAATTACACCATAGATTGGAGATATTTTTTGAAAATTGTGTTGCTTTTGAATATGTTAATAATTTTTAGAATTGTGCATGAAATTTTGATCTAAAGAAGAATAATGTGTTATTGGTTTAAAATTAATACTTGATTCCTTAGTAATTGTATGTGTATTAGTATAGTTTGTAATAATATTTTGCTTTGGACATTACTTCTTGATATTTTTATTTTAAAAAGTAGTTTATTTAACATATTGAATTTAGTCTTGAAACTTTTATTTTGGAAATTATTCATTTTACAATGTTTATATTTCATCTTATTCTTTCTGTAATCTTGAATGCTCTAATTTATCTTTCTTCATCTTTTCTTGTTCTGAATTGTCCTTTGGTATCCATATTTTATCTTTTTATTCTTATTGCACTTATTATTTAGGATATGAACTATAAGTAGGTCATTTAATATATTTATCTATTATAGTATCATCACTATCAATGATAATTTATATTTTATTATTTAAAGCTAAACAACTATTTATATGACCCTAATGTAAGCTATGATATGCACAATATTATTTTGATCTTCTTAGAGTAGGTATAGAAGGCAATGCAATAAAATTGTTTCAAAAAAATTCTCTTAGAATCTCACTTGGACTCTTATTATATTTTTGCGTACTTTTTGAATAATTGATTATATGTGTATGTTGTTTTTTAAGTACATTATAGCTAGATGAAGATACATGATTGACACTAGCATACTCTAGATTCATTATATATTTTTGTAATATTCAAGTGATTATATTTCTACTAAATATTGAATTTGATTTTGTAACTCTTCTATTAACTTTTGATAGTGATGGTTTTTATCTATGAGGGCTTCAAAAACACAAAACCCAGGTATATTTGATTTAATAAGCATAAAAAAACCATCAAGAGGAGGTGTGGGAGGTGTAGGGATAGGATCTTCCTTTATATTGAGATATTCATTTATTATATATTATTTAATTACTTATTCTTTACTGATAACAATTAAATAATTAGCACTAATGAGAGATGCATCATCATCATGTGGTAATTCTAAGCTAAGATTATGATATTTTGGTACAAGAGTAACAAGACGTGAAGATAATCACGAGGTTAAAAAAGAATAAGCATAAAAATGTGTTATAAAGAGTGTCATTTATTTTAATTATAGATTGTGATGTTCCAAGGGAAGGGGTGGGGGAGTTCATCCTCATTAGTTCACAAGGGGGAAGAGCTATGACATCTAGGCTCAATATCTACTATTTTTAAAGGATAAGAGATAACATGATTATAATTAGTAATAATTTTAAATACTTAGTATTTATTTAAGATGACCATATTCATAAATCCTTTCTTTAACATAGTTTCATCCTATTTTGGTGGCTTTATCTCTGAATGTTGCTTTATTTACAACTTTGATTGCTCTTTTCTATATAGATTATTAGTCAAGGAAGAAGATAAAGAAAAATCTCAAGAGGAATCTAAATGTAAATTTGAAGATGATTCACGTTCCCAAGTTTGATAATAAAAAAATTATCTATTCATTGCTATATCATCAAAATCATAATCATTGACAATGTTTCTTCCATAATTTTATGTTTATTGTGATTTGTCCACTCATGATCATTAGTGAAAGGCAAGTCATGAGTACAAAACAAGAAAAAATGACTACCCATGATATATAAGTGAATTTAAATACAAAAAGTGTAACAAATAAAACACTTAGTGTTATCAAGTAATCATACATGTACAAAAATATTAATGACCATGAATATAAGACAAGCAAAATTCAAGGTATGAAGGGTGATTTACATAAGGGTTTTATTATGTGGGATATAAAATATACTTTCTAATTTGTAAATTAGATTTGGCCGAATATTTTAGAGCATCAATTATAGAGGCTAAATTGTGCATTTATCCCACTATCCCATCTCTGAGGGTACATTGAGAGTAATTTACATAGGTGATACAATTCTTTTAGGTGCATAATAAATGAAATGACTAAAAGATAATTCCTATGGTATAAATAAGGGATCCTAGGTGTTTTTAATATACTATTAGGTACGTGTAAAATTAATTATATGTTTAATACTATATAATAGATATGAGTAACAGGAAAGAACCCTTGACACCATGATATATATAAAATAGATCATCATATATCCCATAATGATAGTTAATAATTAGTTTTACAACTTCCAAAACAATTCTAAAAATAAGCAAGAACCAAATAGAAAATAATATTTGAAATATTTTTGTGTAAGTGATAAATATTTTTTTGGATATTATGAAATCATAAATTTAGTTTAAACCTTGGACCACACAAAAGTCAAGTTAACAATCAAGTAATGTTATAAATAAAATATAGGTTCAGTAAAATGTTTAATGTTATTTTTTATTTAAAAATGAAATTCTAAGAACAAATAAACTATTGAAAATTAATTTAGATATATATTAATATAAAGATATAAATAAAAAATATGGAATTTATTAAATTGGAATTAAACTATAAATAATAAATTGACAAATAGACATGATAACCTCCCTCAAACTAATTTTATGTTAATTGTATAGGTTTACTATGAATGGAAACTATATACAAGGGAAAGTGAAGCTAATCTACAAATCAATCCTAGCTCAGAGAAGATAAATCACACTTACCCTTCCACTTGTTGGTAAATTTATAAAATTACGATCATGACCAATATCCATCCATTATACATAACCAAGGTGTCCCTTACCACAATAATATCACTAGAGAGGTTCTAAATGCCCTAGTCAAGCAAAACCAAGCAATAACCCTAGCTATGTCCTATGTTTTCTTATATTCACAAAGTGAATGTAGATTAAGATAAAATAAAAACTATTTATCACAAAATATTATGGATCAAAATTCAGTTAATAAACATAAATTAAACATGCATATAATAATTCTAATTAAGTTAATACATATATAATTACTGACAAATTTGGCCACCATTGGTCAAGGCTGCTTATGTGCATATTTTCATGAAGACTCACTTAATGGAATGAAGAATTAGTAAATTATAAAAAAAATAATAAAAACCTAATCAATACAAATATATTCTCAATAATATCTCACATGTCCAATTTTTTTCATAGGTTTCTTATATTCCTCTAGCAAGCTAGTTGCAAGCTAGTAAGGGTAATTTTCAAATGCTTGATTCATGAAGGAGAAGAAGAGTTGGTTAGAATGGTATTAATGAAATATTTAGGTACATATTAAATAAATATTCCATTAAATGTTTTTAGGTTACATAGGCTTAATGTTATGAAAAATTTTTAATAAGGAAAGGTGTTCTAAAACCCTTCTTAAACCCCAATGGCTTAGTTTTAGAAGATGTGATTGCTTTTTTGAGATATTTGTTTCAAAAAAAAAGTTTTTAGAGATATAAATTGGATTAAATAAACATAATAAACATTCATAAATCAAAATTTCACTGAAAATAATGGATAAAGGTAGAGGTAAAAGTTGTAGGGTTTCAAGCATGCAAGAGAGACAATTAAAAAAAGAAATTTTTGAGAGGTTTAAGAGATTTTTTGAGAACATCAAATGGTTGGAATGATTATATGGGATATTTAAATTCTAAATAATAAAATAATTAGGTATTTATGCCTTAAAAAACTTAACAAAATATCAAAACTCAGACCTATAGGCTTTTAGAAATGAGAAAGTGCAAGCTAGGAAACATTAAAAAGTGCATATTATGAGTTTTATTAAATTAAATATATATAATTCTGATATAGAGGTATGTTATTATGTATTTTAATTTTTAAAATTGGTTTCATGACCTTAATATTCTTGAGGAGAGATAAAATGGTGAAACGTGAGTCTATGCATGAAGGAAATCAATGTTTTTAACTAATTTTCTCAAAAATGGAGTTAGAAATGTGTGTTTCAGATACTTTAAATGGTAAAAAATTATTTTATAGGATGTATAATTAATTTAAAACTATTAATACTTTGTTATATAATTAAAACCAATTCAAAATAGGTTCAAATCAAAGAAAAACATCTTCATGTCACCTTATGGATAATAAGCAAACACTTTTGTGAATTTTTATTTGATAGTTTGGTGAAGCATTTTAAATATTTTAAAATTTTTATAGGTCTTACCCATTGATACATATACAATTATTATATTATTATTATCTGGTGAATCCTATAAATCATTTAAAACCCCCAAATCTAAATTAGGGTTTCTTAAGGCCTAAATAACACAAAATAACATTTTTAGAAGTTATAAGTGGAATTTGGAGACAATTTTTTTTTGAAGGTATGTGACACAATTTTTACGATGTTATAATACTATTTACACTACTCATATATCAAACTAATTTAAATTCATCAATTTACAAGTTCTCATGGTACATTCAAGAAGCTTACCAAAACCACAGAAGATAGATATATCCAAAAAGAACAAATATGGAGAGATGTTATTATCATTAAAAAAATCACTCTTAACAAGGATATTTCGTGAATTTTTCAACAACATCAACATAAAATATATCCTTATACAACACCTTGGATTAATAATACAATCAAAATCTTAATCAATGCATTAAAACCTTCAATAAGCTTGCCTAGTCAAGCACATGTTCTCTTTGCTAAGTGAAGGTCAAGAAGAGTTTAAGTGTTTGTTTAAAAATATGAAATAAAGGTTGGAATAATATTCAATAACATAAACATGCAATATATATATATATATATATATATATATATATATATATATATATATATATATATATATATATATATATATATATATATATCATACTATTCCCCATTAGAGATAATTTAAAAAAAAGTTAAGTCAAACTTGAAGATGATTCAAGAAGCCAACAATCAACCCTAGAAAGGTGGAGATTCAAACATGTGAGAATGGAGAAGGTAATTTAAATAATTAATTAAGTAAACAATCCATATTTTCATTGAGGATAATCCTTAAACAATAAACACAAAATCTATATCTTATTATGACCCCTTGGATCTAATTTTAGAAAGTCAAGAGAAAGAAACATGCATGCAAGATGCAAGTAAGATAGTTGAAGTCTAACTCCAAGATGCAAGTAAGATAGCTGAAGTAAAACTTAAATATGAAATTAAGGTAACTAAATTCAATCAATATATGTATTAATATTAGAAAATATATTGTTAAGTTAATATCAAAAGTAATTAACTAAAGATGATCAATATCTATTCAAGATTAAAGACCATCAATGCATGCATTAAAACCTTTTAATTTTAAAAACATTCAAATGAGTTTATCACTATATACTATGACATACTCCTGGAAAATAAGTTTTAAACTCAAGATGTAATATGTTGGTTTTTTGATTTTGGTAATTGAGTTGAAGCAGGAGTGAAGTTGAGTTAGCATTTTGACTCATCTCTTATTTTGGAGTTGTTTGTCTCCTCTCTCTTTGCTTCCTTTTCTATATGTATTTTCATTTTTAAAGAGAATATTATCAAATTATACTTTGTATATATATAATATCTAAAAAAAAATTACTACATCACCTTTGAAGTAATAAGTATCTAATTTTTTCTCTATTTTTAGGTTATTTATAAACTATGTGTCCCATGTTCATTGATGTAACTTAGTGAATGATTATTTTTACTATGTTTATGTCTGAATGTTTCACCTTTATGAATAAAATGATAAATCCTTTAGGTCATATCAAGTGTATAAGTTTGATTTAAACTTAGTTTGGAAGTGAATTCAACCTATGTCCATTCCTTCCATGCTAGTGTGAATGTTTCTCAAGACATCTATATGAAATATTGATGCAAGAGTCATTGTATGAAGATGAAGTGAATGTGTGCAAGTTATTTAGATTATCAAATGTGTCAAGTATATGAATAATTAACTTTTATATCAGTGAATCACCCTAAATTTTCAACTGCCATATCCAATTTTTGCTTGAGTATTATTCCTTTAACCATTTTCCTAGTTAGGAAATCATCAAATTAGAGAGTTTAAAGATAATTAAGTTAGTGAAAAAAATGTAACCAAACTTCCATCTCATTATTCACTCCAATATAAGGTTACCCACACCTTGGAGAGTTTTTAATTTATAAACAGGAGTGAGAACAATCACACATTCTTACAAGGGTGATCTTCCTAGTGATAACAATAACCCTAATACATGGAGAGAGAAATATATTCAAAAAACATTACTTATGATACTTATATCTAATATATGAGTAAGAATTAGATATACCTACCTTGAATATGAACCCATTAAGACTCAATTTCTCTCTTTTCCAAAGGTGATTCTCAATAGGTTGTTATGGTTTTTAAGGATCACTAAGATAGGCAAAAACATCCAAGACTTTTCCACAAGAGGCTGATAGTATTCATTAAATGTCAAAAAGAGTTTTTTTCTTAGGTATGGGTTGTTTAAGGTGGTGAATTTATTGGAGTGTGTAAGAGACGTGAAAAAACTTATGGAAATGTATAAGAGAAGTTATATGGTGGTTGAAAGTGGTGGTATATAGGATAAAAATGTTATAAAACACTGATGGTTTGCCCATCCCTTTCCTAATAGACCTTTTATGGAGTGCACTAAAAGATATTAAGGACTGACAAGTTATTACAATAGAGGAAGCATCAGTAATTTATAAATTTTAAAAATATTATGTGTATACAAATTTTGCACTCGAAGCTCATCACGTGTCACTCAAGTGTAACATGGGATGGTGCTTCAGGAAAAGAACATAGCAACACACAATGTTTAATCTAAATAAATTACAATATTTTAAAGCATAAAATAACTAAAAGTAAATACCTAAAATGAAATAACTAAAAATAAAAGTAATGTATGCATACCTTGACTTATGTTTATCACTAGATGGTTTTCTGTTATGTTTGTAGTTTTGATTGTAGAGGGCATATAAACTACTTTAGACAAACCCAAGGATAAAAAAATAAAGATAAAACAAAAATAAACATAGGAAATCCAAGATAACTAAAATGTGTAGGCATGACATACTTGAAAATTTGGTAAGCTAGGGTGATAAATTCTAAATTAAGACCAAATGACCAAGACAAAATTAAAGTAAATCAGGTAACCAAAAATACAAGGTTACGAAATGACCAAAAAAAATTAAACAAGTAAACCTTAAGTAGGAAATGTAAACAAAACATGTCAAACTAAGGATACATTTAATAATGTTAATCAAACATTAATGTGAAATCAGTAACAATCCTTACTTAAACAAAGATGGGCAATAAATGGTAAAACAACATTTATGAATGAGTAATACTATCCTTACTAAACCATAAATGGAAAAAATACATTAAATGTAAAACAACATTAGTGAGTGAGAAGTAACAATATAACCTCACTCAACATTGTAAAAATTACTTGAAAGTAAAAATAGATGTAGTTGTCCAAAAAAAAGAGGAGGTACTATAAAAATATATAAACAGATGTAGTTGTTTGAAAAAAAGAATGATAACAATTTATTTTCAAATAAACCAAGGCAATTATATAAATTTAAATAAATTTTATAAAGAAGGTAATCCATAGTTACTCAAGCATAAAGCAATTCATAAGATAGATAAAATAGATTCAAAGTAGTGATAGTATGTTTTAAGATGTGAAGAATAGCGAATATAGAAGTGGGGAAATAGATTTAGATTAAAAATTGCCCATCAGTGGAGGAAATTAAATGGGTGGTGGAGGTAATTAAGGAAAAATAAAGGTATATAATCTCTTTACCAAAGTCAAGATATTAGATTTAGGTTTGTCAAAACAAGAGGATTTTTAACATTAAGGACTCTGAAGAACTTATCTTAGCATTAAAAATCTTTGGTTATCAAATGAATAACTAATATCATTCCATGAATGTCATATGCATGAAAATTAAAATGAACCTACCTACCCACAACATGTTCCCCATTCCTTAATACCCCTTACATAATCATCGGTCTAATTTGAAAATTGGGTACTTGCATGAGAAATTAAGTAGAACTATATATTTTTTTATCTTATTTTGAAGTCTCCTATCCCAATCTACTAGCCTACCATACCCCAATGGACCTTGACTTTATCATGAGGCCAACTATGGAGTTTGAGCTTCGATAAGAGATATGAGATGTGTTATAAAACATGTCTTTTGGTGTGATGTTGACTTTTTGGGTTTTATATTTCCTTTTAATCATTGAATTTTGTTTTAAATGATTTGTCTTTTGAATTTTTATAAGTTTTTCTATTCCTTTATACAGATTTAGAGAACCAAACATGGGTTCTAAAAATGACTATCATTTGAAAACTTTGGACTTGTGTTTTAAGAAATAAAAATTAGAGAGCATGGTGTCTAAGAGTTTTGTTTATTCATGTGAAATAAAAAGTTATATCTTGACTTTGACCAAGGTGGAATGAAAAATAAGGAAATCAAGGGGAAATGAACATGAAACAATTTGAATTACTTCAAATTGTAAAAAAATGTGATAAATTAAAAGGGGATATAATAGCAAGTAAGTATGGTTCCTTATCATAATAATGTATGTAAGTGTAGGGAAACATGATACCATAGTTTTTTTATGCAATTTTTAACTACAAAATAAATAAAAATGGAATCTAAGAATATGGGATCACAAACTTGTAACCATTTATTAGCATTCTAGAAAAAAGAACACTCAGTTTAATAAAGGTGTTTTGAATTAATATGGTGATTTTATGAGGAGATTGTAGTCCTATCCATGGTCTTACACTACAACTCAAAAAAAAAAACCTAAGTGGGTGTAAAAATCATTAGAAAATAACAAAATTGATATGAAAATAAATATATGAAAGTTAAAGGAATTCATGACGAAAATCGGGTCCTATACATGGTATTACAATGTAATCATGAGATAAAGAAACCAAAGGACCAAGGGAAGGAAATAAGGTTTATGCAAAAAGAGATTGTTGTAGAGGGTGAGGTCCATTTATAAATCATGTAAGAAGTGTTAGTAAAATATTATATATAAGTAGGCTAAGAATGGAAAAATCTAAGAAAAATATTTATTTAAAAAATGTGCATTAGTGGGTAATTTAAAAATATGGCCTTCATTAGTTTTGAGTTGATAGATGCTAGGACCAAGAATGTATATCAATAAATAAATGCCCCACCCTTTTTGGGTGTATTTTCCTTCTTTATCATGGGTATATTCTAACTTAATGATAAGATCACCAACATTGAAAGTGGGGACTTTAACCTTTTTATTTTGTTTTTTGGTGATATGATCTTTATATTGGAGGTTATGTTGAAGAGCAGATAGCCAATGTTCATCAAAAATATGAAGGAAAGATTCACATAATTATTCATCAAGAATGATACCACAAAGAGAAATATGTAAGGAGGGAAGTTCAAATTATAATGGTAAGACAAACTGAGAACCATAGATTAATGAGACATGTGTTGTCCCAGTGGTAGTGTGTATGCTAGTATGATATGCCCAAAATGAAGGATAAAAGTGAATATTTCAATATGTATGAGTATATTAGATGGTATTTTATATAATTTTATTAATGGCTTTAGCTAGCCATTACATTATGCATGCTAAAATTTGGATAATCTGTGAGATATTTTAAATTTAGCACATAATTGCTTCACATCTTTATTTTTGAAATTACCACCATTATCATAAATGATGGTATAGGTAAATCTAAAGTGATAAATAATTTAATTAAGAATAAATTTAGAAATAGTGGTTGTCATGACATTGACAAGAGACATGGATTATACCCATTTGGTAAAATATTTAGTAGCAGTAACGATTAAAATATGGCCATCTTGTGATTGATGTAATTTAACAATGAGATATAATACCCACATGGCATATGGATAAAGAGATTCCATATTTTTGAGCTTAGATAATTGTGAACGGATTAGATCATCATGAATTTGGCAAGGGATACACTATTTAGTGAAATAGATAACACCATTTTTTAAACTAGGCCAAAAATATCCCATAAGTAAGCATTTGCATTTTGTAGCATGTCTATTATAGTGACCACTATAAATTCCCTCCTATGTTTATTCAATAAGAGGATCAACCTCTTCTTACATCACATAATGGATTAGGGTACATTATAAATTATAATAATAAAGGGTGTTGTATCAGAAGACATTTAAAATATTGTTTATGAATTCTAGTCTTTCCACAAGAATCCATGTTTAGAGGATAGGGTTGATGTTCAAGGAAATGGATGATGTTTTTGTAGCATGGGATTTGTCAAATAGTGATAGATTCAATGTGACAGATAAGTGAATATTTTTATTGGATAAAAGATAGTGAATTTATTATTTGAATAAGAAATTGGAAATCATTAAGTACTTGATGAGAATGAAATAGATATGTTGAAGAAGCATGAGAATCAATGACAAAGTTTTGATCTCTTGGAATTGGCTCAATGGTAAAAGAGGAAAACTCTTGGTGAGTGTTATATATATTTGATGATAATTGATAAGATATTCACTTTTACATTGGTAATCACCATTAACCTGGTGATATATAAGTTGGGAGTCACCCAAAGCATGTAGATATGGGATATCTAAGTCAAGTGCTACTTTTATGCCTAATATTAAAGCTTCATATTCTACCATGTTATTAGTGACATCAAAGGTTATTATAAATGATAGAGGAATGATTTTACCATGAGATTTAGTTAGAATAAAACCTACCCCAACTCTTTGGAGACATTTGGTACTATCAAAGTGGTAGGTCTAGGTGTTTTCATGTAAATCAATGGTGACTTTAGGAAGCTATTCTATAACTAATTTATATTTAGTAGTATCGATAATGATATATGTATCTTCTTGATTATTTAAATTTAAGTTAGAAATGAAATTATGGAAATAATATTTAATAGAAAGAGTTTTTATTAGACCTTAAATATAAATAATTTTATCATCAGGGAGATTATCTTTAAGGTGATTTTTAGCGGGTATGGGTAACACTAAAAGTTGGTCAGTAATGACTTTCCCTTTGAGATATTTTTGTATTAGTATTCAAAGGGCAAATTCCATCAATAAAACCATCAACTGGTCAATTCTATCTCTATGTAGAAATGCTTTGGAGAAGGAATGACAAAGTGGATCAGAATGGATAATGACGTAAGTTGTTTGACAAAGCATATAATGATAGAGTGTCACATCCAAATTTCACCCTATAATTATTAGCCTTTAAATCCATGGATTAGTATGCATATTTTCTGATTATCATTGCTTTTATTTGAGCTTTTTGACCTATAATGTAATGGGATAGTGATATTGTTAATTAGAGAACATTATGTGATAGTTATATTTTAATAATTCTATAGATTGATGATGTATATTTGTTAGTTCTACATCATTAGCTGATATATATGATGACTCAGACTAACTACCTATTTTTTGAGAGGTGGATGAAGGATATATCTTACCCTTAGAGATTGATGAGAGAGAGTCTAAACAGAGAGGATGGGATAGATGGGATGAATGGGGGATGACAGAGGAATTGTTAGTAACTCAACACACACATCATAAGAGAATAACTTGATTGACTCTCTATTTGATCTAGTTAGTTAATTATTTTGAGTAATCATATATTCTACTTTGGACATATTTTGATTAATTATTATGATGATATGATGTCTAATTTTATGTAAAAGTGTAGTGCATAGATTATGCATACAAGTAATTATATGATCATATAGTCACATTACTATTGCATCCTAGGAAATTAACATTAGTAAAAGCATTTTTATATAAATTACATTAGTTTTGTGTAATAATGGAGTTATTAATTTGGTTTAATTAATCTTTTAAAAATATAATTACCAATAAGAATTTAATTGAGGATATTTAATTGTCTAGATAATGCTAAATCCTTTGCTTGGAATTCTTTTGGATTTGAAGCCAATTAGTCCCTTAATTATGACTTAAGTGGACTTAAACTATTTTATTAACTTCGATTTAAACAAATAATATTAACATGCATGATTTTAGAGATAAATTAATCTCAAATTTAAATAAATATAATTAATTTTTAACTAAAATATAAAAGTAGTGATTAATGCATGAAAAGAAAACTAAAAGATAAATAGTATGCAAAAGAGATGAGCATAAAAATATAGAGAGGGAAAATTATATTAATTAATCTATGGGAAACTATAGAGACATAGAGAAGAATAAAGGGTAGGATTAGGAGAAATCAAAAGCAAGATATAGAAAGATTATTATTATTTTCCTAAGCAATCTTGAATAGAAGTAGGTTTTGTCATTTATTTTCCTGCGTTTCATTTCCTAAGCTAACATTTATGGAAGGAATTTACTATCCTAGATGATTTTAAATATTCAAATAGAGCCAATAATATGAATAAGCTCTTTACTGAATTATGGATTGTTATTAGGTAGTTTTCTATACAAATGTGACTACATCTTATCTTTTTTAACTTATGTGTTATTATTAATACTACATTTAAAAAAGGATTTGCATCCCATGTTTATCTCTATTTAAAATATAAAAATTACAAGTTGAATTTTTTTCATGTATATTAATGTCAATAATATATGTGGGAAGTGATTTAATTAATAGACTATGTCATTGGTTATAAATAAATAGGAGTATACCATCAAAAATTCCTGTTAGTGTCCCAATATTATATTAAGGAGGGAGATTTATATATTATTGGTTGTATTTTATAAATATTCCTATTATTATATAGACAAGTATTAATTATTCTTATCAATGTTTTAAAAATATATAGTTGAATTTTCATGCATACAGTCAGTAAGATGGTTGACTGAGTTGATGAACACTTAAATAAATTGTTGAGTCAAAAATAAATCACTATATACATATAGTTGAAGTCATTGTTTATATATATTAAATTATATGAGTCAAAATAATAAAACCTTAAGTCAAATAATAATTCATTGTGTTTTGTAATAGATGAGTATATTTATATATTTATTTGTTGAGTCTTTTGAAAATGCCTTGCTATTATATTAGAACACTACATATATTTACCAAATCGATGAGCTATATATTTTGATGAGTGGTTAGTATTATTAAATGCCTAATATAATGATAGAAGTCTTAAATAGATTGTTGTAGTCATTTTCTAAGTCACTTATCAAATCACCCATCTCTATTTTGGAATCATGTGTTTTTAAATTGAAGCACCATTTCATTAAATGAAAATATGATTGAATTTATATGTGGATACTGTCAATAAGACATTATATCATAAGAACCTTGAATTATAGATAATAATGAAGGATGAAATTGAAAAAATGTTGAGGGTGTAGTCATCCTCTTGTTAGAGATCATATAAGTCAATTTATAAATCATAGAAGTTAATTAATAAATTTTTAGAAGTCCTTTATAAAATACCAAGTCTCCTTAAGAAAATCACAAAATCATACATTTAAATAGTCGAGACATAATATTAATTTGTTGAGTCATATGATGTAATGGTTGGGATAAAATTATGTAAAGTGATGGATTTAATAGTATGTGAAGTGTTGAAGTTATTATTTCTTATGTAGTCACTAAGTATTGTTGTCTTGGCAGAGTCTTATCTAAATAGGAAACATCTATATATAATAGAGTGTTAAGATATTTTAGTCTGTGTGTTTATGCATATGATATGTATATGCTAGTAAAGTGATGAGCATATATAGGTAAAAGTGTTGAGGTTATTTATATGTTTTGTTGAGTCAATTAAAGGTAGTGTTGAACCATTTAAATATATAGCATTAAGTTAAATAATCAAAATTTGGGTGAATGTTTGAATCACTAAGTCTACTTAGGAGAAACTATTTATGCTTGGTATGTGATTGATGATGTTATTTTTGAAATGCATAGATCAAAATTCCCAATCATGTGACTAAAATGTTGGGTCTTATATTTAACATTGAATTAATAAAAATGAGACACTGCCTATTCTAATGGAAATGAAAGTCATTTAATTGTAAATGCTGAGTTAAATATTATAATGATGAAGTCATTTTAATAAAAGGAAATTTATGTATCTCCTTTAATGCAATATCAAAATGTTTGGTGGAACTTTAGTTTTGCCTCAGATTTTTGAATTGTGTTGCTAGTTTGAGTTGCATTCTAAATAATCATCATGATTGACATATGGTCCTCATAAGGATAGAAAATGAGAAAATTATATGCCCAGATGGATACTAAATGGTTTATTATATCTCTTATCTTGTTCAAAAATCAATATTTGAGTGTTTTACATTCTTGATTTGGGTAAGAAATAGTAAATGATAAATATGGTTATTACATTGATGACAATGCTTAGAGTTATATGGTTTTAATAACATCATAAACTATAACAAGTTTAGACATTATAATCATAATGTAAATATACTTCTTTTTGATTAATATTATATCTTGGGTTGATATAATCATATGATCTAAATCTATAGCTTTGCTTAGAATGCTAGTAGAAGCAAATAATATATATGTAACATAGTAATTATTGACGCAGAAGATTGCACCCGGGGCAAGGAGGCCTAGCTCCTACCTTCTCTTCACAACATGGAAACTCCTCTCTCACCTATGGGACGGCGAAGTAGGAGAGGAGAGTCTCTAGTTAAGGGCTAGCTCCCTTTGATGTATCATTGTTTGTTTCAACAAGTGTAAATACATACAAGCATATATATATATATATATATATATATATAATAAAAGGGGGGATGAAAAGGGAGAAGAAATGTAGGAAAACAAAACCTACTCTAAGGAGGTGATACACCAAAACAATATGACCCTTTCACACCCACTCTCAAAATCAGACAAAACACACTTATACGCTTCACCCTTGATAGAAGAAGCAATTTGCAAAATTGATAGGGAGGTGAAAAAGAAAGATAAAAAAAGGAGGTTCATCAAAAAGGTGTTATAAGAAGCACTCTGTAGATAATCCCCTCTGTTCTGCACTCCAAAATAGAACTCTTCTCCTATCAGCTACAAATGGCACCTTGTAGATAGCTAGTGTGTTGATGTTAAACTTGTGAGAGCATCAAAGATAATGGATAAACACAAATCAACACTCAGGACATACACAAGATATCTATCCAAGAAGAGGTAAAAAAAATTGTGTTTATTTGATTCAGGCAAAAAATTTAGCAGGGCTGTGCCTTATAAAATTCATGAAAAGATGATTACAAATGAACAAGTCTACAATATATATGAGAATCAAAGAGGCCCGTTTGGTTCTCCTTCTTTTTCAACTAGCATAAATATCCCTTCATGAAAAGAAACAAGTCACTCAAAATATTAATAAGTTGTTCATTTGTCTGCTCGAAATCTACATTTCTTGCTTGGGTGACTTACACGGTTTGCCTTCTAATTTAATGTGAAATAGAAAAAGTAGTTGCACTGTTGGCTACTATCATTCTAAATGATCAATTCACTGGCACTATTTCACCTACCAAAGTCACTTCTCCAATTTGTGCTAGTCAGACTTAACTACTCAATCATCACCTACCTGTCACTCTGTCCATTTGTCGTTCACGCCATCAAGCAATAAATTACCTTGTTTATGCCACTTGGAATGCTTGATTTCTCCCTGCCTTGTCACTCTACTCGTCACTAAAAATGTCTTTTCTATCCACTTTTCCCTTTAGGAAACTCCTTGGTGGGTCACTACATTTTGGCTCCTTCTCTTTTTCCATGTTAGCGCTCTTCCAGATTAAAAACCCAATGGCTACTCCATTTCACTAAATTTGACATTTTTTTGGTTGTCATACTTTGAATATTAATGGCTATCCTATTCTTTTAAATTTGATGGCCTCACAGACATCATCGGGTCCATGTGGCATCTCCTTGGGCACCTATGGCTTTTCTGCCTTCGTTAAGTCCTCCCGGGCTCCCGCAGGTAAATTGTCCATGGACAATTTCCCTGGGTCTTATGGCTTCACTGTATTTCTGTAGACAAAATGTCTATGGAAATTATTTCACTTTGACTTTGAGCTTTGACTATGTATTTCTGTGGACAGATTGTCTACGGGAATCCTATTTGGCCCATTCCTTTATTATTGAACTGCCTAAATCTTTGAAATCGTCAAAGTGTCAGCCCTCTGAAAAGGTCATTTGACTTATTGATTACCCTTCACTTCAAGGGCATACCCTTGAACCATGTGTTGAACCAAGCCATTGAACCAAAAAGGTTCAATGGTTCAATGGTTCAACTGAGTGCGCCGATGAACCTTTGAACCCTTTCATTGAACTTTTTCGTTGAACCAAACATTGAACCCTTTGACTTGAACCAAGCCACTTGAACTTCCATGTTGAACCAAGCCCGTTGAACCAAGATTTGGTTCAACAGTTCAAGGTTCAACCATTTTGTGCCAATTCCCTATTGAACCAAGACCGATGAACCTCTTCATTGAACTTTTCCTTTGAACCGACCCTGTTGAACCAAAATTTGATTTAATGGCTCACCTAAGCATGTCAATTAGTTATGAAGGCTGATGGACTCTATTGAACCATTGACGTTGAAACTTTTCCATTGAACCAAAATTTGGTTCAACGGTTCAAGGTTCAAAGGAGCACACCGATGAACCAAAATCCAAGCCTGATGAACTCTTTGTATTGAACCAAACGTTAAACTTAAGCCATTGAACCAAGAATTTGGTTCAACGGTTCAACAGTATGAAAGTTCAACACATATTGAACTGAGGTGCTTGAACTGAATGGTGAACCTTTTGACTTAAACCAAGCCCATTGAACCAAATTTTGGTTCAACAGTTTGGTTTAACCATGTTGAAATGAGATGCTGAACTGAGATGAACCAGGCTGAACTGAGCATGAACTAGGATGAATTGAGCATGAACCAAGATGAACTGAGCATGAACCAGGATGAACTTTCCAACCTGAATATGACTGGCTTTGAAAATACAAAGAAGAAGTTGACTGCAATTTTTCCAAGGGGGCAAAAATTGGTCAACAGTAATGTTATGAAAACATGTTGATAAGGTCAAGTTTGTAGTGCCTTGTAGGATGCAATATTGTATGTAGTATATATTTTGTGATAATATTAATATGTGTAAGTGAATGGACATTTGTAGAACTAGCACATCATGTTGTGTTCTTAGAGATTATGTTTTCATCTGATTATTAATGTGAAATATTATCTAGGGTATACCTAGGTAGTATAACCATGTACTTACTTGCTTAAATATCATAGAGTATGATTTTTTATTTGTGTATGAGTAGGGTGATCAAGCACAATGATATATGACATTATGGTATGTCATAGATTTTTATATCATGAAATTTACCCAAATAGTACATATTGTATTTTTTATATCTAAACCCACACTTACATAGATATATATGTGTCATTTTTTACTTGAATAGTATGCATTGTAACATTTAGGAGGATATAATTTATGCGTATATGCAAAATTGTAAGTGTAAATGAATGTTAAGATATAATTAGATGCATTTGTATGAACTAATTTGTTATATATTTTCATGATTAAAAGCATATACTTCCCTGTATTTGTGACTACTTATTATGACTAAGTGTGGGAAAATAGTAGTTGTACCTTAGAATACTAGACTATGATAATATGGGGTATTAGGGGGTTTAGTTGTTTAGATCTTATAGTAGTCATTATAAAATTGTATTTTATTATGAATATGACACATACTTGGGTGGTATGAACTATAAGCCTTATTATTTTGTATGAGTTAAATAATAAATGATTTGGTCATGCATGGTTGGACTAAAAGTATATTTTTATTACTCCTATGTTTATCATGTGGTGTGATATAATTTCTAGGAGAATGTGCTTAGTATTAGTCTTGTGGTTAAATAATTTATAGTGAAACATTATCTTTGGTATGTATGATTTACATGTTAGTGTGATAACTTGCAATAGATAGGCTTTCTATGATACATTGCATTTTTAGTTTTATCATACACACATGGGTAAAAGCTTTTTCTCTAGATTCTCACACTATTCTATCTACCTATCTATGAAGGGAGGTCCATTCCCTAATAGGGGATTGTACAAGGGATCATGCATCTGTGACTGGTATATAAAAGTGCTCGAATGATACTCTCCCTCCCCACATAGTACTATTTACTTGGAGACTACATTGAAGATTTAGAGTTACACAAGATGGTTTTACTCAAGCTCTGAAGTGATTAGTATCTATTTATTATATTAGGACAGATTCCTAAAGGAGATGTAAATGTAATAATTATGTTTGATTATATTTTAATTATTATTATATTAGCAGACTAGTTCTAATTGTGTCCTATTGTATTTAATTCATTGGAGTTGTATAAGATATATATTGTTTTTGGTATTTGACTTTAGAATTGTTTCTATTCTAATTTATTTTGTTAAGTTATTCAATTTGTTTAATTATTAAGGAGGTTCATTCCCTAATAGGGGATTGTATAATGGATTGTACATCTGTGGTTGGTATAATTTTTTTTTAGTAGGATGGACATGAATGTCATGAAAAGAGACTAAGAAACCTAATAATTTACTAGATGTAATTCCAAAGACACATTATTAGGGATTGAGTCTAAATTTTTACTTGATTAATCGATCAAAATTAATGACTTAATTAGAGATATTGGTTGTGTGAATTTTTGTTATGTAAATGAGTTCATCCATATAGGTCTCCATAATCTTATGTATAAGATCATAAAAAATGTGATTCATGGCCTATTGATAGTTATCTTCAACATTTTTAAGGTTAAAAGGCATTTTAACATAATAATAGGTGCCCCATTCTATAGTGAATGTTTATTTGTGTTGGTATTTAGGATCTATGTGAATTTTATTATAGCCTAAAAAGACATCCATGAGTGACAAAATTTTGTATCCATCAATGAAATCTATGATGGCATCTATTGAATGTAACAAAAATTTATCATTGGGACATACAAGGTTAAGATTGCAGAAGGTGATGCATATGCAAATAACCATGGTAACTTTTTTATGAACATGAACAATTTTTTAGACCCATTTAAAATAGTCCAAAAATTTAATAAACTTGTCATCTAATAGTTTTTATGATTTCTTTATGGCATAGGATGGAAACTTTAGGTGGAAATGTTTATTGTTTTTACTAGATAGGTTTGGCATTTGGGTATGTGATTATGCTATGCATAATGATACTAAGGTTGATACCTAGCATGTCCTCATATGACCATGCAATTTTTTTTTGATATTTATTTAATAATATGTAAAATTTATCATGCTCACTCAATGCAAGTTATCTAAATATTGTTATAGGTCAAGGACATGAGGGTGTGCCATATTCTATTCTCATGGTTTCTTTAATGAGCATATCATTTCCATATTGAAAATGACATGTAGCATTGAGAAGAGAATAAATGGGATCTATTTTGGGATCTACTATCAATGAATTTATTAAAATGAGGAACCTTTCATTTGATATTCCTAAGTTTATGATGTTGCTCGGGAAATTGAGGTTCTCTAGAATGGATTAACTCACGTATGTCTTCATTGCTAGGTAATGTGGGTAGAGGTTCATATTATTCTATGTCTACTTAAATATTAGTGATTTTTTTACCATGATGATCATATTCAGAATGTATCTGGTGTACATTTATTACCTTGGCATCAAGGGTAATCTTTAGTTTAGGTAGAATTGTTGAGGAAGGTTGACTAGATTCAACTGTATTGATAATAGGTATATCTTTAGAATCACTGGCATAAAGGGGATTTGGTAGAGTGACTGGTGAGATAAGAGGTATAAAAGGTTTCATAAGTTCTAAATTTATGAGCAGTAATATTTTTGCCACAACTTAATGGGTATCAAGAAGTGGAAAATTAATTAGAGGTACATGACATTCAGGTTCTAAATCAATATCCATGGAAATGACATGAACATCTTGGTTGAAAGCATGTATTTTAGCTAAGGTTTCTTGATAGTGTTGAAAATTCAAGTCTCATGATTGAGCTTGGGCCATAATGTATATATCATCATAGGCTAGAGAGATAATACATGCTTGTGTTTCTAGAGGAGTATCAAAAGGGGATACACCTAGATTACTAAATTTTAAAGGTGACATGGTTAAAGGGTCTTAAAATAACTTGGCCACTCCATATTCAGTATAGGTGAAATAATCTTCAGTGTATGATTCTTCATGTGCATTAAATAGAGGAGGCAATTTAGTGATCTCATCAATGAGAGGGAGCCACTCCAAAATGTAAGGAGGTAGCTTGGTAGTATTGTAAGTGCTTTTAAAATATTTAGGCTCATTATCATCAAAAAAAAAAGAGTGACCTTTAAATCTAAAATTATATTAATGAATTTAGGTAAAGGTGCACTATTAATTTGTCGAATAGTTGTAATTTGATATTGATATTTGGGGTTGGGAGGCTCAATACTCCATGGATTAGGATCAACCTCATATTTGTAACTATTTTAATTATGGATAAAATTGATACATTGGCTATTAGAAGAGGTAATAGCTCTCATGTGATGTGTCCATGGGTGACTGAGGAGTATATTATAGGATAATGGTAAGCTGAGAAACATTAACTTGATACATGTAGTTTTGGGTCCAATAGTAAGAGGGAACCAAATACAACCAAGTGGTTTTTTATTAGAATTGTCAAATCCATGGCATGTTAGAAGATTTTGTTTAAGATGATCCTTATTATACCCAAGTTGTTGAATTAACCAGATATATGTCACATTAATTCCTAACCCTTCATATACCAAGACTTTTTTAATAAGGGTGGTATTAATAGATATTTTAATGAATAGAGTTGGGTCGTTGACTCAAAAGAGAATTTCATCATTGATCATGTCTCCTTCAAGGAATTGTATGGAAGGTTTTGAAGAAGGAAAATTATTTAAATGGTATGAAATGTATACACATAATATTTTCAAACTTTTATCGATTACTAACACTTTGTATCTTGAAAAAATCCATCAAGTCTCAATCTCTCTAAGTGTATGCCTTAAGGGGTACACTGAGAAAGGTGTGGGTAGACCATTGGTGCTTTGTAAGATTGTTTTCCCTTTTTCCACTTTAAATCTACACACTTGTCTCATTAAACCATTTACCCTAAGATTATTCTTCTCTATTGTACCCATTTCAATTATTTATCATGCTTTATCCTCCTTGTTCTTGCCTTGACCCCTTTCACTAGTTGACTATACTAGGTCAACTAAATTGACCCTATACAATTTTTATCCTATGATTATTGTATAGGGTCAACTAGGTTGACCCTATACTATTTAGGGTATTTTTCACTTGAGATATTTTTTATCCCTTTGACTGACCAAGCTTAAGACCTAATGATTTATATCCTAAAAATATACAAGGTTGACTAGGTTGACCATGTACAACTAGCATATTCAAAAGGATTTAAGGAAAGATCCACACACACACACACACACACACACACACACACATATATATATACAAGTTCATTTCTAACCATTTGTAAGAATATAAGTGAAGAAGAATAATTTTGAATGAACATTTTCTTATTGACCATTTTACTTGAGAAATAAAGTTTAGGGTTCCATACTCTCTTTGGAGATACGGATCTTGTCTTGTGGAGAAGTATTTTAAATGCATAGATAGGTTGTATATCCTAGAGCTGATTTGTATTTGTTATCCTTACATACCACAAAAACCTCTTGTGAATCACCCTGGTCAAGGGAGAGATTGAGGCTTGGTGAGTTCATCTTCAAAGGTAAGTATTCTTAACTTTATTTCTCCTTTGTAATAGTAGTTAGATAATGAAGTTGTGCTTCTCTCCCATGTATTAGGATTACATATAAATTGATGTGAGTATATGTATTCTATGCATTTTTAGTTTATTTTATTTTGTTTCTAACTCCCAATTTGTGTGACAAGCTTTAGTGAGCACTAGATTAGATTTACTTTCTTGTTTATTAGAATAGAGTGAAAATTAAACCTAAGAATCTTTTAGGGTTGTGTTATTATGTTAGACTATAGGATTTAGAACCCTTCCTAGCATGTTTTATTATGGAAAATGATCCCCTAATTAGGTCTATTGGATCCCCATATTTATCATGCTCTCATTTAATAAATGTATTCCTAATCGTAAGTGTAGGTATGCTCTATCTTATCTAAGTGAGGATTGATTTATAGATATGATGTGTTTTTTATTGTATACATTCTATGAAACCCAATTTCAACTAACCCTCTAGGATTTTTTCACCTTATTTCATTTATTTCATTTTTCATCATTATTTTAATCATATATTTACCATACTAGATCAACTCTATCACCCTAATATCTAACTTTTGTGTATAGGATTTCAGGTACAGGTTACTAGATCGACCCAATCAACTGAGTATATTTTGATATCTTTTCAAACATCTAATCCAAAATAATAGGTCAACCTAGTTAACCTTATACATTTTCAAGTACTGAATAGGAAGTTTTTGCAAAGATTGACTGACCCAGTGGACCTAGTTAGCAAAATTTACAAGCATATATCAAGGTTATTGAATAGAAATATTCATTCTCTGCATCTCTAATCTACCAAGGTTCCTTTATATCTCTCTATCTCTTTATTTATAATATTTCCTTTTATAATTTACATTCTTTAAAACTACCCTTTCACAATCAATTGGATTGACCTTGCCAACCTAGTTTTATCTTTTGTGTGTTGTCTGGATAACTAGGTCAACTATGTCAACCATGTTCATTTTCAAACCTTGCTTATGTAGTATAGGTTCAACCCTATTGACCTTATTTTTAAATTTATTTAGACACTATTGACTATATCAACACTGTAGCTTATTTTAAAATTGGAATTAACATTATATGATAGTAATTAGCTCATTATTTCTTTTCTTATTACTTGCATGCTTAAAATAGATCACATAGTTTAATTATGTGGTTTTAAATTATTTGTTTAGTTTCAATATTTTTTATTTTATGCACACACAAAAAAATCACAAAAAATAAACAAGAATTTTAACATTTGTCTACACAAGGCCAACCTACTTAGATTTCATCACTAAGGGGGAAGCTGACTTGATACTCTAGATAATTATAAAACATGGTTAATGATATATTATAGGTAAGCACCCAATACCCTTATCATTGAGGTGTGTGAAGTGAGGGGGTAGGCCGCAATACCAAACCTATATCATTGCCACTACAGTCCCTTTCAACACAAACTACTTGAAATCATCCTTAGATTGCCACTCTAGTTCCTTGCTTATATCCAACTTCCCATCATATTTAAAAACATATCTTAATAATTTAATAAACAACTTAGGTTGACCAATTGGCTAGCTTTTACTTTCCAAGTTGATTGCTTGATCTTTTCTCAATTATATTTTGTATTACAAAAACTTGCATTAGCCAATGTTGGTGCAAGGTTTTGTGTTGTGTGATTCAATTAGATTGGCTAGAATTAATTAAATTAATTATTTTATTCCATTATATTCTTACATTTCAAATTACTTTCAAAAATTATCTTTTTTTAGTTCACAATCTATTTTAGACTTTATAATTTTCCTATCTATTATACTGGGTCGACCCAGTTGACCTTATACAATTTCTCTACCTTTGTTTGTTGTATTGGGTTGACCCAATTGATGCTATACTATTTATAGGCCATTTTTTCTATACTAGGTTGACCTAGTCAACCTTGTACTATTTTATGACTTCCCTATTTGCCAAATTTGTCCCTTTTTTCCTTTTAGCCTTCTGATATCCACTTCCTCTTGGTATTATGAAGCCTCTTATCAAATTATTTATTGATAGTCTTAACCCATTCTAAATGTACATGGTTTTTTCTCTCCTACATTACCTACCCACCATAGAAGACAACTCTTTATGGTATAGCTCTTCATCACATGGTTCTAAATCTTTTGAATCTCAATCTACCCCATACTATATAGTATATCTAGAGAATCCTATTAGACAAATCCTAAACCATGATAATCATATACCTTATACCATTTTCACACCTTCTAAACCTAGAATTCATAAAATCATCAAGCCATCTACATCAAATATTTTAACCTCACATTATGTTCCACCCCTTACAACCAATGTTCACAATCCTCTTGTTACACCAATAACCAAAGCACATAGTATTATCACTTCCCAGATTAACATGGTTGAAACCACTCAAATTGATAATATATATGGTTCCTAATTATTCAAAAATCTTGATGATAATACTATTTACACTCCTACCAAGAATGGTGGCTTTACCAAACTTGCTTCTTCTTCTACCACACTTAAGACAACTAACACCAATATTAGGAATCCTTCACCTATAAAGAATGTTCCTCCCACCAACACTAACAGTCCTCCTCCCAAAAAAAATAATACCCTTCCTACAAACACCAATCCACACCTTAACTTCTTTCAAAAGTCATACAATAAATGAACATCATGTAAACAACTAGTCAATCTAAAATGATGAACATGCAACAACATTTATTAAACATAACTCATCAACCACCTCAAGTCATCATGTCTCAACCAAATAAAAATTTTGTCCCTCCTCTTAGATATGTTACTGGGAATATCATCTCTCAACCTCCAATTAATAAAAATATGCTCTAAACACATTCAAAATGAACCTTTATACCTATTCATTTCATCCATAGATATTGGAAGCATTTCTCTAACTATCACATATAATGGGACTAAGGACCCTACTATCTTTCTTAAGTCTTTGGTAATCTATATAAGAAATGGGTCTAAAATAATGCCTTTGATACCACCAATATCTTATCCAAAACCTTTATTGGTGATACACTTTAATGGTACAACAAAATTCCTAGACATTCCATCCACAACTAGAGGATTTAGTCAATGCTCTAGTGAATTAATTCCAACATGATGACCTTCCTAGAAATTACCTTAGCCATTTTATCAATGCCAAATAACTTCTTAATGAATATTCTCACACTTTCATAAAATTATGGAAGTATCTCTCTCATAAAGTGGATCATAACATGAATGATGACACTCTTTTAAAACTATTTTTCACTACTCTAAAACCTCCCCTTCAATATAAAGTTTGAATATTTTCCCCTAAAACTTTAGATGAATCCTTAGATCAAGCAAAAAGGCACAACTTTATTATGACTCAATTTAAACCATCTCAAACAACTACTAAAGTAATTTTCCAATCATTTTATCATAACATTGATTCATTTAATCCTCCCCAACCTCAAAATGGAGAATCCAATTCAACCAATTTTAACCCAACTCACCCTCCCTTGAGTCTAGAATAACTTAAGTATAAATTTCCACCCTCTAAACCCATAAGCTTTGGTCCTTCCAAACCTCCTCCAAAATGGTACAATCCTAATAAATTTTGTTGGTGGGATGCTATTATAGGTCATTCTAATGAGTTTTGTCATGATATTCATCAATTTCTTCTTTATTCAAGATTTTCAAATTTAATCTCAAGAGCCACAATCACATCAACATCAGCTACCTAATGAAAAAAATAATCTTCTCATACTTACACCTCATCCAATAATTTTTTTTCAAATCATAGTTGATACTTATTCCTACACTAATAAGGAAAGGATAATTAACATGAAAAGATTTAAACATATTGTTGCATCCATTGATCCTCAACATGTTAGGTTACATAAGCCAAAAGAGTACCTAGTTTAAATGCCTACTCCAAATCATATCATACATGGTCCTCCTCTACCTCCTTTACCTCTTCATACCTCTCCTACCCATCATATGTCACATTAAACCTTCTTATAATATTACACTCCAACACATTTACCTATCTCTAAATGCACCTACCAACCCAATGCAAACTATTATAATGGTTCAATGTTACTTCACTCCAACTCACATGTTGGGGCATCTTGTGATGCCCATCTACATGTCCCTTCATACTTTTTTACATATTTATATGCCCATCCATGAATCTAATTACCCATTGGGGAATCTTATGATGCACATTATTATTATTATTATACATTACACAATAACAACCAAATTCAACTTCAAGAAACCTTTTAAGACTTATAGACTTGTATTTCACATATTCATCTTTGATACAGACGTTAGCATGGATCCTACTTGTTATTTTTGTCTCATATTTTATGCACTTTATTTATTTTACTTTAAATTTATAATCATCATTATCTTCCTTTGGGTTCTTTATTTTTATTACACATTACATTTGGCATTTTCTTTCATTTTTATCCTCATATATTTCTTTTATTTTTATTTTTTTATATTATTCTTTGCCTTAGTAGATTTATGATTATTTTCCACCCTTATTTTGAATTCACTATCATGGGTTTATATTTTTTTATTTTGTAGTATAAGACCATGGATAGGACCTAACCCCCCTCAAAAAGTACCATCTTTGCTTTTTTTCTCATTTTATTGTTTCACATGTTTCTTTTTTGTCACCCTCGTGGGTTTTTCTTTTATGAATTGTAGTATAAGAATATGGATAGGACCTGACCCTCCTCATAAAATTACCATCTTGTCATTCCTTCTATAATAAAAATATCATTGATTCTCATTCTCAACTTTAGCTTTTGATTCTTTGATAGATGAAATTTGTACAACCATCTCTATTAGCATGTTTTCCTCCATTTACTTCATTCTTATGATAAGGAATCACATTTTACTATCATTGTATCTATTTTTACCTTTTATCATATTTTTTTTATCAATTTTAAGTAATTCAAATTGTTCCATATGTAAATCCTCTTGATTTCCCCTTCATTTCACTCCACATTGGATAAAACAAGGTCAAAATCAAGATATCACTTTTATTTTACCTAGATTTATGAGACTCTTAGACTCCATGCTATTTGAAGTTCTCTCTATTAGAAACTAAGTCCCAAGTATTCAAATTACAGTCATATTTATCACCCATGTTTGTTTTTCAACTTTCCTATAGAGAAGGAATAGAAAAATCCATCAAGAAAGTTAAATGCCAAATCATTTGAAACGAAAGGCAATGATATCTAAAAGACAACATACAAATCTCAAAAGTCAATTCACACTAAAATATGTGATTCCAAGCACATATCATATCTATAATCAAATATAAAAATCCATAATTTACCTCACATAGAGCTGAGGTCCATTAGAGTGTAGTAGGCCATTAGATTGGAATAGGATAATTCAAGAAACTTTATGGTGCTACCGACTTTCTCCCACAAGTACCCAATCTTCATAGTAGACTGATGGCTCTATAAGTGATCCTAAGGAATAGGGAACCCATTATGGGGAGGTAGGTAAATTTTAATTTTAACGTATATAGCCTTAATGGGATGATCTATATACTTTATTTATTGACCTAAGACTTTCATGTCTAAGAGAAGTTCTTTAGAGTCCTTAAGGTTGAATGTCCTCTTGTTTTGAAAAACCTAATTTGAGTGTCTTGACATCAATAAAGAGTTCCTATACCTTATGTTTTAATTCATTTATCCCATCCACACATTTCATTTCCCTTCTTAATTGGAAAATTATGATTCCAAATCTATTTTCCCTATTTTATTATTCCTTTTTCTTCATCTATTCAAAACATGCTAGCACTATTTTGTTTCAATTTTATCTATCCTTGGAGCAAAACATGTTTGATAAATTATTGATTACACCCTTACACCATTTATTTACCACACCATATAATTTTCATACTAGTCATGTCATTAGGTGGTTGTGTTTTCTTACATTGCATCTTAGAACAAGCACTAAGTTTGAGTTTTCATCCTATAAAAGCTTTTTGATTTTCATTTTTCCATCATGCTCTTATTTGATTTTTTATGGACTTAACTTATCTTACATATGAAATTTTCCATTGTTACATGTTTATATTTTTTTATGCCTTATTCATGTTTGCATGACATATTCAATTATATTTCATTTTAATTTTTTCATGTTTTATTTTTTCCTATCTTACATGAGCTTAATTTTTCACTTTCTTACATATCTTTGTTCAAGTTTTCTTTTATTGATATTAATTTTTCATTCACATTTTACATGCCTCCTAACTTGATTTATTATGTTATAAATTCATTTTTTCCATTATGTTTACATGCTTTCCAATGTGATTTAATGTGTTTTACGACTATTTGTCATTCATTTTCCAATCATTTATCATTCTTTTGCCATCATTTTGTCAATCATTTTCCTTCAATATTATAGCATTGTCTTAACAATCCTAATTTTTCAATTTTTCCTAATACCCTCATATCTTTGCCTTAACTCATTTTACACTATTATGTTCCTATCTTACCAAAATTTTGATTTTTGGCTATTTATTTTGCACTAACTTATAAATGTTTGCCTAGTGTTATTCACATTAGACACCTTCACATATCTTGAAATCTAATTAATTATCTACAATAGTAATGTCAATAAAGGTATGAATTTTTAAATTATATCCTTTCATTCTTATTTACTACTTACTGCACTTTACTTAGCATTAGTGTTGTGTGTTATCATGTTCTATTTCCTGAAGCACCATCCCATGTTACACTCACATGACACGTGATGAGCTTTGAGTAAGGCATATGTATACATAATATTTTTAAAAATGTATCTATTACTAACACTTTATATCTTGTAATAACCTTTCGAGTCTCAATCTATGTAAGTGCATTCATTAAGGGGTGTACTAGGAAATGGGTGGGAAGACCATTGGTGTTTTATAATATTATTATCTCTTTTGCCACTTTCCATCTACACATTTATCTCCTAAAATAATTTACCTTAAGCTTATTATTCTCTATTGCACCAATTCCAATCATTTGTCATGCTTTATCCTCCTTATTCTTTCCTTGACCCCCTTTCATCAATTAATTATACTAGGTCAACTAGGTTAACCCTATACAATTTTTAGCCTCTAATTACTATATAGGATCGACTGGGTTGAACCTATACTATTTAGGGTATTTTTCACTTGAGAGCTTTGTTAACCCTTCAACTAACCTAACTCAAGACCTAGTGACTTATTTCTTGAAAACATATAGGGTCATTTGGTTTGACATTGTATAGTTAACATATTTGAAAGGATTTAGAGCACGATCCACCTATATAAACACCTTCAATTCTAACCATTTGTTAGAATAAAAGTGAATAATAATAAGAATAAATGAACATCTAATTGACCATTCTACTTGAGGAATAAATCTTAGGGTTCCATACTTTCTTTGGAGATATGAATCTTGTCTTGTGGATAAGTCTTTTGGATGCATAGATAGGTTATGTAGCTTATATCTAATTTGTATTTGTTATCCTTATATAAAATAACAATCCCTTGTGAAGCACCTTGGCCGAGGGAGAGATTTTGGATCAATGGGTTTGTCTTCAAAGGTAAGTATTCCTAAATTTATTTCTCCTTTGTAAGAGTTGATAGATAATGTAGTTGTTCTTTCCTCCCATGAATTAGGATTCTATATACATTGACATGAGTATATTTATTCTATGTATGTTTAGTTTAGTTTGTTTTGTTTCTAACCCCCACTTTGTGCCACAAGCTTTGGTGAGCACTAGATTAGATTTACTTTCTTATTTATTAAAATAGAGTGAACATTAAACCTAGGACTCTTTTAGGGTTATTGCATGATTATGCTAGACTATAGGCTTTAGAACCCTTCCCAATATGGTGTATTGTGAAAAGTGATCCCCTAATTGGGTATATAGGATCCATATATTGGTCATGCCCCCAATTAACAAATGTATTTCCAATTAGAAGTGTAGGTATACTCTATCTTCTCCAATCTAAGATTGATTTATAGACATGATGCATTTTTGATTGCATACATTAACTTTTATTGGTGAAGGCTCATGAGATCTTTTTTCCATTTCTAAGGAATATGGTTATTCAATTTATTATAGTTATTAAATTATAAATTTACGATGATATGGAGAAGTAAAAACTAACTCCATGAGAGCTATTTTACAAGGTATAGAGTTAAGTTCCTCTAAGAAATTCTAATGAGTTTCTAAATGTGAATAACCAACATGAGGCTTGGAAGGTAAAATATTTTTGGTAGGAAGAGAGGTAGTTTGAGGTTATGAATTTGGAAGTGTTTCCTCATTCATTTAAAAAGGTATATTAATGGTAGTGGTATATTTGAGAATTTTCTCTTCGATTGATGGTTGATTTGGCTTTGTGATGGGATCTCTATAGGTAGGTTTACATTGATAATTGACTTTATCTAAATTTACATATTGAGAATTAGTATACTATTAATCATAGTCAACATAAATTTCATAAATATCTATGTTTAAATTTTGAGGGTTAGATGTAGAAAATGTTTTTGGGTTGTTAGAGGAAGAAGGATTGAAAGCTTGTTTATTTTGAGAAGCATTAATATAATCATGATGGCATATTTTGATCATAACATCATGATTAAATTTATCTCCTTGCATAAAATAATTAATTCTTTTTGTAAGCCCATAACATGTTTCATAGGAATGACCTATATCAACATGAAACCAAAAAAAATAGTTAGGGTCATACTATGTAGGTGGCTTATTAGCATATGTGAATGGTTTAGAAAGAGAAATAATTTATTTCATTTGTTTAATAGTTAGTGATGTATAGAAATCTTGGGGATTGTACTTTTTGGCTATTTTTGGTTTTGTTGGAGGAGGATTGCCATTGATTACATTGATAGAGTGTTGCAAATATCCCTTGATGATTTTAGTGTTGGGTTATAACTATTTCATTAGAATTTTTTTTTTTTAATCTTAATCAATAACATCATTTAAAGTTTAAGGAACAAAAGTTCAAACCTTATATTATAAGGAAGATGTTAAAGTGGTTATGAAGATTTTGAATAGGTTATCATTAGTCATGTTATGATCAGATTTGTGAGCTAAATATTTGCAACATTTGATAAAGTCATGAGATGATTCATAAGAGGATTATTTATCATTAATGAAATGGCTAAGATAATTTTTAGGAGGTTAATTGCATTGAAATTTCTTAACTAAGATATTAACTAAATCCTCATGTTTCCATATAAAATGTTGGCTAAGTTGGTTAAACCATTATAATACATCACCTGTGAATGTTTTGACTATAATTTTAGTAGTGTCAAAGGTATTAGTTTTGTTACACTCGTTATAAATATTATAGAATTATTTGAGAAAGGATGTGGGATCTTTAGTCACATCATATTTAATAGTTGGAGATATATTACCAATATCAATAGATACAATGAAAGGGGATAAAGGTTCATTTTGAATATGTTAAAGAATCTTGTTATGCATAATAGGTTAGGGAATAATATTTCATGTGGAATCTTTAAGAGGTGGAGGGATTACATTTTGGTTATTCTATGGAATAAGAATAGGAGGCTAATTAGCCATGTTTCTAAAATGATGTTTTAGTTGCATCATTTGAGAGGAGTTAGATGTTTTCATGAAGTTAATTTGTTTCACTATTTATGTAATAATCTGAGTGATATCAACTAGTAAATTAGTGTTGGGAGGAGGATTATTAGGATTGGTAGGAGGATCATTCCCTAAATTGGTAATAGGGAGAGGGTTACTAGGTGGTGGATTAATAGAAGGTAGGTTTTTATTGTTGTTAAGGTTTCTTATGGGTTTATTTGTTAAGATTGTGTCAATTTCCTCCATAGTGTAATACGGTGCCTTAAAATAAGAATTATCTTGAGAAGTGTAGAATGGATTTGATCCATCAATCTCATATGTTAGAGTCATTTGGACCATATTGTACTCCAAAGATGAGTGATGAGAGAAAGTTCTCCAAGAGTGAATATCCTCTTGGGTAGAAAAGGTAGGAAGAAAATAACATCCCATATAGAACCTAAATGGATTCAGGTTATCCAAAAATATTATTATATGGGATTTCAAGATACTTAAAGGTAGAATTTTAGATTATAAAGTAAAGAAGAAAAAAATGATAGAGTTAGCCAAATATAGAACAATATTATCTAGGAGGTACAAAGTTGATTGGGTCAATATAGTTTATAGGAAAAGTCAACAAAACAAGATGAAAAACACACAACTGAACTACTCGATTGTGTTCTATAGATGGTAAAACTAAGGTAAGATAAAAAGATACACAATCATATATGTTGACTATGTACAAAAGATAAACATAAGTAAACATGTAACATATTGAGTTGATAGGGGTGATTGTGTTATAAAAAAAGGGATTTTTTAAAGCTAATAAATAAACAACTATAATTGAGCACACAAGAAATTAGATCAATGTGTTTTCTCTAATTTTATAACATAACATAAATTTTGTAGTAATGCTAGCTAGTACAAGCTTTTCAATATAAAATACAATGATAAAAGAGAAAACATTAAAACTTGAATGTAAATGGTAAACTAAGTGGTCATTCCTGAATGTTTTTAGACTATAATCAATTTTGAAATTAATGTGATAGGGATTTAGTTGTGATAAGGAACTAGAAATAAATATATGGATTTTTTTGGTAGTTTAGGATAAATAGGATATGTATTGGTGATGGTACTATATTGGTGATAGGATCTACCCCCTCACTTCATAATCCCACAATGATAATGGATTCAGGTTCTTTGATAATATATATCATCAACCTTGTGTTTATATTTGGTAATCTAACTAAGTCAGCTTCCCTCTTGTTGATGAAATCCAAGTAGGTATACCTTAGGGAAAAAAATTAATTATTTTTAGAGTTAATTGATTTGAAAGTGTGTGGAAAAAATAAAAATAATAGGACTAAATTGTTAAATTAAAAATCTCCTATTTAGTTTATGTATGTCACTCTAAGTAGGAAGGAACCTAAAATGTATAGTGAATTAATTACTATCAAGATAGGTTAATTCCTTTGTTTGTGAAGTGTATAGAGCTAGTTTAGGTGACACTGTATGTAGACATTATAGAATAAATTATATAGGGTTACTATTTTTTGTGAAAGTAATATCTATAAGAACATAATCAAATAGGTCAACTGATTATTCTAGAGAGATAACAAGCTACAAAATTATGTCAATCTAGTTGACCCAATTTGTTTTAGGGTTGCTTTTTTATATAATGTAAATTATAAAATAAAAATGATATAAAAGTTAGGAACTAAACTTGATAATTTTTAAATATTCTTAATTTGATAATTTTGTGTTGTATTTATCAAATGCTAAATTTTATATTATGCCAAGAGTCCATTAGGTTGACAAAGTCTATAAAACTTCTATGATAAAAATAATAAGTGAATAGAGTCAAATAGGTCAATGAAGTATACAAACATGTTTGTTATAAAAGAGAAATATGTTGAGTTGATCGATATAGTCATTTATTATTAAAGAATAACTATAGAGAGAAAACATAGTCAATTTTGAGTGACTATGTGTTAGACATGTGCAAAAACTATTAGACTATATTGATAGGTTTGATATAGTTATATATAAATAAAATTATTTAATATGATAATAAATGAATACATGAAATAAAACCTAAAAGGGTTAGATTCATGTTGGGTTCACCATAATGTATACAAGGGAAGGTGAATCTGATCTACACATCAATCCTATCTCAGAGAAGATAAATCACACTTATCCTTATACTTATTAGTACATTTAGATAATTAGGGTTATGACTAAGATAGATATAATAGACCTAATCAATGGGTCCCTTACAATAAAATTATCACTAGAGAGTGTTTCAAAGCCTCTAGTCAATAACACCACAAAATAACCCTATCTAGGTCCTATGTTTTCTTATATTCACAAAGTAATGCAAAGTAAAGTAAAATATTATCTAGTGCTCACCAAAGCTTGTGGGATAATATGGAGGAAATAAACATAAAATAAAACATTCATATAAGAATTCTCATTAAGTTAATATAGATATAACCCTAATGCATGGAGAGATAAATACATTCAAATTCCATTAATTATGCTACTTCTATTTGTATACACTTAAATTTTTTGCTTCATTTATCATCACTAATATTACTATTATTAGACTAATAATTTCACCTATTTTATTTAATCTCATTTATCCCCTCTAATTATGTTCCAATATCACCCTTTCTAGTTACTTATCTAATATTCCTCTTCATTATACTTCATCCACAAACCTTATTCCTACCCTAAAAATTAATTAATCCACCTAATCCCCTATTATCCTCTAATTACTCCAAATTGTATAGTATTTTTTGGAGGTTTGTCAATGATGTCTCCAAGGTGACCAAGGATGTTGATGAGGTATCATGTGTGATATAATGAAAATGACAAAGTGTGCTTCAATGAGCTTCAGTGTTTCTGCATGGTTTTTTAGTGATTAACTTAGTGAGGAAATTTATGGATGATATTGATGGTATGAACATGTTTCAAAGACCATATGAGGTAATATGAGTTCTTGAAATGCTAAAGGAAGTGAATATAATTAATTAGAGTAGGTAGATGAGTGTCTAGGCTCAAATAGTCATCTTGACAAATAAGGTTGTGTAAGTAATTTGATGATGTCATTTTTCACACGTGTGAAATTTTTATAGGAAATTATATACATGGATGGATTCCCTTATGTGAGGATATCATATGGTTAAATTTTTAGGTCTAAACATGGAACGTAAAAATGTTATTATGGTACAAAGTTGGCCTCTCAGACAAAGTTTACTAAGTTCCCATACCTACCCAAATTTGCATTATCAAATGTATATGGTGATAATTTAATTAGATCATAGATCTAATAGTGATATTTTAATATAATAGGATAAGGATCCAATGGTGTGGTTCAAAGTCAAATATTCAAGATTACATGCACCAGTGACATGTGTCACAATCATAGAGTTTAAACAATAGATTTAATAGCAAGTGTAAAACATATTAGATAGAGATCAATGGTGAGAATATGATCATGTAGTTATATATAAATGGCACATGTTAAGGCAAATAATTAATATCTCACATGTAAGACCAAGTGGTGAAAACATGTTGACTTAATGGTAAAGGGTGCACAAAAGGTAACATAGATCAATGATCAATGATGAGCGATGCAAGTTAAAGACTAGGATACTACTGAGGAGATAAAAGGAGTGAATTTGTTAAAAAAAATTATGGACCATGATATGATGTCAAATTGTTTGATTTTCATCATTAACATAGTGACCATTGGAATTTGAATATTCAAATTAACAAGGGAAAACTAGTTTATAGTTTTTGAGATATATCTTTTGATCCAAGATGAATTTCATGACATAGTAAAAATAAAAAGTTGTAAAGGAATTAAATTTTCATCCATATAATATATTTATAATTTTTTAATGCTCTTAAATTCAAATTTATTAGGATCCAAAGTTGACTATGTGTTTGACCATGTTCTGCAAGTGACCCAAGAAGGATAATTGAGTTGTTCTTGATAGTATTTGGATGTTTCAATATGAAATAAATATTGGATAGTGTTATGTAATCCATGAGTAAAATATGTGTGGATTTTTGAGGTTTTAACAATCCATATTTGGTGTGAAAATTTTCTTAGAATTTGACTGTGTTTGTAGAAAGCACTGGAAGATTGAGTGACAACTTTGCATAAGTGTGTTGGAAGAGTTATGGGCAAAATTAAAGAATAAATGATCATGAATATGTTATATAAGTGTCAAAGGATTATTATAAGTATTTTATTTTTATTTTTTTCTCTTGATAAGATAAGGTAAGTAAAAATAGTATGACTATATTTTGACTGTGTAACCAGTCTGAGTGATCTCTTTGAGAGAATTGATTAGAGTGATTAGATTTATGTGTTGGATTATCTAAGGCACATGTAAGTGTTGTATATGTAATTAAGGTTTCACCTATGTGATTTAATAATATGTATATGTGAAATAATTGAGTGTTTACTTTAGTAGTTTGAGATTATGTTTTCTGTGTATGAAGACTTGAAGAGCAAATTGGTAGGGTTTAGTGTTAATCTGGTATTCTAGGTTGCATGGAACCATGAAGGAGTTATAAATGGGATATTAGATATATTTTTTAATGTGTTTTAATAATTGGTAAAGGATGAAGGTGGTCAAATTAGTCTCACAGGTATCATGTGAGTATGAAGGCCTAATTATTTTAGGTCTCACCAAAACCTAATGGTGGTTTAGGGATAATGAGGCATTGGCTGACCTAAGGAGTGTATGGTTATTACATGTAATGTTTATGAAGACCTATTTAAAAGGTGGTACAAATATTTTAATCATCTTGGTTGACCAATATGGGTTAAAATGAAGAGAGTGGTATAAGTACAAGGTCTAATTAGACTAATTATGCTAGTTGCATTAACATGGATTTAAGAGAATAAGAGAACCTTTAAAATAGAAGGTACGTGTCAGTTAGGACCATTAGAGTGTGAAAAAGATTAGACATGTTTATTTTATCAATTTGTTGTAGAATGACACATAGGTAATTAGACCTAATGAGCCTAAAAGAGGAAGTTTAAGAAAGTTAGCCCTAGAGGTAGCTTGAGAGAGATATTGGAGGTGAAGAGTGCAGACAAAAGTGATCATCATTAGTTGAAGAGTAAAAACAAGTGTTCAAGGTGATCTATTTAGGTAGCTAATAGTGTTTTTGGTTTATTAAGGGGTTTGTTCCTCATTTAAAGGTAAATCTCACTAAAGGTCTATTTTTTATGGGTGTTCAACTAGACAAGGGTGGTAGCTGTGTATGGGATTGGTGTCTCATCAAACTAAGGGATGGGTGTTCCTTGATTAGTTGGTGCTAGTCTAAATGTTGGATCTTGTTTTATAGAACTATAGTCCATCTTGTAGGGTTCATTTTGTTTTATACCCAAAGAGGATTTCCCACATATATGTTGTGGTCATGTGATGTATGTTGTTATGTATGTTTTAGATGTATGTGCTTTCATGTTTAAGTTGCTTGATCAAGTTGTTGTATGTTAAATGTTTAAGAGTTGGGAATTGAATTAGATTATCTTGAATCACTAGTTTACCCTAATTTTAGTGATTGTACCTCTAATATTTTATATCATATTAGGACCTTCTATGTAATTTTAACCACTTAAAGGTGATCCAAAGTAAAATATGGGTGAAAATATCATCATGGTTGATGAATAAGTTTTCTATGATAGTGAGTTATAAGAATTTGATCTAGAATCTAAGATAATGAGTGCACTTCATAAACTAAAGGAGTGAAAGAAGATTAATTATAAAATTGGGAATGTGATCAAAGGTCTTGAAGTTCAAGTTAGTTCTCTTGAAGGGAGTTTGTTAGGCAAATCCATAAAAGAGGAAAATGAGAATCAAGATTTGATCAAGTCTATGGAAGATCAAGCATGTAGATTAAAATATGACATGGCCAAAAGGGATAAGGAGGATATGGAGACCATCAAAGATCTCAAAATTCAATTATAGGATGCAAGTTCAATTATGAGATATAAAGAAGATGAATGTGGTCAATTGAATGATAATCTTTTTTTCCCTAAAGGATGAGCATGAAAATGTCATATTCAAGATATGCAAGACTAAAGAAAAACATAAGAGATCAAAAAAATGAAAAGAGGATGGTAGCATGAATAACAAAAAGTCAAATTAGGTCAAATCCAAAATGAAAAATCTAATCAGAGAACTAAATGCTTCAATGTATTCCAAATATTTTATGGACCATTGTTTTGTTTTTCATCTTGTTGGTCATGGGGCAAAGGAATATATAAGAAGAAGAAATAAATCAAAGGGAGATCACTTCCATATTCAAATAAAAGGTATGGAAGACATTGTTTACTAAAATTATCAAAGAGTTGGTCATCTTGCTAGGTTCTATAATCAAAGACCATCAAGTCAAGATAAGTTCAATAAAGCTCCTAGAGTGCAAGAAAGAAGACTAGCTAGAAAGTGCAAGAGGAGAAAAAATAAGTCAAATAGAGATCACAACATCATTAAGAAAAAGATATGAATGATCTTGTTGTTTCAGTTGTCATAGAGTTGGTCATATTGCTAGGTATTGAAAGAAAAGGTTGAATGAGTTATCAATCCAAAATAAGGTGTATGGAGCTCCTAGTGTGCAAGGAAAAGGTCACAAATCGTTGTGAAAACCTACGCTTGTTAGGAGAGAAAAAACTAAGACAAAAGATGGTTTATTTACCATGATAGACATAAAAAAATTTAAGAGTTTCCATAATCTACACTTGTTGACAAGTCTAAAGCAAAGAATGAAGTCAAGGATCATTTCAAAGTCAATCTAGTGATGAGATGAATATAATTCAAATGAGAGTATGGATATATCAAAGTCTCCTAATTTTTGGGACTTTTAGTCTCACTATGTCAAAGGGGTGTCTCTCTCTAAGATTGAAGGAGACACTTTACAGAAAGAGGAAGCATGGTGGATGTTATTTGAGCTTTGGTTTATTTTGTAGGATAAGAAAGATATTTTGAAAAATGTGATTGGCTAAGGGGCAGAAATGAGTTTTATAAAACTACTCCAAAGTATTTTTATTGAATGATTTAGAAGATATATTTAGAGATAGTGATCCTAAAATAGAAGTTTTGGTCAATCTTTGATGGATGGTCTAGTTGTTCAATATGATGGAGAATGAAGCTATGTATGTAAGGTCTAAAAACATGGAATATAATTTTCTAGTTGTCTGATCAAGGATGATGAGTTGTCAAGATATTCTATTATATATAAATATAGTTTGAAAGGCTTGAATAACTATGCATGATGTGAGGGGGAGCATATGTGAGATGTTCTAATCATGGTGAAGATATAAAGAAGTTTGATATAGATGTGAACTTAATCATGTTGATTTTATGACTTGATAAAACTAAGTTAGATGCATTGACAATGTATTGAATCCTAATTCATAAAAAAATGGGGATATTTGTAAATGGTCAGGTTTTGGGATCAGAGGAATGTGTAGTTGAATTTGAGAGAGAAGGTATGGAGGCAATTGTGTTATTTATTCATTATTAGAGATGATCTGAAGGTTATAAAAGGGTGATTAAGCTCAAGTGACCTAGGGGGAGTCCCTCTTAAATTTTTCAAGGTAAGTTCATGCAGTTTATGATGTTCTTATATGTGTTATGTTCATAGAAGCTATGTATGATCAAAGAAGAAGATCAAGGTAAGAAGAAGTATGCACAATGTTAGGGAGAATTTATATCATCTCCTAGAGGTGTTCCTTTCTTATTATTGGTCTTTGAAGTCTTTTTTAGGTTTACAATATTAGGAGTTGTGTCCACTTTTTCATTGTGTTAAAGAGGGAGAAAATACTTGAAGAGAAAGATAAAGTCTGAGGAAAAGCTTTATATTGGTATTTTAAATCAATGACAAAGGAGGAGAATGTTTGAGTTTTTTCAATGATGTCTCCAAGGTGACCAAGTATGTTTATTAGGTGTCATGTGTGATATAATGATAATGAAAAAGTGTGCTTCAATGAGCTTCAGTGTTCTTGCATGGTTATTTAGTGTTTGACCTAGTGAGGAAATTGATGGATGATATTAATCGTATGGAAATGTTACATAGACCCTATGGGGTGATATGAGTGCTTTTAATGCTTATGGAAGTGAATGTAATTCATTAGAGCATTCAGATGAGTGTCTAAGTTCAAGTAGTCATCTTGATAGATAATGTTGAGTAAGAAGTTTGATGATGTCATATTTCACATATGTGAAGGTTTAAAAATAATTATAATACATGGATGGATTCCCATATGTGAGGATATAATATGGTTCAAGTCTTAGGTTTGGACATGGAGCATACCAAAAGTTATTAAGGTGCAAAGTTGGCCTCTCAGAAAGACTTCACTAAGTTCCCATACCAAATTTGCCTTATCGAAGATCTACATGAGCATTTAATCAGATCATAGATCTAATGGTGATAATTTATAAAATTATAGATATAATGATGAATATTTAACCTAATAGGATAAGGATCCAGTGGCACAATTTAATTTCAAATAGTTAAGATTGCAGGCACTAGTGACATGTGTCACAATTATGGAGTTTGAGTAGTAGATTTAATGTTGAGCATGAAACCTATTAGATAGAGATAAATAATGAGTCTATGATCATGTAGGTAGAGATAAATGGTGAATATTGAGTCAAATAGTCAATATTTCATGTAAAATTACCAAGTGGTGCAAGCACATTGACTAAATGGTATAGGGTGCACAGAAGGCATCCAGAGTTGCCAAATGGCATGATCATGATAGTGTAGATAAGAGATCAATTGTGAGAAATTCAAGGTAAAGACTATGATACTCTTGATAATATTTATAGATTTAATTTTTTTAAATTATTTAGGGATAACTATATGATGTCAAAGTTTTTGATGTTTAGCATTAACATAGTGACTGTTGGAATTTGAATATTCAAATTAATGAGGGAAAACTAGTTTGTAGTCTTTGAGCTATATATTTTGATCCGAGATGAAATTATTGATATAATAAAAATAAATTTTTAAAATTAATTCAAGTGCATACATATAATCTATTTATAATGTTTGATTGTTCAAATAGTCAGAGTTATTAACCTCCAAAAGTTGACTATGTGTTTGACCATGTTCTATAAGTGACTTGAGAAGGATAATTGAGTTATTATTGATAGTATTATGATTTTTAAATATTAAATAACTATTGGATAGTGTTATATACTTCATTATGACCATATTTGTGTATTTTTTAGGTTTTACCAATCCATATTTAGTGTGAACATTTTCTTAGAAGTTGACTATGTTTGTTGAAAGCATTGGCAGATTGAGTGACCACTTTATAGAAGTGTGTTGGAAGAGTTTTGAGAATAATTGAAGAAAAAAATGAGAATGGAGATTTTATATAAGTATAAAATGATTATGATAAGGATTTTACTTTCATTTTTTTCTCATGATAAGATAAGGTAAGCCAAAATATTATGATTGTATTTACTTTGTGTAACTAGTCTGAGTGGTCTCTTTGAGAGAATTGATTTGAGTGTTTAGAGTCTATATTGGAGTGTCTAAGGAAAATGGAAGTGTTTAAGATGGATTAAAGGTTTCACCAATTTTATCTAATCACATTTCTAGGTGAAAGACTTGAGTTTTTTCTTCAAAAGTTTGAGAGTGTGTTTTCTATACATGAAGACCTAAAGAGCAAATTGATAGGTTAAAGTGTTGAGTTGGTGTTCCAAGTGGAATGGACCCATGAGATAATTAATGAGGGGATATATTAAATGGTTATGAATCAAAAATATCCATATTAAAACTATTTTTTGTCCTACATTAATCAAAATTACAATTTTACAGTCACAATTTTGCCTAAGAAGTCAAAATATTGCCCTATGAAATAGTTATTTTGCCTTTGGAATCAACACTATTGGCTAAAATTACTAAATTTGGTCTTTAACATATTTCATGATTCTATTTAATTTTAATTTATATATAGGAATAATAAGGTGCTACAAAAGTCAACATAATATATCCAATAAAAAGTCCCCTTTGCCCTTGGTGCAAAACCACAAATCATGAATAGGTGATTTTACTTAATAATCGATGATTTTGCATAATCATGAAATATATTGTTCTGATAAATATATTTATCTGATAAAATTTTAGTCATATCAATAGTAGTATTAAGGCTTTTCAAATACATTTTAATTTTATGTAAATGATTTTAGTCTCTGTATATATTTTATCATCTTCTTAATATTCTATTTAAGTCTAACTATAAAATCTTGAGCAGTTTTTTTTCATTGGCAAAATTGTAAATTGAGAATCAAAATTTTGTGGTTAAAGTCATGGTATCACTTAACCATTTTTTATTTTTAAATAAATTCTATGGGTAGTCACTTTTAGTACAACCACTAATTTTGAATCATAATTTTACACGTAGACTCATAGTTTTGTCTAACTAGTCATGATTTTGTAGAACCATTATGATCACTATCATAGTTAACCCATTGAATGCAAAATTATAACTTGATATTTGTGACATTGCCAAAAATTTTGATTTTGTATTCTCTAGAAGTGAATTTATAATACACTAACTATGCATGTGCATTTTTGTAGGCAAGATGGCAGTTTTGTCTATTATGAACTACTAATCCATTTTTTGTAGGACCATCTTAGCAAAAGGCATTGGATATTTTTTCTAATATATTGTATTATAGGTTTCCTCTCTAAGATCACCAATTGAGACTACTAATAACTTGTATTTCAAGATGACTGTCAAAGATATTTTGGCATATTGATAAATCATCTTGTGTATATTTTATATATATCACATCTAAATTAATTAGCCAATAAATATTTTTATCTACTTGTGTGAGGGATATAGTGGTGTATGATCTCCTCCTTGAATCTTTGCAGTAATTCTTGGAGGATCAAAATCCACTAACAAACCCTCCAATTTTCCTTTTTAGGAGCAAAATGATGTGAAATTCACACCCACACACTTACCATAGTCTGAGTGGGATAGTTATCATGGATTTCACCACCATGCACTAATCCACACTCCATATTATGGTATAGAATAAATATCAAGGATAATTATCATTAGGATAAGCAATTAACCCCATATGAGTCATATGTGAAGGGGAAGATTTGATTAACTAAACTAGGAATTAGACAACACTCTACACAAACTTGGGCCCCACTGTACCTAGCATATATCAGGGACACCCTTAGAGATATCATTCAACCTAGCCTAAGACCTTGCAGTGATAACAGGGAACAAGCTACTAGAGTCAGTATCAACTCCCAAATGACCATCATGTGAAGATGAGGTTGAGAGGGTTCGGGAGATTCCATAATGGGTCACTATCCTACAACTATTAGAGGTTTATTATATACCCTAGATGAATAAAGGGATTATTCAAGTCCTCTTATACAAATTTATTCCAACATGGGAATGACACCAATCTATGGGTATCCTATAATGGGGTAAGACCTCTAGGATTTTTAATGAGGCTATCTTTTATGATGTATCATTTTATCTCATTTCCACTATTAAGACCTAATAATGACTAGAAAAAAAGGAGAGAGATAACATAAAAGGGAAACCTAAGATAAAAAATTGTGATTAACCTAAAATATGTTGATCCACTTTGTTTTAGATCTTAAAACACTAATGAAATAAGTAAAAGACTAGATCTAGGACTCCAAATATCTATCATACATTAGTATTTCATGCAGAGGATCACGAAATGATCAAAAGATGAGGGAAGTAATAGAGAGGTCTAATGCAAGACACTAACCATTCAAAGTATCCACATGTGAGATTTGATTAAAAGATATTTAAACACTAAACATGACCTACATAACAAGATCAACTAGTAACTAGGTGAGATTAAGACTTGCCAAGGAAGAGACTTCTACCACATATGCAAATCAAACTGACATGTACACACTATACCAAAATAATAAAATCTTAAAGTAGTCTTATATTCATCTCAAGAGGTTATAAGCTTCATTTTGGTAGAGTTTAGTCATGCCCAAGAGAGGGATTAGAGGGATAGATTTTAAGGCTCAAAAGCCACTATATATAATATAAAAAGAGAAAGAGAGAGATGGGGAACCTTCATTGGAGAGTGGAAAAAGAGTCATCATGATCAAGAAGTTAGGTGGCAGTTCATTGATTCTTTTCCTCATGCATGCCTTCTTCCAACCAACTATCCTTTTTTCTCTAACAACCTTTGAGATCCTCTCATTGGCTAAGATATCCTACTAAAAGATAAGGGTTTATTATGCATGATGACAAAGTATATTTGAGTGGAATCAATCCTCTTAACTACTTATTTAACCACTAGCTCACCACCTTAGGACCCTAAGCCCACTTGACTTGATCATGAGGATCAAATCCTCAAATCTTGACATTGATAGTGCCATGCCATGAACAGTGGTTAGTACATGTTTTGTTGATTATAGATCCATGTTGATAATGAGACCCTTTGAATTAATCACATATCTATTCTATTTTCATATTTGGATCATAGGTCCATTATATAGGCAAAAAACCAATCTAAGATTATTGGTTTTCCTATGGTTGTCATATTAATGTAGACCTATGGACTATATGGCATCTTTTTTAGATTATAATAGGTCCAAATATACCCAATTTGTCATTACAAAGACCAAAAATCTACCATGTGCATGGATCCCTTTAACAATGGTGAATGCAGTCATAGAAATAACCCTACATGATATAAAATATATGAACTAGAGGTCCATATTTAGCTTTAATCCATCCCATTATGTTCTTTATACCTAAATGCATCATTATGTCTTTTTCATGCCATTTGATCAAGATTTAATGGTGAGTGGATGACCCCTGCAAGTCTTATTTTCTTTGGTCAAAAAGCTACACTTTGGTTCATCTTTTCCCACCAAAGATTTCTCAAGCTAATCAAATTCTTCGAACATGTCTTTACTCTCATTAGTCTTGTAGATCCCCACAATCATATCTTGACATTTTGACCTCCTACACACTATTTATCTCCTTGGTATGAATCAATGTGGTCCATTTATTTCCTACCATGAATATCCCTTGGCATGTTGAATTTCACTTGTATTGTTGGATCAAGATGTATGCATCAATGCAAGACTTTGATCTACCTAGGCCAACTTTCCTATAAGTTCTTATGCACCATTCGATCATTGGTATGATTGAACATTAATAATATATCTAGATTAAACCCACCTTATTGTCAGTGAACATGAATCATTGGGTCTTCACATGATTGATATACACAATTAGAACTTGTCAAACTTGTAGCTCTTTAAATGGATTTAACCAAGGGACCTTTTGACTAGTTTGACCCAAGTATGAACCATTAAATATGTGGTGTCAGTAAGTGAACTCATGTGAATCTTTATATCTTAAGAAACTTTAAAACTTTTAAGGACCTTTTGAACCCAAATGGTCACTTTATAAAGCTCAAACTTGATGTTAAAGTGAATGTCTTATGTTACAGGTCTAACTTTGAATGATCATAACTTGAGATAAAAAGATCATGCAGATATGAAATTTGTAGAGTATGTTCCCAGCATGAATAAATTTATGGTGATTAATTTTTTTTCCTCATGAGGTTTTTTGGGATACATTTATTAAATGTTCAAATAGGCTACTTCATTCCTTTCTCCATGATGTCTTAAAGATGGTTTGGTCTTTAAATTTTGCCAAATTCATCCTTTGATCAATCCTTTAAGGTTCTGATGGATTCCTAAGATTTTTTCAACCTAGTCCATGCTCTTGAATTCTTGGAAACCATGAAACTTGCATGGATCCTCTTACATATAACTCTAGACATTTTTAAAGCCTTTGGTATACTCATTCCATCAAACCATGCAAAAGGTTTAAATATGGGCTAAAATTGGCCAATAACAACTTCACCCATGAAGCTATTAGATAGTGTATTTATTGGGTTACATACCCAAATTAGTTAACTAATCTTAGGCTTGTGATTTTTTTGATTGGTGAGTGTCGTGCTAGACCTATGTTATTTTTGAGCTAAGTTAGAATCTCACCCAAACATATACACATCTATTTAGGTCTCTTGCACACATTTTCATCTTGTATATCATTGTCTCATCATCATCATCTTATAAATATTTTTCCTTTTATATTTTTATACATTATTTTAAACATTACCTCATCATCCTATCCTACATCTCACCCTAATCACATCCTAGTCTAGTCTCATCCACTAATTATTGGTCATACCCTTATCCTTATCATAGTCTAAATTCAAATAAGTCTACTTTATCCACAACCAATCACATGTCACCTTGAATTATTCAATCCCCTATTCCAAACTGGTTATTTATCTTAACCTTGTCTAGACTAATCACCTTGTACATCACCATATTCATTGATTATATGATCTATTCCTAATCTTGGTCAAACCTAACTCATCCCTTTGTCTATACTAGTCCTTTCATCAAGTAGTCATACTTTGGTCCCCATCCATGTTGGAAAAATGTTATTATCATATCAGGGTCCTCATCATTAGCTTTCTTATATCTAATCAAGTTTCAATAATAATCACAATATTATTGATCAGATCATCTCATCCTATTTGAGTTGATCATATTAGTCTTGAGTTAGTCTTAACATAATTAATTTAGTCAAAATTGATCTCTTAGGCTAGTCTACCCCTCATCCAATATTAGATATTGCCATAGATCACTCAGTCTAAATCCAATCCCAATTATCAAAGTCTAGTTCACATCCTAATTGGTCAACTTAAATATTATCGTATCCCATCCAACATCTCATATCATTTATTCAAAACTTTAAATCTGACTAAAGTAAGCCCCTATCCAAAATTTTTCTATGTATCCCATCCTAATCCCTTAACCTTTGCATTTAATCTCCTACACCTATCAATTGGGACCAGTGAACCACATCATTCGTACTTTATCCCATCTTCATCCATGACATGTAAATTAAATTTGGTTAATACCTTGATTTAACAATGCCTCATGGCCAATAGGGATGCACTCCTTTATTTCTTCCTTGAGCTGAGCACTCCACACCCTAAAAAATTTGACCCTATCAATCCAAGCTTACTTTTGGTCTGTACCCATCCATGTTAATAAAATCTTAGTCTTCACACCATCCAATCCCATCACACTCTCTATTCACTTGCCATATCTAGTCATCTATCCCTTCCTACACTAGCAAAGGGAATATAATCCTATCCACCTCATCTATTATTATTCCACCAACCCAATCACATCAACAACCATATGATCTAAAACCCAATGCTTCCACATCTAAACCATGAAGTGAAGAGATACACTATAATCCTCTTCCTATATCATTAGAATCTGTATTCCAAAAAATTATTGCCACCAGCATCATGGCCTATCCACCCATATAACATCTTAATCCTTATAAACCAAATCCCTCTTTTTATAAATCTAACCAATACTATGTATATCACCGAACCTAGGGGCATACCATTAACAAATGTCATAATTTCCAAAACTATGTCTATGACCTCATTGATCAATGTGACATATAAATCAAGGATGAATCATATGATTCTATAACCTTGGGTGAAAAAGAAGAGGAATGCCAAGATTCCATTCCCAATCATGATCAAACCCTTACCATTACAAGCCAAGGTCAAGGAACCACATCCATCTTCTGTGGTCCCTCCATTTTTGACAAATTATCCATAAAAAATGAGTATATTCCACATGAACCTCATCCCCCCTTTTCTCATGAGTCTTTCTTCAATGGTCCTATATTTAGAGAATACATTGTTCTTCCATCATCTCCCCCTCATCCATCATATTGAATATCTCATGTTGAGAGGTCAATTACAAACAATGAATCTTCTACTAGTAACATTGCATCTTGTACATCAAAGTTAGAATCAAAGTTAATACAAGTGTTATCTCCATCAGGATGATGTTTAATACCAATATCTAAATCATATTCCTCATTATAAACATCATCCATCATATATATTGTAATAGATGATGATTATGTTTGCTCTTTTGAAGATACCTCTAATTCAGATAAAAATAAATGATCATGCATATATTTTGATCCCAATAAGGATGATGAAGTCATAATGTATTTTTTACAAGCTTTATCTGTCAAAGATATTTAGAGTGAATTTGATCCTACTTTGAAACTGTATACTACAAATAGTCCTAGTGATCCTTTTGTTGATCTTGAGGAGAATTTCTCTAATGTTAAAACTATGTCTCCTAGGAATCCCTATGAGGACCATGTTCCCCCATCACCACTAATTTATCTTGATCCATCATATCCACCACCTCCATCCATCATAGATCATTTTCTTCCCATTAATTATCATTTAACCACGTCCCTCCATATGGATGAATAATAACATCCATCATTATACCCTTCCTCGAGCAACATAATATGTGCCATAAATGTAGAGGCCACATAATTTGATCAAATAAGTCAAAATCAAGAAAATTCAAATCATCAACCTAATAATTAATCCCAATGTAAGGCACTAAGTTATCATCATAGTCAAAAATCAATCTTCTCTAGTGAAGCCCAAAATGAAGCACCAAAATCTAGTCAAAGTCAAATCCAATCAGTAAATCAAAATAATGTTGAAATTAATACCAAGATGGATACTAATCTTTACAATAATTAGATAAAAGAATAATCACATAGTCAAAGTGTCTTGGATACCTTAAAGTATTTTATCACATGGCACCAATCAAATGTGGAATGTCTAATATCTCCAATAATGTGTGTGATTACTAATCACACTTCTCACTCATCCATCACACATTCCTATCTTGATCTTAATATCTATTCTAATATAATACACCCATAAACATCATGATACAATCCAATCCATAACTCACATCACCTTCCTAGGTAGCATTACCTCTCATGCAGGCAATAAAGATACATGGTATAGATGTCTAGAGGGGTTTCAATAGTAAAATGTCAAAAGTTAATGGACATCAATACATCCAATAATGACAACATGATCCTAGCATAAAATATCTATAGAATAGGTGATAGATAAATATCATGAATAATATATGCATATTGCATCTCTCCCACCTCTAATTAATTGAGATTTTGTCAAAAAAGTCAAAAACAAAAACAAAATCAAAATCAAAATCAAAAAGAAAAAACATATGTCCAATGGTTAAACCCAATCTTCTAGAACCTTAATCAAGTACCATGATGAAAATTGGTTTCTGAAATCATGGTAAAATAATCTATTATTTGTGTTTCACCTCAAAACTTGGGGATAAAATCCACTTCATCTCTATAAACATATCGTATGCTCCCTACCAACCCCCATTCATGTCATGGTTTAAACATCTTTGTCTATCATGTCCATATATCTTGTATCCAAATTTGGTCTATCATTCCTTCCCATCTAGAACTTTATAAGGATAAGGAATTTGTTTTGATAAATTTTCTAAAATGATCTTGGCATATACTCTAATGAACACTCAGGTAGCTAAACCTCTAGTTCCTTAACGATATGGTTATTAATGATCCCTACTCCATTCTTCCTTGGTTCTCATCCCCTTTTCAACATCACCATCATATTTTTATCATCCCATACATTATTCCATCCATCCTTATCCTAATTTTTAGGCTTTTCATTCCCTTTGATAGTGACCCCATTTTTATAGTGTACATACATATTCTAAAAACCCTAAAAACCATAAAATCCACAAAAAAAATAAAAAAAATCTAAGTGGTCTTTTATTATGTCATATTATCATACATCATATATATCTTGGTTGTCTTATCCTATGTCCTAGGTTATCCATCTCATTATCATCTTATCCTAACTTATGTCCTAATGGTCTTATCTATCTTATCATCTTGAATTATCCCAACATATTAGTCATCTTGTCCTCTATCTTTAGTAACCTTATCCTAATCCTAGTCCCTCATCTAATACAAATTCATATCAAAATTTCAATACTAATCCAATTCCCTATTATAATACAAGTTAAATTTCCTAGCCTAAATCCATACCCTACTAATCCTTATCTAACTCACTCGCCTATTCTAAATCCATAGTTTTGACCAAATTTGATTTTTAGGTCAAATTAGGGCCCCCCCAGGTTCAAAAATTAAATTATAGATGTTTTATATGGGAATAATTTATTTTAATTGGGTGTATTACATGATATTTGGTGTTTTTAATGCACTTCTAGCCTTAGTCATAGTTTCATCATCTTATTTATCTTTTTGGGTCATTTTATTGTGCTTGTAAGGGTCATTAATGAAAGTGACATAATTCCCAAGGTCAATAGGTGTCAAAATTTAATTTAAAACGTCAAAGATGTCATTATAACTATTATATATGATAGTTACATCATAATATTATAGGTTGTCTAGCTAAAATTATAGAAACCAATTGAAAAAGGGAGAAAATGGCACTTATACGACTGATGGGGAAGTGTGACACATAAGATAATATCATGGAGGGTCCCTTAATATTATTAAAACTAATCCAAACATTTTTTTATCTTTTTAAATGTCATTTTGAGGTCAAAACCATTCTACACCTTCCTTGGTTTCCTAGACACACATAAGTGACTTGCAGGTTTTTGCTCAGTACAAATAGTTGGAGATGTTTGAAGTCAAATTATTTTATGAAGTTATATTACACTAATAAACCTTAATTTTAATATAAATATTTTTAATAATGGTGTATTTTTATTCATTAACCATCCTCATGATGTTGACTATACTTTTATGGTGGTTGTTTTGTGCACCCTATATGTTTTGTTCTATTTTGGTCAAATACATATTAATAAGTTGTTAATGTTGGCTCAAAATGATTTTAAATTACCTTTAAAATTTTATAAATTATTATTTCATTGTTTCATAATTTTTGGATGAGAAAGTTAGTCCATGATGTAGAAGGTGTCATCATGTACAACTTTAGTTGAAGTGTTTCTTGTTTGTTGATTGTTTTTTCCTATAAGGGTGTCATATAGTTGGGAGATGGTATTCCATAGGTATTTGGGTCATTTTACCACCTCCTTCCATGTTTTGGTTTCATCATGTCATCCTTTAATTAGTTTGCAAGTTTTTCTTTCTCCATTATCAACTTCATGCTTAGCTTCACTTTAAGTCATTTGTATGGGCTTATTTATCTTGTTCATGGAGTTGCATTCATGGTGTATCAATTTTTAATACCATAAATAGTTGAATAAAGTCCATTTATATGTTTATAAAGGGTTAAATTTTGGTCATTGGTCCATGTATCATGCTAAAACAATCTTGAGATGCCCTGATTGCTCTTATCCATGTATATACAAGTGATTTTTAGATTGGATAAGGTGTATTGAAGCTATTTTAAAGGTGTCTAACAATATAGGTCATGTTTTTTATGTTTTAAAATACATTTTATTTATTTTTATACTATTAACCACCAAGTTTTTTCCCAATTGCATTACCTACCTGTGTAACACACCAAATGCACACCTACAGGGATCTTGTTGACATCATGTTGATGTATGAAAGAGTGAATGTGTGTTCCAACATTTTAGTCTTTTTAGAGGTGAATTTGGAGGTTTTATATAAGCATAAAAATTTTATGTACATGGATTTTTTCATAATTTTTCATAACTAACTCATGTTTGGTGTTACAAAGCATCCACCTATAGGTGGTTGAGTAGGGTACCAAAAGCCTACATAAGGAGATGGAAACAACTTGACACCTTTTGAATACCTTTATATAATGAATAATATTTGAAAATCCCTGTAAAGTGTCTAAAATTCAAGGAGTGTGGAACTATGTTGGGAGATAAGAGATTGGGTTTATGGAAGTTTTCCCTAAATTGGCAAAATAGGGACCAAAGAGATTTTTGTAAGTATCCTAAAGCATGGTGGTATAGGGTCTTAAGACATACATAAGACATGGTGTATCTTATATCCCATAAAATATACTATACCCATTCCAAAAATTAAGGTCAAATATTATAGTGATATAGGCTTATGAAGGTTTTAAACATGCCTAAAAAAGCACTGAGATACTTCATTGAACTCTATAGCCATGTCAGAGCAAATGACCTTTGTTACTTTGAGAAAGAAACATTGAACATTATGTTGTATAATGTGGTTTAAATAGATGAGATTAGGTATAATGGATTTTAATTTATCAAGGAGATACTATAATGTTCCATTTTAACCCCTATGACTATCTACAAATGTCCCTTGTATGGAGAATACACACATACAACAGGGTTAGATCAATGACCCAAGTTGTGTTGCCTATTTGATGTTTTCATACCATAATAAGGTGAGTATAGATTAAAATAGGTATTTTTTGAGAAATAATTAATAAAAATAGGCTATTTATCATCTTTACTAGACTCTTTTGAGGTAATAGACACCTATAGGGGTCAATGAGAGTAAAGTGTCTCAGTCGACAGGCAAAAAGCTAGTGTAAGTGTGGTTATAGGACACTTGGGTGATTTTAATGTTGGAGAGGGATGTTATATGAATTTATGAGGTTTAAATGTAGTATTAAACCTTCATAACCAATCTTAAAATAATCCCATAAAACCTACAACAAGACTTAGAAAATAGTGGTCTCAATCAAAGTACACCAAGGTACCCAATTTTGACTAGAGGTACATAATTTGTCTAAGAGGGAGCTTGGGTGATAGGATAAAACATGTATTAATATTAATAAAAGTCATGGAAACTCCATGAAATAAAAATATCATGAAAAAAACCTCCCAAGGTTCCCTTGTACCCTTGTCTACACCTATAACCACCATGTTGCAGTCTTGGACATGAAGGTAAGAGGAAGACATGAGAGTGTTTAGTCCAAGAGAGAGGTTATGAATCAACATAATATGGTTAATTACTGATGTATTGATTTATATACACACTCTATGACCCATTAAACATGTCCATCCACTCTTCCTTACTTGGGCAAAGCCATCAGTCTGTACATGAGTCATGAAACCTCTTGGTCCAATAGATGAACATGTGGAATCCAAGGAAAATGATGTTTTTGAATGAATACAAAGCTCCATTATCATGAGTTTAATATTGGTAACATTTTATATCATAATAAAATAATTTTATTATCTTTTAGGGATCACTCTTAGGAAGGTTTGAATAAAATGAAAGAAAGAAGGCTCTTAGAGGCCTTTTTTGGACATTTGAAATTGGTTAGACAAAAAAATCATGGAATCAAGAAAAAAAATTCAGTAAAAATTATCATTAGGAATTTTAAAATATCCCAAAAAATTCAATTTTCCTAATTTATAAGGGATATGCCTCACTATTTTATCTCAGAGGTCAGCCATCCAAGCAAATCAGGTTTTGGCAATATGAGCTAGTGAGGGAAAAATGAGAAAAACACCTGATATGGAGCCTTAGAAACGTCATTGAAAAATATAATAAGGTTTATGGAAGTATAATTTATGATATGGAAGAAATATATAAATATTAGACCCATTAAGGTGACCAAGTTACTCATGCACACAGTCCAATGTGGTAAACTTCCACTAGGCCTAGTTGTCAAATGAGGAAAGAGGATAAAGAAGGGTAATTTGAGGGTTATGTAATGATATTTTAAGATAAAATGGGATTTTAAAATTTATAATAAACCAACCTACATATAATTTATGAATCCTAATAGCCAACTCTAATAAGATGCCTATTAGACCTATTAGGTTTTGAGAAGACCTAGTGCCAAATGGTAGTAAAACTTCATTTCCACCCATTGGTTGACTATATATATTATTAAGGCATGTTAAGGAGGTGTTTATACACATTATGGAACTAATAGTGTGTAGATAAACCCATTGTAAATCCATGTCTATCTCAGAGAGAACACAAGTATGCAGGGAAAGTAAGGACAAGTTTGAAGAAGTGTTTTCAAATGCTTAGATATTTTCTAAAGTTTTTAATGGGAACCAAAGGGATTAAGAGAAGTTATTAAGGTCCCTTGGAATCAATTTTCTGGAATTTTTAGGTAGGCTCAATGTCCTAGATTTATGAACAAAGATTAAGACCAAAAACTACATAAAACCCTACTAAGCCCTCAGTTAGGACCTAATAGATAAAATAAGCTTGGAGAGCTATCCAAATGACATAGTTTTAAAATTAAATTTTTTGTATTATGAATATTAATCTCTAAATATATCTCCCATCAAGATTATATTTACGCAATTGTACATACAACATGAAAAATAGGGTATTTTGACCATTTTTTATGTTTTACAGGTTCAAGGAGGTTTTAGAGGATGAAATAAAGTTTGGATTAAATATATAGACTTTATATAACCATTAATGGTTATTTAATTCTTTTTAAAATCTTATAATTATCAAAAAAATTACCTTTATCTCATCTAGTCAAAACTAACATAGTAGACACAAGGGTGAAAACTTTAAGTGTGAGCCTTTTTAAGGTGTAACTAAGTAGTATAAAGACATGCATATTATTTAAAATTTTAATTCACTCCATAAAATGTATTTTAAATTAAAAATTAAGGTATTTTTTAGGCCATGTGAGGAGTGCTTGAAAAAGGAGTTTTTAAGACTACATATAGTGATGGCTTCCTTCTAGGAGTTTTTAGATGAGTAAGAATGAAACCAATGCATGAATTTTCATGATTTAAGGCCTTACCTATTATACCAATCATAATACCTATCCATAGTTATTTATTTGATGTTAAAATAGGTTCAAATTATGAAGGCAATTTTTTGAGCCAAGACTGGGAGTTTCATGCTACGTTTCATAAGTTTCTTGACTTGTATGGATAATTGGAACTCCTAAAATTACATGGTACATCCCATATATATTTATCATGAAATTTTAACCTATTTTATATAATTTACATGTGTCCAAGTGACCTTTATACTTCCCTTATCTTGATCTTCTCTCAAAAGCTATAAATATTGACTCTTTTGGCTCTTTTTAGTAGTCTCTATTGGTTAATGGTGAAACCAAGGCCAAATTTTTACTTGAATGAATATTTAATAAATAAAAAAGTGATTTTTCCTACTTAAATGTTTTAAAATTTGGCATTATTGAAATATTATTGGTCTTGATTAGTAGAAGATGATCTTTTCTAGCCTATTATCCTTGATTTCTCACCAAGTGTGCATAAGAGTGATTGTTAATGATATTTTTAGTGTTATTTTCAAGTGTAAGAGTGTCTTATAAGTTTCCCATAAGTATATTATCTCAAGGAATTATTAATTTCCCTCTTAGGTATCAAATACCTTATTGAACCTAGCTAATGAAACACTGATATGACAATGCAACTTGAATTGTGAGTCTTGTGTGAAAGAAGCCTTGTTTAGTTCTAGGTAGTATAAGTTCAGTTCACAAGAGAAAATAAAATATTGGTGTAACAAATTTTTCACCTTAGTTTTTTTATTAACCCTTTTCATCTAAAATTGATAGGCAATAAAAAACTTCAAATAATGCATCAAGGGAACTAGCCCTTCGAGAGATTCACCTCAACAAATTGTTACCCATAGTAAGAGAGATGTTTATATTATGAAACTTGGATGAGGAGAGATAGACATCTCCTCAAGGGGTGAAAATACAAGTGGAAATAGATTTTGGCATGCTTGGTGGGACTCTAAGTCCTAGAAGATTATCCAAGATTGGTGTTGATATTGGCATAGTTGCAACTACAAGAACATATACATTTACTACCTAACGACTCCACTAAAATTTAAACTCTTTAGTTTCTAATCGGTCCCTAATTTCCATGCCAAAGGTGACCACTAGGTCTACTACTAAATGTATAGCCTTTAAGTTTGTGCAATTTCCTTTGTATTCTATCAAAAGGTTTACTTTTGTGAATACCCATCCTTATTCAAGAGAGTTGGTGCTTAAGAAGTATAAGTTCTTATTTATTTCAACCCCTAATACTCATAGCTCACATTCCATTATGGATAAAAACCAAACTTTTTTATATTTCACCAAATCATCTCCTTTGAATATTTTCCAATATGACCAAATTCTAGTAACAACCCTTAAGAGTGGTTCATCTTTTAGTGGAGAAGGTCCTATTACTACCATTGAACATATTAGAAACATAGAAAAAATTTTCAATATCCATAATATTACCCAACATAATGTGGCTATTAGGTTATTAGTATTGTCTTTCACTATTAAACATTATACTAACAAGTGAATAAAATTAATAAGACTCCTAATTTTTACTTATCATTGATAATTTGGGATTTCTTATTTCATAATTTCATCATAGATCGTGAGGCTGGTACTTTAGTTATGCCTAAGTGTATAGTGGATAAACTAGGCCTCAAGTATGAACCAATGGCCAAAGGAGTCCCATAATTAGATGGATCAAAAATAAAAACCTTGAGAGTAGTTAAGGATTTGAACTTGATTTTACATGCTTGTCCTACTTTTTCCATTCCTCAAGATGTGATTGTGGCAGATTTACCTCGGTACTTTGCTCTTTGTTTGTCAAGGGAGTTTACAACTAAGATAGGTGGATAATTAGTAACTAATTTATCCTATATTTTTTTTACAAAAAATTATGGTACTAAGGTGAAGATTTATTTAGATCCTATCCATCAAAATCACTTATATCCTTACATGCCTAAATTGGAAAATGTCAATTATGCCATTATTGATGAGGAGGAGATTCACATAGATCAATCTCCAACATCTTTTCTTGAACAAATTTCTGATTTGTACTTAGATGAATGGGGAGGTGAACATTATGAGCATGATCCTTAGAAACTCATAGAGAAATTTGGTCTTATGGTGTATTTCATTCATGAAGAGGAATCTTTCATGGAAAATTTGATGAAGCCAAGTCAGAACATGGATGGTTTATGGAAGCTTTTATTTGATGGGTCAAGAAGTAAGATTGGGGCTGGAGGTGGAGCAATGTTGGTTTTTCCATCCAAGGAAAGGCAATATTCCATTTCAGATTTTATTTCTCTTGTACCTATAATGTGGTAGAATATGAATCTCTCATTCATGGCCTTGAGTGGGCTAGGAAAGAGGTGTGAAAGAGTTTCAAGTGTATGGTGATAGTGAACTAGTTGTGAATCATGTAAGGGGTAAAAATTTGACTAAGAAATATTTTCTTAAGTCCTATAAGGATAGAGTGTGTGATACTATAGAGGATTTATAAACTTTCAACATCACATCCATCTCAATAGAGGACAAAAAACATGCTGATAGGCTGGAAGCAATTGGAGTGCAATTTGATTTTCTAAAAGGGATAAAAGAAGACAAGAACCAGCCACATCTCATGGTGATTGTAATGCCCTCCATACTAGACAATGTCACTAATTGGAAAGTGTTTTATAGTGACCAACAAATATAAATTTTTATACAAGAGGAGGCTAAGTTTTATTCCAAGAATCAATCCAAACTACAGCAATATGGAGGGCAGATTGTATAATTGAATTCAAACAAGCTCCCTAAAGGCCTAGTCACACTTGAGAGTATCTTCAATGATTATGACTAGTTAAAGAAAGGAAATTTAAGCATGTATATTAAGCAAGAAAATTATTAAAAAGTACAAATAATAAAGGATAAGTTGATTTCACTTGGGAAGGTATGTACTAGTGAAGAGAAACATGCTTTCATTGAGTTATGCAAGGAGTTTTATGATGTCTTTGCATGGGAATATAGTGATTTAAAGGGATTTGATAAAAACTTAGCTCAACATAAAATAGAGATAGAGATAATTATAAGCCTATCAATAAAATACAAAGACCAATCAATCCTAAGATTGATCTTCTCATGAAGAAGGAACTCACTAAGTTTATTGAATCTAAAATCATTTTGCCTATTAAACATTCATCTTAGTTGTCAAACTTAGTCCCTATTAGGAAGATGAATGGGGAAATAAGATTTTGTGTTGATTTTAGTGACTTTAATAGAGTTTATTTGAAGTACCATTATCATATTCCTTTCATGGAATTTTTTTTTTAGGTTGTGGTAGGTAGTGAAAGGTTTTCTATCCGTAATGGGTAATCTAGGTATAATCAGATTTTGGTGAAGGAAAGTGATCAATATAAGATAGAATTTACTACCAAATGGGGTACATATGATTATAGGAAAACTAATTGTGTCTTTTTTAATGATGGATCTACATTTCAACATGAAATGGATATGGATTTTCAAGGACTAATAAATGACATTATGTTGGTGTATCCTAATGATGTCATAGTTTTTTCTAAAGATACAAAAGATACAAAGGATCACTTGAATCACCTTAGAAATATTTTTTAGAGATTTAAAGAGTTTATAATCTCTCTTAACCCAAATAATTGTGTTTTTTTATCCATGAAGGCAAAATTTTAGGACACATTGTCTCCAAGAAGGGCATATCCATAGATCTTGAAAGGGTGATTGAAATCTTGGGATTTGCTTTGCCCAAACACAAGAAAGGTTCTCAAAGTTTATTTGGGATTAATAATTTCATAAGTACTTTCATCACTAATTTTTATAATTTATTCAATCCTATAACCTATATGCTAAGGAAGTATGAAGTGTTCACTTTGACTAGAAGAAGGAAGGAAGGAAAGTTTTGAAGAGATTAAACAAGCCATTACCCAAGCTCCAACTCTTGAAAGTCCTATTTTATCAAAGGATTTAAACTTTTATACATTTTAAAATGATAAGGTAATATCTACCATGATTACTCAATAAAATTAATAAAAATTGGAGGAACCTATTTCCTTCTTTAGTCAAGGTTTGGAAGGCTATGAGGTAAGATACACCTATGTTGAGAAGCAAGTACTTTCAGTTGTTAGAAGTATAAATAAGTTTAGTAATATGTTATCTAAAAATAATATTCACATATTATTATTTCATACTCATGTCAAATAATTCCTTTTAATCATATATTTTAATTAAAAAAGGGTTGGTTGGGTGATAAAATTGATGGAGTATGATGTGGAGATCAAGACAACCAAGCTAGTGAAAGGAAAGGGGTTATGTGAGCACCTATATTCATATTTTAAATAATAAAAATAGTTTTTTTTTAATACTAAATTATGACCATATGACAGCTACATATTCATCAATGAGGAGTTGGACACAAGATATGATCCATTTTTTTCAAATTGGTGAGTGTCCATAAGGCCCTGATAGAGCTAGAAGAAGGTACTTTAGATTGTAATCAATTCCTCATGTACTTGTTGATGGAGTATTTTTTATGAATTAATTATTAGGTGTGTTATTTATGTGTTGATATATAATATATTGATAAAATTCTTTTTTAGTTTCATGATGAACCAGTTGGTGGTCACTTTGCTCCAAGAACTATAGCTACTAGGACAATGAGAGCTAGATACTTTTGGCCTAGTTTGTTCAAAGATACCCATGATTGGGTAAGTAAATGTAATAAATGTTCTCTATTTTATTCTAAACAAAATATTTATACCTTACCTCTTCATCCAATTCAAGTTGATCAACCATTTATGCAATGGGGTTTGGATTTCATAGGGCTAATCAACCCACCTTATAATGCTTGTCATAAATGGGTGTTAACTACTAAATATTACTTTATAGGGTGGGTAGAGGCTATTTATATGAAGGAATAAAATCAAATTTTATTTATATAATTCTATGAAGGCATAATGACAAGGTTTGGAGCTCCTTCAACATTAATTTTAGATAATGGATTCCCTTTTATTAGGATGAAGACAAGTGAATGGGATTTTAAAAATGGCATCTATCTTAGTACTTAATCAAAATATTATCCACAAGGAAATGGAATAGATAAGTATACCAACAATAATATAATTATAATCATAAATAGAATAATGGAGGAGAACTAAAGGACTTGGCATTCCAAGTTGAAGATAACTCTTTGGGCTGATAGGATCACCCTAAAAAGAGTAATTAGAAACTCACCTTACACACTTGTTTATGGGAGAGAATATAGAATAAATATTTAACTTGAACTACCAGCCTTGGATCTCACTTATCAACTAGAATTTATATAAAATGAAAGCATGGAAGTCAAGTTATGTGAGTTGATGGAGCTTGAGGAGACAACAGATAAAGCTATGCAAACTATGAGAGCTCACCAAGATAAAAAAAGAGATGATTTGACAATAAAGCCATGTAAATGAGTTTAAAATATGGAGATATTTTTATTAATTTAGATGAATATAGGGCTAAACCTGGAAGACACATAAATTTTGATGCTTTGTGGAGTGGCCCTTATGTTATCACCAATGTAAGAAACACAATGCTTTCCAACTCTCAAAGTTAGATGAAGAGAAGCTTCACATCCCAATAAATGGGATATATCTAAAATATTGTTACTAAGTTTCTCCTCTCTTCTTGTACATGTTTTTTCATTTCTTTATATTCCCTAAGTGCTTATGCACATGTGTGAACTTTGGCTTGTGCCTTACTTTGTTTTGTGTCTTATTTTGTCTTATGTTTATTTGGTGTGGTGTATTTTTTTTTTAATGTGTTTTAGGAAATTATTTTTTGTTTATCTTAAAACATTCATTTAATCCCTTGGCCCATGATAGGATAAGGCTACTGGTCCTTAGTATAGTAGGCATACTACCCCTATGAGTCACTAATTAGTTGACCAAATTTGACTTTTAGGTCAAATTTGGGTACCCCAAGGTAAAAAATTTAACTTATATATGTTTTATGGGGGTATAATTTATTTTAATTGGGTGTATTACATGTTATTTTATGTTTTTAATGAACTTATATCCTTAGTCATAGTTTGATTAGCCTATTTGTCTTTTCGGGTCATTTATTGTGCTTTTAAGGGTCACTAATGTAAGTGGCATGGTTCCCAAGGTGATTATATGTCTTAATTTAATTTAAATATTCCAATAGGTTAGTAAAAATATCAGGTATGTTAGTTAAATCATAATATTTTAGGTTGTCTAACTAAAATTGTATAAATCAACTAAAAAAGGGAGAAAATGGCACTTGTATAGCTCATGGGGAAGTATGCCACATGGGAGAATATAATGGAGGTTGCCTTAATATTATTAACACTCATAAAAATGTTATTTTCTCTCTATAAATGTAATTTTGAGGCCAAAATTGTTCTACACCTTCCTTGGTTTCTTAGACACACAAAAGTGACTTACATGTTTTTGATCAGTACAGACAACTGGAGATGTTTCAAGTCAAATAATTTTGGGAGGTTATATTAAACTAAGAGATATTAATTTACATATAAATATTTTGAATAATTGTGGAATTTTATTCATGGACCATCCTCATGAAGTTGATAGTACTTTTCTAGTGGCTATTTCATGAACCTTATAGGTTTTGTTCTATTTTGGTAAAATCTATATGAACTAGTTGTTGATGTTACATACAAAGGATTTTTAATTACTTATCATATGGTATTAATTATTATTTCCATGTTTCATAATGTTTGGATAAGAAATTTAGTCCGTGGTGTAGAAGGTGTCATCATGTGCAACTTTAGCTAAAGCGTTTCTTATTTATTGAGTTTTTTTTCTCCTATAGGGGTCTCATATAGCTAGGAAATGGTATTCCACAATAATTTGCATCATGTGACCACATACTTCCATTTTTTGGTTTCATCATGTCATCCTTTGAGTAGTTTGTAAGCTTGTCATCCTCCATTGTCAATTTCATGCTTAGCTTCACTTGCAGTCACATGTATGGGCTTGTTTATCTTATTTCTAGGGCTGTATTCAATGTGTATCAATAGTTAAAGAGATTCCATTTATATGCTTATAAATGGTTCAAGTCTGATCATTGGTCCATGCATCATGCTAAAATAGTCCTGAGATGCCTTGATTGCTCTTATCCATGTATATACAGGTGATTTTTAGATTGGATAAGCTATATTGAAGTTGGTTTCAAGGTGTCCAAGAATAGAGGTCATGTTTTTTAGGGTTGGAAATACATTTGATTTGTTTTGAGGCTATTCACCACCATTTTTTTTCCAAATTACATGACCTACATGTGTAACACACCTAATGCACACCTATAGGGCTCTTGTTGATGTCATGTTGATGTTTGGAAGAGTCAATGCACATTCCAAGCTCTTAGTATTATTAAAGGTGAAGTGGGAAATTTGATATAAGCATAAAGAGTTTATGTACATGGATGTTTTCATAGTATATCATATCCAACTCATTGTTAGTGTTACAAAGCATCCACCTATAGGTGGCTAAATAGGGTACCAAAATCCTACATAAGGAGATGGACATAACTTGACACATTTTGAAGAGCTTGATATGATGAAGAAGCTTTTAAAATCCCTGTAAAGTGTTTAAAAGGAAAGAATGAGTGTGGAACTATTTTTGGAGACAAGAGACTGGGTTTAGGGAAGTTTTCCCTAAAATGACAAAATAAAGACCAAAGAGATTTTTATAAGTACCCTAAAGCATGGTGGTATAGGGTCTTAAGACATCTAATTGGGTGTATCTTATATCCCCTAGCATATACTATACCAATGAAAATAATGAAGTTCAAATATTATAGGGAGATAGGTTTATGAAGGCCTTAAAAAACCTAAAAGATCATTGAGATACTTCATTGAAGTCTAAAGGCCTGTAAGAGTAAATGAACTTTTGTTACTTTAAGAGAGCAACATTGAACATTCTAATGGATAAGGTGGTTTCAATAAATGATATGAGATATAATGGATTTAATTTATAAATTATAAATTAAAATGTTCCCTTGAAACCCCCATGACTATATACAGGTGTCCCCTATATGGAGAATGCACACCGATAGTAGGGTTAGATCAATGACCCTAGTTGTGATGCCTATTTGATGTTTTGAGACCCTAAGAAGGGTAGTATATATTCAAGTAGGTATTTTATGATAAATAATTAATAAAAATATTATATTTATAATCTTTATTAGACTCTTTTGAGGCAATATACACCTATAGAGGTCAATGAGAGTAAAGTGTCTCAGTTAATAGGCAAAAAGCTAGTGTAAGTATGTAAGTGTGGTTGTAGGACACTTGGGTGATTTTAATGTTGGAGAGGTATGTTGTGTTAATTTATTAGGTTTAAATTTAATATTAAATATTAATTAATAATCCTCAAATAATCCCATGAAACCTATAACAAGCCTTAGAAAATAGGGGTCTCATTCAAAATACAATAAGGTACCCAGTTTTGACTAGAAGTGCATAATTGGTCCAAGAGGGAGTTTTAGTGATAGGATAAACATTTTTTTATCTAAATAATATTAATTTAAAATAAATTAACTATAAAAATCATGAAAAAAACCTCCCAAGGGTCTCTTTTACCCATGTGTACACCTACAACCACCATGTTGCAGTCTTGGACATGAAGGTAAGAGAAAGACATGAGGGTGTTTAGTCCAAGCTAGAGGTTTTGAATAAACCTAATATGGTTAATTAATGATGTATGAATTTATATAAATAATTTAATACACCTTAAACATGTCCATACACTCTTCATTACTTGGGCAAAGCTATCAGTTTGTACATGAGTCAGGAAACCTCTTGGCCTAATAGATGAACATGTGGAATCCAAGGAAAAGAATATTTTTAAATGAATAAAAAGATAAAATATAATTATTTAGATATGTGAAACACGTTATATAAAAATAAAATCATTTTATTGTCATGGAGGTGTCACTCTTAGGAAGGTTTGAAGAAAATGCAAGAAAATAGGCTTTAAAAGGCCTTTTTGGACATTTAAAGTTGGTTAGACACCCAAATCATGGAATAAATAAAAAAAATTCATTAAAAATTATAATTAATACTTTTAAAATATCCAAAAATATTCACTTTTACTAATGTATAAGGGATATACCTCATGTTTTTTCCTTAGAGGTCAGCTAGTCTAAGCAAATCAAGTTTTGGCAATGTGAGCTAGTGAGGGCAAAATGAGAAAAAGACCTAATATGGATCTTTTAGAACCTCATATAAACATATTATAACTTATATATAATGAAAATTTATGATATTTAAGCACAATATAAATCTCATACCCCTCAGGGTGACCAAATTATTCATACACATATTCCAACATGGCAAACTTCCACTAGGCTTAGATGGCAAATGGGGAAAGAGGATGAAGAAGGATGATTGGAAGGTTATGTAATGATATTATAAGACAAAATGGAATGTTAAAATTAATAATAAACCAGAATACATATAATATATCAATCCTATGAACCAAATCTAATAGGATTCCTATTAGACCTATTAGGCTTTGACAAGACCTAGTGCCAAATGGTAGTATAACTTCATCTCCACCCCTTGGTGGACTATCCAGATGATTGATGAATATTAAGGAGGTATATATACACATTATTAAACTAATATTATGTAGATAAACCCACTTTAAATCCATGTATATCTCAGAAAGAACATAAGTATGTAGTAAAAGCAAGGATAAACTCAAAGAAGTGTTTTCAAATGCTCAAATATTTTCTAAAGTTTTTCATGGTAAAAAAAGGGATTATTAAAAGTTATTAGGGTCCCTTGGAATCAATTTCTTTTAATTTTGTGTTAGTTTCAATTTTCAATATTCTTGAATAAATCTTAAGACTAAAAACTACCTAAAACCCTACTAAACCCTCAGCCAGGACCTGATGGAGAAAATAAGATTTGAGGGATATCAAAATGACATAGTTTGGTAATGAAATTTGTTGGATAATGTAGATGAATCTCTCTGGATATGTCCCATCAAGATTATCTATATGTAATTTTATGGACAACATGAAAAATAGGTATATTTTACCATTTTTTGTGTTTTGTAGGTTCTAGGAGGTTTTAGAGGATGAAGTCAAGTTTGGATGAAATATATGGAATTTATCTAACCAATAATTGTCATTTAATGCTTTTAAAAATCTTATAAGTTTCTAAAAAATTTCCTTCATCTCATCTAGTCAAAACTAGCATAGTGGACACAAGGGTGAAAAATCCAAGTGTGAGACTTTTTAAAGTGTATCTAAGTAGTCTAAGGACATGGATAATATTTAAAAGTTTCACTAACTCCTTCCCATGGATTTTAATTTAAAAATGAAGTTTTGAGGCTATGTGTGAGGGGTGATTGAAAAAGGAGTTTTTTATATTACATACATTGATGGCTTCCTTCCAAGAGTTTCTAGATAAGTAGGAATGAAACCAAGTCATGGAGTTGCATGAATTAAGTCCTTAAATATTATCCCAATAATCATACCTATCAATATTTAGTGGTGGGATGTTAAAATAGGTTCAAATTATGAAGGTAGTTTTTTTAGCTAAGACTGTGAGTTTCATGCCACTTTTCATAAGTTTCATGACTTGTATGGACATTTGGACTTTCTAAAATTACATAGTTCATCCCATATCTCTTTATCATGAAATTTTAACCTATTTTATTATATTTAAAAGTTTCCAAGTGACCTTTTGACTTATCTTATCTTGCTCTTCTCTCAAAAGCAATAAATATTGACTCTTTTGGCTCTTTTTAGGAGCCTCTATTTGTTAGTGGTGAAACCCTAGCCAAATTTGTAATTTAGTGACTCTTGAATTAAAATAAAGTGATTTTTCATATTTAAATTATGTACAATTGGGTGTTATTGCAATCTTGTTGGTCTTGACTAGTAGAAGATGATCTTTTCTAGCATGTTATCCTTGATTATTCACCAAGTGTTTAGAAGAGTGATTATTATAGGTATTTTTAGTGATTTATTTACGTGTAGGAGTGTATTATATGTGTTTTATGACTTTATTATCTCAATTAATCATTAATTTCCCTCCTAGGTATCAAATACCTTCTTGAACCTAGCTTATGAAACACTGATGTGATAATTCAACTTGAATTGTGAGTCTTATGTGAATGAAGCATTATTTAGTTCTAAGTAGTATATGTTAAATTAATATGAGGAAATAAAATATTGGTGTATCACATTTTTTATATATCTTATTTGTGTTTTAACCCTTTTCATCCAAAATTTATAGGCAAGAAATTACTTCAAATAATGCATCAAGAGAAATAGCCCTTCTAGAGATTCATCTCAGCAAATTATTACCCACAACAGGAGAGATGTTTCCATTGTGACACTTGGATGAGGAGAGATAGGAATATCCTAAAGGGGTAAAAATCCATGTCACATCACATATCCTTGTCCAAATTCTATAACCTTAATCCAAATTCATAACTTAGTCCATCTCATCACTTGATCAATCATCCATCAACTTTCATACACAATGACATTGCATGTAGATATTTGTGTGTGTTACCTATCTATTGTTTATATTTTTTACATATTTTTTATCATGTATATATCTTATTATATTATATATTTTTATTTTAAGTCTAGTGTTATGTCTATTTGGCAATGAATAGGGATGTTATTATGACACCAAAAACTATAATAATTATTTTAGGGGCCATAAATGATGTAGAGAGTTCATTGTTTACCCATTTTTTCTATATGCACTTTGGCACAATTTCCCCTTGGTCATACTTATATCATGGGGCATACTACCAAGTGATATATTTAATACATGGCTTAGATTATGATGAGATTTATTACAACAATGATTGCTTGATTATTTAGACACTCATCATTTATCCTATCCTCTATCACTTGCCTATTCATCTAATCATATCAATCCCATCATCATGTTAATCATCCCAATCCACTCATCACATCTATCTTATTTTTCAACATCCTCAAGTCTTACACCAATCAAAAAATTTATCTATAACATCAATCATTATTTAATCATTCTATTGATCAATCACCATCTCCACAATCATCCCCTTAATATTTTTCATCAATCACCCATATCTACCAATTGGGATTGATAAATTGTAACATCCATATTTTATTCCATCAATCATCAATTCTCATTAATAGATCAATTCACCATTTAAAATTTACAATTTCCTCCCTCAATTAGGTCATGACTAGGATTGTAACTTTATTATCATTTATTACTACCTTGTATGTGTCCTTACTAAGTGAATCATCTCTATTTACCACATTATGGCTCATTATTTGTTGTAATGTAGTCTACTTCTTCCCCTTCATCTTTTGGTCACTTGATCATATCATTTATTCTAATTTTTACCCTTCATCATATCACTCAGCTTTAGCTTTGAGGTACACCCATCATTAATATTATCAAAGCATTGTCTTATCTTTGGCTTGATACTCTCCTAACATGTTTCCTTACTTGGGATATATTTATATCTCATTTAATTTATCATCTTGGTCTGTAGTTCTCCCTAGCATGCATCCTTACCTAGAATATGTTAAAATCTTGTTTCCTTTTATCTTATCATCATCATGTGTCCACTCCCTATCCAAATTTATTTTATAGGAGAATCATAAATTTGTATCTCACCATTTAGGTATATTTCATTTTCTACATCATCTATCTCACATCTTACATCCCATCCCCCATTCTTCACATCTCATCCCTTTTTTCCTCTTTTCAGTGTCCATCTCATTCTTTCCCATATGTCCCCTCAAGGGGATCATCATATCCACTAACATAATTTACTAAAAATAATCCATGAAATGTTTTTTTTGTTTTAAAGATAATTACTCCTTCTACTTCATCCACTCATAATTCCCTTTCAAAGAGGGGCAAAATTTATACACCTAAATTCTCTCACTTCATTTATAGCCACTAATATTACTATTAATCGACACTAATTTCACCTATTTTTATTAATATCATTTATCCCCTCTAATTTTGTTCTAATATCACCCTTTCTAGTCACTTATCTAATATCCCCCTTCATTGTTATTCATACACTAACTTTATTCCTACCCCATTAATTAATTAATCCACCTAATCCCCTATTATCTACTAATTAATCCCACTTATCTAATATTTGGGAATTTATAATTCCCATGGCCCACCTACCCACCTACCTTAGCTTTTTATTAGGCTTATCCTACATCCCTAGTCCCTAATCACTTATCTAATCACCTATCCTGATTCTTTACTAATATTACTTAGCCCCTAAATAGATTATAGAGTTATCCAATTAAATAATCCTCTCTAACTTAGCCCATTTCTCTATATAAGCCTCTATTATAGAGTCTTCCAAGACATTTTAAATTCCTTTGATAATATTCCACCCTTAGTCTTGTGGAAACCAATTTTGAATGGTGACCATTGATCTTCCCTCCCTCAATCTATTTAAAAAAGCCACTCCTCCATGGCCAAACTAACCAATGAACCTATGAGCCTCCATCCTATCATTCTAATATTTAATCCAAATAATCTAAGTGTCTTCATCAAGCCAACATCATGCTACCTAATCTAAGTCTATGGTAAGAAATATTCATCCATTAATCATTTAGTATTTTTATTATTTAAATCTTAGTTTGGAGTAATTATATTTTATGATTTAATGTAGGTGTGAATGTTTAAATTATCATATAAATTTACTTAAATATCTCTAGATATTAATGGTATATTGATATTTTTAGTGATTTTGGTTGATTTGCACATTTAAATACCTTTCTTAAAAATTATAGTCATACACTATATACTAAAATAGAGGATTAAGAGTTAGAGATACTTACCTTGAATATGAACCCATCAAGACTAAATATGTTGATTGGCCAAAGGTGATTTGAAATAGGTTTTTGTGGTTTGTAAGTATCACTAAGATAGACCAAAGAATCCAAAACTTTTCCACAATACAAAATTCTTCTCCAAGTGTAAACCCTAAATAAAGACTCCTCAAGTAGAATGGTGGAAGAGAAGATTATAAAGAAGTGCACATGAATGATTATCTCTCTCTCTCTCTCTCTCTCTCTCTCTCTCTCTCTCTCTCTCTCTCTCTCTCTCTCTCTCTCTCTCTCTAATAAATGGTGAAAATGATGTGTATATATAAATAAATATAACCCTAAACTTTTTTGAAATTTTAGTATACACAGTTAACCCAATCGATCATGTATCATTAATTGATAAAAATGAGTTAGGTCCCAATTTGTGATAGTCGAGGCTGAATTATAACCATAACATGATAATATAATTTAAATACATGGTCGACCCAAGTTTAAATTATTTGATAAATGTTAAAAATCATTTTTGGCTTAGTTATGGGATGTTTAAGGTGGTTAATTAATTGGAGGAGTGTGTAAGGAAGGTGTCAAAACTCAGGGAAGTGTATAGGAGAAGTTTTGTGTTGGTTGAAATTGGTGGTATATGTGAAAAAAATCTTAGGAAACACAAATGGTCTTTCCATCCCTTTCTTGGTCCACCTTTTAAGGTATACACTTAGAGCGATTGAGACTTGACAAGTTCTTATAAGAGAGAAAGCCTCAATAATTGATCAAGTTTGAAAATATTATAACCTCCCTCAAACTAATTTTATGTTGAATATATAGGTTTACTATGAATGGAAACTAATTGAAAATACATATGAAATGTGTTATAATTTAAAATATGAATTTAAATTTAGTAGGACAAGGACACGCTAGAGTGATAATATACATTATAACCTTGTTTATTGACTACAACAAAATCTTGGTTGACTTTTTGATAGATATTATGATTTGGGTGCATGTAGCCATCTATGAGGGTTTACTGTCTAACTCCGTGTCTCATTATTTTTTCTATATTATAGTTTCCATTGCATGTAATCTTTTAGTGTAGTATAAGAAGTTATTAATTAGACTCCTAGTAACCTTTTTTCCATGTTTGACCAAAAATAAAAGAAGATATTAAAGTAAAGATGAAACGATACATCCTACCCTAGTATAATATCCTACCAAACTTAAATGGACATTGATTCCACCATGAGGCAAGTTACAAAGTTTGAGATTCAAACATAATAGGAGATGTGCCAATGAAAATATTAGGTTTTTTAGTGATAAGAATTTTAAGATATATTTACCTTCTAACATTATCTTTTATAATGATATAGACTTTACATATTTTATTTTTTATATTTTCTTCCTTATATATTTGTAAAATTAAAAAATGGGTTTTGAATATGACTAATGCAGGAGAACCTACATTTTTTCACTAAATAAGAGAACCTAATGACCAAGGTAACTAAAGCATCTTAAAATTTCACCATATAAAAGATTATAGTTTCTAAACATACCTACGTGTGCTTTAAGTCAAATAATATGGAAATATGGGGATCATGAAAGATCCTTCCATGTGTAAAGTTGATACAATGAAAATATACTAGTAGATGAACAAAATAAGGTAGAGTTTTTAGTTAAGAAAAGACTAAGAAAAATAGGGTATCTAAAATTACATGGAAGTGTAAGTCAAATCATGAAAAGGAAACCCTAATATATATGAAGCATGGTAATTATGTCACTAGAGAATCCATACTAACCTACAAAGGGTATAACACAAGCATTTATAAGATAATTCATCCTATAATATGGGGAATGTAAATGATTAAATTTATTAGGGGTTACGGAGTGTAAGCCATAGGTTATTAAATGAATCGAGTACAATAAATTGGGGTGTAAATATGCAATAAATAAAACCATTGATTTATGAAATAACTAAGATAAAATGACATTTTTAATAATAGTAATAAATGATTTAGATAAGTACTTCACTAAAAATTGATTGATATATAAATATAGAGGCCTCCAATTGGGATAATATTTGATCTAAGTGTCACAAATAGGATCCAAGTGTCAAAACCATTCTTAGATATTATCAACCTAAATGGATAGTAGATCTAATGGTTCTAGTATCATCATTTTGGCACTAGTGTCTTATGTGAAAAATTACTCTAATATTTTGGGTGCACCTATGTTAGAGTCTAGCAAACTTTTTCCTATGTGCAAAAGTTTGGATTCCCTATTGGCGACCTCTTTTAACTAATCTTTCATGTAAAACCTAGACCTCCAAGTTGTTAGGGCATCCTATTGGCACAAGTAGCAAAGAGTGATATTAGTGGGGTAGTTTGGACATCCTCAACACCCCACTGTGATGAGATTATCTTGAATACTAATACTATAAGGAGGGATTAAGCCCAATGTAGTTATTCCCACCTAAATTCTTATGAAAGTGTAAGTGAAGATATTTTAAATGCTAGTTTGAGTTCTTTGAGTGATGTTATAGAATTTAAATCTATGTATTCTGAGATTGAGATGGATGTAGATAATTGTATGTAGAAGTAGGGAAAAATAGAGATTGATAACCATGATTGTGCACAGCTTATTCTAAGTTAGTTTGTGTAATTTAGATCTAATTTCCATCTAGTAAATAAAGGGACAAAGTTCATGTATATATAATATTCTAGTGCATGTGTAGGTCCTGAAATAAGATTAGGATGACTTAGGTGGTTTTTGATTCAAAACTATATACATTACTGACAAAAGGTAGGAAAAGGAAAATAATACCCACAACAGGACACTAAAACCATTGGTTTTACTGTCCAAGTTATGGAGCTAGTGTCTAGGTGGTAGAACCTAAGGCACTAGAGGCCATGATTCTAAAGTGAAGTTTTGGGACTACTTTAGGGATGTGTGTGGCCTACATTAAGGATAGATAAGTGTTAAAATAGGCCCTAAGATAGGTCTATGACTAAGTTGTGAATAGGTGGTATCAATTAACAATCTTATCACTAAGTAACATTTTATATTACTACATTTACCCCCTTTATTATATAAATGAAAGAAAGTGAAAATAATAGGATAAATGAAAATAAACGTATCTATACTTACCTAAAAGGTGAATCTTTTGAATATGGATTTGAGTGTGTGAAGTGTGCTCTATTATATTTCTTACAAATGAAACATTCATAGATCATTCCTTACTTAAGAGATATCAAAATCAAAAGACAAAAATGAATAAAGATTTAAGAGAGGAAAATAATGAATATAACTTAATGAGTATGAAAACTAATCCATAAACCTAGTAAAATCATGTTAGTTCATGTAACTGGTGATCAATCAATGAATAAATTATACTAATATGATTGTATTATTCAATCCCCATGTGTGGGTGGCTTAAGAACTCAAGCTATCCTTGACTCCATCATTACCCACCCATATTAAATAGATCATGACTTATGAAAAGCTTGGATTGTACTGATGGTGTGTCTAACCCTCTCATGTAGGTGGCTCAATAACTCAAGTAGACTATGAATCCATCATTACCTACCCATGTGTAGTAGATGCATCTTAACTATATTTCATAATGTAACTATAATTGGAAATTAATATGTTAGCTCTACATCCACTCAAGAACTCTATAATGAAAATAAACTAAGGATCCACATGGGTATGTAGCTTATGGATTACTCAGTAATGCCAACCATTAAAGAAGGAACAAGACATTAATTCTAAATTGTGTTGGTACTAATGGTTTTTATATTGTGTTGGTGAAAATGGTGTCTAGATTAAGAAAATAGAAAATGATATGAAGTTTTCCATTCCATCCAATCAATTGGAGTAAAATTGAGCATATGGCAATAATGTGTTGTGCACATGATCCCAAATATTATATCTATCCATATAAATTCTATATTGAGTTGTAATAATCTATATATTAGTATCTAAAAATAAAATAAGAATGATCCATAATGTTCCTTATCTGAGAAAACTAGTATGAATTTGTGCTAACTAGAGAAAAAATTGGTAATCTATAATTTAACTTGTGTAAACTTAAACTGTACCTATTGTACTTTTCTATCCAATCTAAAATTTCCTAAAACTAAGGCTAATAGACAATAGAGTTGTATCTAGATAGTAGCACTGGTTGTGCTAGTGTCCCACTTTGGGAGCTAATGTCCAATTTTAATTATTTATGTATAACTAAAATTGCTATTTATATAACTATTTCCCAATGTGTTTTCTTGAAATTGATTTCTATATTCTATGCATGTGTGCTAAAATTTGTACTTAGAGTGCATTCAAATACACTGATCTCTATGACAAACCTCTATGAATTCCCCCTCTTTTGAGGGGATTTTTTAAACCTATGCAATAATTATCCTCAAAAGAAAAAAATCTACAATTTGTGTATTATCTATAATTTATATGATATCTCTATAATAAACCAATATAATGTGCATACATGACATCAAAATCTAATGTAATATGTGCATAAGTTTATAATGTAAAATGTATGTTATATCTAGCATTCACAAGGCTATCAAGATAGATATAAAAATGTAAACATTTATATAAACATTAAATCTAAAAAATAAACTAACTACCTAGGGATATGGGGCATGATGTCCATCAAGGAACCTAAGGAGGACGGGGAGATGCATGAGGTATCACATTCCATCTAAAATTAGAGTGTGAAAAAATTAAGATATAAGTGTCATGGCCATGAAGAATACATAAAAAACACACAAGGCACATAATGTAGACCAAGGGGCCACAATACAAGGGATGTGGGCACATGTCACTAAATATGATAAAGCATGACATAAAAGGACATGTTTAAATGCCCACAAATGTAAAAAACAAGTAGGTTGGCATAGGGAAACATGGGAGGACATGTTCAAATGTATGCATACATAATCAGTAAATCACACATAAAGACATGAGCACATATCTAAATCATACATACAATGAATGGAAGTGGCACAAAAATGTAGAATAATGGCATATTCAAATACCCTCAAATGGATGTAGAAGCATAGAAATAAAATTAAGTCTAAACTAGTAAATATAGAAATGAAAGTATGGATGAACATGTGGTACAAATCTATATAATATCAATTATGCACATAAACTAAATCTAGAGTAGAAGTATAATGATCAATATCAAGATATAATAATGCTAAATCTATGATATAAATCTTATAAATATGTAACCTAACAATAAAAAATGTATATAGGATGACCTAAAACTAGTGAATGTATTAAATGAAGAATATTTGCATTTAAGTATATGCCCCTAGTGGGTACATAGTAGAAAATTTGGATTTGTGTGGTAGAACTAGGTCATGTAATTATTTTCAAGCATTTAACAAGAACAAGTGAATCATGTGTGATAAAAATGATTATACTCACATAGATAGAATTTATAGTACATAAAAAGTTTAATAAATGTAAACATGGAAATGAGTACAGTTTATAATTTGTATTTTCTAAGAGAATATTAGAATATTTTTGTGTTTTTGATATATTATGTGTTTTTTGTATTTTTTAGATATAAGCTTTGTACAAGAAACATGAAAATGAAACTATATAAGGAGAAAGATAAAGGATACTATATGAAAGAATCATGATAAATGAAACTATGTACAAGTAGGTTGGAAATGAGTAAAATTATGTATAATGAGATGATATGGATAAGAATCTATGTGTTGGTAAGGAATGGTATTATAATATCATCATGTCATCGATGGGATGCCTTTGTGTAATATAGGTAGCATCTTCACTTTTTGAAAGGTTTGTACCATACTAATCTATGTATTTCCAATCATCTTCTTCATTTTGATCGGTAATGTCTATATTATTGATTGGGATCTTGAAATATGAAACCATATCAACTATACATATAGCTTGATTTTATATCTCTTAGTTGGAATAAACTATATCCTTTATACAAGCTATAATAATTTCACTCAGATTTGAAAAGGATATGTAGCATTTATTTTTCTAAAATCTTGTTCCTAGTGTTGTTAACCATGAACTTCTAAAGACAACATTATAAGCAATTAAACTTGCAATCACACAAAAAGTGAGATAGAATTCTTTTAAGGCATATGAACCTTTTAATTGAAGTGATCCCAATAATTCAATATAATCATGTGTTGTATATAAATGTGGAGTCTTTTCCAAGAGAGATAATAAATGATAGTGAACGTAAATTGATTAGTTGAGAATCCATGATATTAACATTTGTTTGTTACTTTCCATCTATGTAAGCTATGATAACTGAAGGATTATGATATGAGGAAAGGGATTTTATTTTTCCCCATTACATTGACCTTTGAAGATGTATATTTTTTATGTATTTATTGATTTGAATAATCTATTGTTAGAAACCCTATTTTGAGAATGGTTGTTTGCTTAACTTGATTTTGAATGTGCAACTTAAATTCTTACTCTTTCTATAAAATTACCTTTCCATTTGGATATGTTTACTTGATAAATTGTATCTATGGATGATTTTCCTTGGTATTTTCTATAAATCCAAAATCATTTTTAAATAAAATTATAAACTTCTTGATGTACTATTTCTTTCTCTGATTTTTCTTTGTGAACATTTTTTTGGTTTTGAGTTATGATTTGGTAACCACTTTTATATTGTTTCTAAATTTGATCTTTTTTGAATATGTTCCTATATCACTATGTATTTATTTAATTATTTATCATGTTTAGGGCCCTCATTAGAAATTATTTGTTTTATATGCATTTTCAATGCCAAACATGAATTTGTGTGGTGACCATGCATTCTATGGTATGCACAATAATATTTGGATATCCTCACTAGATGTAAAGGAGATACGCTGATCAACTTATCTTTAATCATTTACCTTAAAATTTCACTTTAACTTATATTTGATGTTTGAGTATTCTTGGAATCATGAGTTTTAGCTGCAATTTGTTGTGATTTATTATTTTGATATGTAACATTACTTGGCAGAAATTGAGTAGATGAAGATGCATATACATGATTGACATTAGTCTACCCTAGAGTATTTTGTCTTGTAATCTAATTTTATAAAACTACAATATTTTCATGTAGTAGATGATTTTGATTCTATATTTATGAAATTATCTTTCTCATATTAATAATTTCATCCCTTAGAGTCTCATAAGTGCAAAGCCTAGTTGCTTTCGATTGAACATGCAAGCACATATATTGAATGGGAGATATGGGAAGGTAAGAATTTGAAAGATGGATAGGATGAGTATATCCATTTTAAATAGTAGTATAGGCTACCTTACCTCTTGGAGGATTGATAGCATGGAATTGGTTAGAGTGTAATTAGATATCACCCTCTTGGAAATGAGGAGGAGGAAATGAATTTTAGTTATCCATGAAATTTTGTAATGCAACTTGGAATAAGGAAGCTATGGTAGAACATATTAGGTCTTAAAACCCTAACACAACCTTTAAAAATAGGAAAAATAGGATAAAAATCTCAATGTTATCTAGGGTTAGGGTTTGGGTAGTATTCAAAGTAATATGGGTTCACCAAATGGCTTAACTTATTAGGTTTTATAGAGTATAAGCCCTATGTTATTAAAGGGGATTAGTATAATAAATCATGGTATAAAATATCAAATAAATAAAACCACTAGTTTTTTAAAGAATTGAGTTATTATGACATCTATAATAATGGTAATAAATGATGAAAATAAGTACTTAGATAGAAAATAACAAGATATGGAGGATGCAAACTAGTATATGAGTTTATCCAAGTGTTAGAACCCTTCCTGGTTAGTGGTGACCTAAATAGATAGTAGTTTAAATGGATATATTATCCTTATTTTATCATTATTTCCATTTGTGTATAAATTATTTAATATTTTAGGTGCACCTATGTTAGAGTCTAACTAGCTATTTCTATGCACAAAAGTCTTGATTCCCTATTGGTGACATGTTTTGACTTTTTTTAATCTAAACCATAGACCTCCATGTTATTAGGGAATCTTATTAGAACAAGTATCAAAGTTTGATGTTAATTGGGTATGTTAAACATCTTTAACACCCCATCATGATGATATTTTTCTACATACCAATATGAGGAGGGATCAAGACCAATGTATGTATCCCCACCTAAGTGTTGGTGCAAGTATAAGTGAAGATATTATGAATGATAGTTTGAGTTACTTGAGTGATGTTAGAGATTGGAAATTTATGTATTCTAATCTTGGGATGGTTTTATATGACTATATGTATAATTAGGGAAGAATAGGGATTGATAACCTTGATTGTGCATAACTTATTCTGAGTTAGTTTGTGTTATTTGCATTTTATTTCCATCTAGTGAATAAAGAGATAAAATTCATGTATATATAATGATATAGTTCTTGTGTAGTATTGAAAGAGGTCTAATATGACCCTAGGTGGTTGATGATTCGAAAAGATACCCATTGGTGACAAAAGATGGGAAAAGGATAATAACACCCAAACTAGGACATTAACACCATTGACACTATTGTATAAGTTATGGATCTAGTGTTCAAGTGGTTGAACCTAAGGTAATAGGGGTCATGATGATAAATGAAGGGTTTTTGACTACTTTAGGTATGTTTAGGTATATGTGTGTCTTTCATAAAGGCTAGATAAATGTCTAAATATGACCTATGATGGATTTGGGGCTAATTTGTAGATAGGTGGTCTCAAGTAAGATTCTTAGAACTCAAGTGACATTTTAGATAAATACATAAAATTAACATACTAGAGATTCAAAAGGCAAATAATGTCTAATATAAGTTAGATATAAACCCAAAGTTGCTACTTAATATATAAAAGGGAAACAAAGACTAATTGTAAATCATCCCACAAGAGGGAGAAGGTAAAACACTGAACAAAAACCCAAAGGTACTACTAAAGATCCATAAAGAAATCCAAGGTAGATAGTATATCATTAAAAAGTATGGGGGAAATAAAAGATACTAAATATACCAAAAGAAAACAATGGCCAAGTAAAATATTGGATTAAAAACTATAAGTAAAGACTATGATGCACATAAAGTTTTAAAACTATTGATCATGACACAAGAAAGATATAAAAAAAATGAACATCACATATTTTCAAAATAATAATATGAAATAAGATAATTTATATGCATGTGAATTAAATGATATGAAATACTAAAACTATGTTAAAAATGATGTGAAAACTATTGACACACATCATCAATAGTATCTGTCAAGTCTCACCATAATTGATACTAACTCAAACCATAGTATTTTATTATGTTTCCTATATACGTCAAAGGAATCCATTATAGATAAACTCCAAAGAAAATATAGGTAGGCTATAAGGAAAAGGACAAGGAGAATATTGACTAGAATAATATAAATGAGAAAGATAAGGTGCCACTTAAGAAGTAATTAGAAACATATCCTTTAGTGTAAGATCTAGTTATGGATGTAGGGGAGGATTATTCTCCATCCTAGGTGTGTCATGTGAACACTATTAAGGATATTAAAGCACAATACTTGATAAGTATATATATATATATTTTTTGAATATATATACACTCATGAATATAATATGTAGAAAACTCATTCTAACTATAGTAAAACTACCCATTTTTATATAGTAGGTGTAATATTCAGTGGTGTCATGTTTGGTTGAATAGGAAAATTAACTAACTCAAGACAAAACACACACACACACACACACACACATACACTATAAAAAATATCTACAAGTAGCCCATAAATGTGTATTAATCTCATAAAAACACCAAGAGTTCTTAGGAGTAGAATATGAAAGTGATTGACTATGTATGGAAGGAACTTAGCATTTCAACATCTCTTATGCTATAAATATATAATATGATATACGCTCCTAATTTGAATGAATAGATACCTTAAGATAATAATAAAATAAATCATCCTTGAAGGTCTATGGGTGTGGTGTTGGAGTCATCTCATGAAGAGGATATAATGTAATATACTAGGAAATAATCCATCTAAGCCTTTAACATCATTAATTACATCAGAGTGTGGAGAAGAAGAAAATGGTCTTATATTGGATGGATCATTCATAGGATTATAAATAGTAGGAATTAATTGTATGAGTGTATCCAACATATCCAGAGGATCATACTATTTAGTGAAATGATACGGTTTGGTCCTAGATCTATCATACATCATGCTCTAAAGAACCCAAAAAATGACTATAACTATATATGTAGTGTTAATCACATAAAAGTGGTAATTTGATGATAAGAGTGTTGCTTGAGTCACCCTATCCCTAGGATTGCCATACACCTATTCTAGAGTTATCATATCCGATACACACTTACATTTCTAGCCACTAATAAGACTTTGTTCACTTACAACCAGTCAACACAATCCTTGAACTATCACATTTGAACCCAATCCAACTTTCCTAGAATTATTCCGAAAGGACATTATCACCTCATTTGGGACATTATAGCCACATGTAACTAGTGTCCCCAACTAGGTGCTACTATGTTTATCCTTAAATATTCTCAATAGATAATTTTTCAAATGTATGCCCCTCATAAAGTTATCCTAAACTCATTTTCTTACTTGCACAAGCAACAAAACCATATAAATACAAGTCTAATCCACATTTATTCACTAGATGGAAAATAGATTCAAAATATATTCAAACCTAAGACAAAGTGGTGCAAAATCAAGGCACATTATCCATATTCTACCCTACTTTCTACATAATACCATCTAAAATAGCCCTATGTCTAGTTTTCAAGCATTCCAAAGCTAAAGTTCACTGAAGGCATCCAAGGACACTCACATTATAGCATTCACTTACACACACATCAAGCACTAGGTGGGAAAACTACATTAGACTTGATCATCTTCAAAGTATAGGTATGTAGACAACTCTATACACATAGTGGTGTTGAGGATGTCTAGTCCATCCTAATAACACACTCAATCTTGATCATATCACACTTGAAAAGAGAACTAGGGTTTCCATACAAAATAAAACTTTTTAGGTATAATACATAATTATATGATTTGGTCTCAAAGGAAAATAACACATAGACATAAGTGTAGGTGCTCCCTAAAAACAAGAATAATCCCACAACGAGTACATTAGTGCCACATCTTAGATACTACATATAGATGTCACTACTACCCAAACTAGATGCTAATGTTTAGTGAATATATGAATATTAAAATATTACTTGAGACACTTAGATCTACTCATATCTCCAATTTTAGAACCTAGATCATCCATGATAGTCTATTTTCAGCTAAGTCTATATTTATCCATATATATTGATATTATTAGAAAGTCAATCAAGGTCAATTTAATTTACAAATTAGTAGCTTAATTATTTCAAATTATTTAACTTATTTAGTCATCTCAACCCTTTAACCATACATAGTAATTACACTTTTAAAACCTAGAAGATTAAATCATTTGGTGAACCCGTCTTAATTTGAGCATTGCATAAGGTCCTAGCTTACTTTAATTATTATTTTTATGAAATAAATTTAGGGTTAGATAATTATAACTATATGATTTTATTTAGATAGCCTAGATAATTAAAATTAAATTTCCATTAGGGTTTTAATTACTTTTACATATCATATAAATTAGTAAAAAATAAACCCTAGATTCTACAAATCCTAACCTTAGTAAACACATATCAGGGTTATAATTTCCTATTTTTACAAATTTTTGTGCATAACCTATCCTATATCATAATGATTATAATCATAGAATAAATAAGTTAATTTTTGTTGAAAATTCTCATACTTTTATTTGCATTCTTATTCCCTTTAATTCAAAATGAACTAGAAAAAAAACATATACATATGCATACATGATTTTTTTAATCAACTAAATATCTTTGATGTTGCATTCTTTACATAACATGTTATCTTTATTCTATGTGAAAAATATATAAGAAAATATTATTTGATCACATAGGCATATGCATACATGATGTTTTAAATCATCTCAAATATATTTCATGTTGCATTCTTTCCATAGCATGTTATCTTTCTTCTATGTGAAAAATATATAAGACATTTTTTTTATCACATAAATATGCATACGTGATGTTTCAAATCAAATAAAATATCTTTCATGTTTCATTATTTACATAAAATTTTATCTTATTTCTATGTGAAATACATTTACGATAATATTATGTCCACACATAGATAACTTGGTAAATCAAATACTAATTATGTTGCCTAAGATCATTCAAACCTCCCTAGATGAATTTTTTTCTATGGTTCACTCCTTCCCCATCATCATTCCTATATATATATATATATATATATATATATATATATATATATATATATATATATATATGGGCATCATTGGTCTTGTTTATCCCTCTTTCTCGATAAAAAACATCTAACTCACATCCCACATCTATTTTTAGCTCTTCACTCTTGGTAGACCATATAGTCTAGGTTATGATGTTCACATGTGATCTTGAAGTTTGGTAGGTCTACCACACCTGTGATTATAGATTTAAAGATTAGAGTAGTGATTATTTGAGTATGATCTCCATTTTAGAGATATTACATCACTCTAACACATAAAAAGATATTTTTTATGAGACATTTTGAGATATTGAGGTACCATGAATATCTTAGCCCACCTATGTGGCTTCTATTATTAATGCTATGAAATGGAAAAAAGTGAACATTTATTTTAAGAGAGAGGATATTCCATTGAAACATATCATATATCTACACCTACCTATCTATATTTCTTTACAAATTAATGAGGTAGGTTTCAAATGAATCCTAGTTGACAATAGATCAAGGTTTAGCATTTGAAACATTTATTTTTTATATTATCTGAACATCTGTGCAACAGATTTAGATCCTTTTGATATGAGCATCTAAGGGTTTAAAAATATTCCACATATATTTTTGGGTCAAATCACATTGAACCTTACCCTCAAAACCCACACACTACCTATAACATTTCAAGTCATGCTAAATGATCTTAATTACATTATCTTACTTGGACCATGGATCCATGTTATGCATGCAATTATATAAACATTACATGCATGTTTAAAATTCAATTAAAAATGCCATATATACACATACCCAATGGATAAATAAATATTTAAGTATTGTCAACATGATAGGCCTTCACATAACTACATTCCTCTCATGGATTTTAGTACTACACAATTGTAGGCTATAATTCAAAAGATGCATACAACTCCACCAAATATTTCTATTACTTAGGTTAATAATTTTAATTCACCTTTTGTAGTATGATACTTTTAAAATATAGGTTATATACATTAGGGATTGAGAAATCATGAACAAGGAATTATAAATCTTATTGAATCATATGATCTATAGGGTAAACAAGCACTTGGATATAGAAACGGTACATCTAATGCCAAATTTTATCACAATGTCTCTCAACACATCACAATTTGTCAACCTATCCCATGAGAAGTTGATATATTGAATCACATTTATGCACTTTTAATCATATACCATGACCTCATCAATGATACAATTTCACCATATATGCTAGTTCTTGATGAGTTTGATAATGATAAATCTCTCTTAGAATTCTTGGGTGACTATGACGATCTCCTTTCCTTATATCATAAGAATGTGTTTCCTCATTCCACAAACACTCATGCATACTTTGGCTAGAGTTGAGATGATTTAAATCATACTTTACCTAATATAGATGATAAAATCTCCACATCGCCTTATACTTTAGATCAATCTATATTATTATTGACAAAATTTTACTCTAGGTCAAATCAGGTCAACCCCTTATGTAGTTAGAATTTCTACAAGGTCTTGCTAATTCATAAAATGGTAACATGGTCATTTTTAGGGTCACATTATATGTTTCATCTTTGTCATATGTGTCATTATCTTAATATTCCTTTATATCACCTTTTTGGTCACTCTAGGTGAATTGTATAGTTTCCATAAGAAGATAAGTGTGTCAAGAGAATATCCAATGTACAAGGTATTAGTTGAGTATCAAGGAACTATTCTATAATTTACATGATGCCTATTCAATATCCATATAATAAGATCAATTAAAAACAAACAATTTTAAGCAATTATATGACATGAGTGACATACTTGGCATGTGGGAAGACTTTAGAAGGGTTTCTTCAAATCCCCATAAGTTATTTTCAAGCTTTGAAAGTTTTGAAAGACCCAAAATTGAGTAAAATTTATTCTTCTCTCTCATCACTCTCTTGGACAAGGTCAAAGAGGTCAACCAATTTTCTATTGTTATAGATAGGAGGATGAGAGTTATTTTGAGTATACTTGGGTGTTGAAATTATTGAGCATGGTCAATGATGTTTGGTTATCATTAATGTCAAAGATGGTAAGTTGTACTAATGCATTAATGACAAAGTGAATATATTTATGGTTTAGAGAGATATGTTACATATATAGGTCTGTAAGGACAAAGAAGTTGTGAGGCATCCATAAATGTATTGATGAAGTCTTAATAAGTCATTTGATCATTTGTAATAAGGAACATGCATATTATAGCTTAAAAGAAGCTAGACCATCACAGACCATCATATAGACATGAATGATTCATTAAGTTTGTACATTTATTTTAGTCACTCAAAAAGTCAAATGAGGTCAAAGGATTTCATGGAGATGTTTTTTATAGTACCAAGAAGGTACTTTGAAGATTTGGAAACTTGAAGTGTTTTATAGCTTGAGATATAAATCTTAAAATTTTTACTTGTAGACTATTATGGGATAGAGACCATCAAGTTAAACTACATTAAAGTCTGAGGCTATCTATTCAGTAGATCCAATGGTGTACATTAAATCATAGATCTTGATCCAATTATTTGCATAAAAGGTCAATATGTCAAAGAATGAATGTGTTAATGAAATTTGTCACATTCATGGAGCTTGGAAATAAGATCAAAAGTGAGTATATGATCATGTATTTAGAATATTAATGGTACAAGTTAATGTCAATGATTCAAATACGTAGAAGGTATGTGAGGCTGCCAAGTGGTACAATAATGGGAGCTCAGAGCTTAGATCAATGGTGAGTGTTTCATGGTAACAACCATGCTAATATATAGATATAGATAGTGTGTATTTGGTAACTATTTATAGGGTACGTGATATGAGGTCAACATGACCAATGTTTAATAGATGTTTAGTGAGCATTGGAATTTTAATATTCAAATTTGCAAGGGAGAACTAGTTTATAGTTTTTGAGCTATAAATTTTGATATATGTAGAATTTTATCATGGTGTAAGAGGAAAAGTTATAGAGGACTTAAATTCTCATCCATAGGAACATTTTTAGATGGTATGAATGTTTGTATAGTCAAATTTATAAATATTTAAAATTTATTATTATTTGGTAATTGTGCTACAATGTACATAATGTTGTTTGAGCAAATTATGTTTTAATCAAAGAATGTTTTGGTGGGTATAATGACTTTAATATGTTTTAGAGATAATATGAAGTGGACCCCTATAATTTAGAGTGATCTTATGTTCTTTATTTTAACAATGAATTTTTAAATGGGTGAATAGGTCTTCATGAGACCTATAAGGGCTAATAAGGCCTAATTGAAAGGCATAGTTACTTATGTCTGAACCATAGTTGTTATGGCCAAATTTTGAGGATGGTATTGAGATATTAATATGTCTTAAGGGTTAATGAAATTATTATGGCCAACATAGATGTTGATATTCATGAAGACTCTATAAATAGTAGAGATCAAGGCATTAAATTCTAGACATGAAGAGTGAAGACAAGTGCAAATGTGATACTAAGGGAAGGAGCCTTTGAAAGAGAAGTAATAGGTTAGTGAGGAACACCATAGAGAAAATAGGATAAATATTTTTTATTTTATCAATTTGATGAATATGAACACACATGTCATTGGACATAATAAGCCTAGAAGAGGTAGATTGAGCAAGTTTACTTAGTGGATGGATTAAAGAGTTGAGGAGGTTAAAGAGTGTGTGCATGACCTATAGGTCATGTTGCTAATGTTGTGATAAATTTACTATACATTTTTTTATTATACATATGATTATAAGTGAAGAGAGATCGAAAATGGTGTTTTGGATGCATTTCTTGTGTGTGTGCATTTATGAGAGTGTAAACAGAAAGAGTGCAAGAAAGAGAAGTCCATCATCAGGTGTAGATGACATAAAATCAAAGGTGAAGATCAAATAAAGGTACATGAGTGAGTTCTTGGTTACTTAGGGGGGTTGTAACCTCCTTGTTAATTAGAGATAGCTAAAGTTCAAGTGGGTGCTTGACTAAATTAAGTGGTGGGTGCTCCTTGATCAGTTATTACTGATCTAAATGTTGGATCTTGTTTTATAGGATTGTAGTCCATCTTGTAGTTTTTAATAGGTTTTATTGCCTAAGAGTATTTCCCACATATATGATATGTGATTTATGCTCTTATGGATGCCTTGGATGTATGTTCTTTCATGTTTATTTCGCTTAATCAAGATTGATGTATGCTAAATATTTAAGAGTTTGGAATTCAATTACATTATATTTCATCATTGATTCAACCCCCCCATCTTAGTTATTGTACCTCCAATAATTGGTATTATGAAGGAACTTATATACAAGTTTAACCACTTGAAGGTGATCTAAGGTACAATATGGATAAGCAATTCAAGAAATATAACTAAGAGTTCAAGGCACGAGTAGAGGTTACTTATGAATGTCTAAAATCAAGTGAATAAAAATGTAATAATCTCAAGGAAGTTATTAAGAAGTATAGTGGTAAGATGAGAGATTATGATCAAGAAGAAGCTCATAAAAAGATCATGGCCTCAAAATTTAAAGCTATTACAGATGAGTGCATCGAGATCAATAAGGAGCTATAATATTTGAATACAAGCTCAAGATAAAAAGATGATAAAAATAAGATCAACATTCTTGAGAATAAATTAAGAGTTATAAGGAAAACTTTGAGTCCAAATGAGGAAGACTACAAACATATCAAGACTTAGTTAGAAGAGACAAATGTCAAGTTGATTTCAAAGCAAGGTGAGCATGATAGGTTGAAATCCAAGCTCGATTCTATAAATATTATTGAAGATAAAGCATGTATATTGAAGGATGACATGACTAAATAAGGTAAGAGGGATAAGGAAACCATTCAAGATCTCATAATTCAGTTAGGGGATGAAATTTCAAATATGAGAGCTAAAGAGGATGAAAGCATTCAATTGAATATCAAGATAGATTCATTAAAGGATGAGTATGAGGAATTTGTTGTAAATTTAGGAAATATATAAGAAGACAAAAGACATAATAGAAATGAAAAGAGGATGGTAGCATGAAAGACAAAAAGTCAAATCAATTCAAAGGCAAAATGATGAAACTAATTAGATAGACAAATGCTTCAAGGTATGAAAGATATTTTGATGGCCATTGTTATGCTTGTCATAAGTTTGGTCATAAGGCAAGAAAATATAGAATAAATAGTATCTGATTAGCTAGAGGTATGGATAATGTAGTCTATTATAATTTTCATGACATGGGACATATTACTAGATTCTTCCCCAAAATGCATGGGAAAATATTAACCTCGGTATGGAGACCAAAGATAGTTAAGCTTCAGTAAAAAGAACCTAAGGGACAAGATGTTATGTTTGCTGAGATTCATAATATTCATTAAGTAGAAATTATGAATGATGTTATTTATTTTTGCTATCATCAAGTTGGTCATATTGAAAGATATTCTATAAGCAAGCTCGCAAGTCATAAGAAGGTGCATGAGCATCCTAGTGTTCTCAAGAAATTTAAATCCTTGATATGGAAACCTAAGGATGTGGAAACCATTAAAACTAATTTAGTTGAGCTGAAAGATCAAGATGGATTTATTGCTAAATCAAAAAAGGAATTAGCTATGAAGAAGGTTCATGAATGCCAAGAGAATGTGTCATCTATATAAATAGAAAAGGAGAATCAAAAGTTAGTTTAATTAAAGGTAAAATAAAATACCAAAGTGATAATTGAGGCTAGTTATGATTAATGTATGGATCCAAAAGTATATCCTGTTGTTATGGACCAAGTTTCCAGCAAAAAAACATAAGTTGTCAATACCTAGTGATGAGGTTATTTATTCAGATGAAAAGGTATGTCATGAATCTTGGTTGTCTACTTATATTATCAATACTTTCTTAAAATAAAAGGAGAATATTGTAGTGGATGATCATGTTTATTCTCTTAAGCCTAAGAAGAAGAAGAAGAAGAAGAAGAAGAAGAAAAACTATCAGTCTCAGATGACCAAAGAGGATAAGGAATATGAGGAGTTGTGGGCAACTTCTAGTTTCACATTATTCTAGGACATTACAGGTTAGGGTGTCTCTATATTGCATCAAATAGACACTATTAAAGAAAGAGGAAGCATGGTGGATATAAAATTAGAATTTCTTGATGTTGTAGGACAAGAATATCATTTGAAGATGTGCATGATGTGAGGGGGAGCATATGTGAGATGTTCTAGTCATGGTTAAGATATGAATAAGTTCAGTGATCTAAAGGTGATTAATTTTTTAGTTGTTTATTTCAATATCTAGACTATTAGTATGTGTGATCAAGGTAATTTTATGCTTTGAAGATATTTTGTGTACAAATTGAAGCCTTTTGAGTCCGTTCATGTTTTCCCAGTTTTGGCTTATGGGCAAGTAGTTCAAAATGTAGATTAAGGGTATATGGATTATCTAATGTGTGTGACCTAAAAAACTGGTCCAAAAGTTTGTTTTATTAACCTCTAATTATGAGATAAGTTACAAGTGTTGATGTTGACCGATAGGTGGTGAGTTGACTAAGTTTCATTTAAAAATCTAGTATTTTTATACATGGTGTTTAGTTCATTTCTTAAGGGATTTGAGGTCTAAGACTAGTTGATATATTTAAATGGAAAAAAGGGTTCTCAAATTTTTTTTAACAATCATCTAAAAGTGTGTGGTGTCTTCCATGGATGAGGATTTGTGCAAATGGAGGGCTAATTAGCTAGTAGGTTTGTGAAGTAGATATGGTGCAAAAGTAGAATTAGAAGATGATTTTTGGCATGAATGAGGGGGAACTTGAGTGTACTCTAAATATTCAATTTAAAATATTGAAGGTGCATACACAAAAATATATGGTTGTTTCAAGGTTTAGATAGGGCTATTAGGCCTCTAGGCAATGCTAGTGAAGATAAGAGTGGTATTTGGTCATTTTATCCAAATGAAAAAGGTATGGTTGTTCCTAAATGAGTTTTTTGTTTGATTTTTGTGTATATTTACTATTTGAATATTTTCTTGTTCATTTATTGGTAATAATGGAGGTAACTTGAAGTAGGAAGGTATGTAGGCAAGTATGGGGATGGTTTGAAGGTGCTCAAAATATGCTTATGCTTAGAAGTTATTTATGATCAAAGAATATTATAGTAATGGATGATGTGTGAGAGGTTTGTATAAGTATGATGTCATAATAGATGACATGGGATGGATCATAATGTTAGTGGGAGTTGTCTATGCTTTTGTGAGTAATTTGTCAGGTCCAAGGATTAGAGAAGTCCAAATTCAAGACTGGTGCATGTCAAAAGGGGAGAAATTGATTTAAATGCTTGAAAATTTATAAATTTCTTTAGAATCTTAATTGTATTTAAATACATACATAATGTTAAGGAATGTTTATTGGCAGGTTGATCAAGAGACCCTTGTTCATTAATGTCAAAGGGGAAGAAAAATTAGATTGTAAGAATTCAAATGAAGTCATTGTTAAAATAAAGTCATTCTAAGGGTGTTTTACCATCAATGACAAAGGGGGAGATTATTTAGCATGGTCATTTATGTTTGGTTGTCATTGATGTCAAAGAGAGAAATTTCTACTAACACATTAATGACAAAGAGATAAAATTGATGGTTTGGAGAGCTATGGCATATATATAGGTCTATAAAAACAAAGAAGAAGTTGTGAGGCATCCATACATGTCTTGATGAAGTCCTGATAAATCATATGAAATGAGAAACATGCATATTCTATCTTTAGAGAAGATAGACCATCATAGATAGTCATGAAGACATGAATGAAATAAAAAGTTTGTACATTTATTTTAGGCACTTAGAAAGTCTAACGAGGTCAAAGGATTTCATGGAGATGTTGTCTATAGTGCCAAGAAGGTACCCTAAAGATTTGGAGTCCTGAAGTGTTTTATAAAATGAGATATAAATATTTAAAGTTTTAGTTATAGACTATGATGGGCCAGAGACTGTCAAGTTAAACTACATTAAAGTCTCAGGCCATCTAGTCAGTAAATCTAATAGTTCACATTAAATCACAGATCTTGACCCAATGGTGCATGTAAAAGTCAATATGTTAAATAATGAACACACTAGCAACATGTGTCACATTCATAGAGATTTGTTATAAGATTAAAAATGATGCAGGAGCATCTACAATAGCTTCATGGAGGACTAGTTGAGGTCATCAATCATGCAAATTTAAATGATGTTATAGCATGAATTCAACTTCAAATTCTTGTTTTACCTCCACAATGTGTTTAGATTTCAAACTTTTACCTTGAGAGTAAATGTAATTGTCAAAAGTGAAAAGTGAAAAGGTAAAAAAAATTAGGTAAGAGAATCTCCATGTTGGAAGCCAATCTTGAATTAAAGAGAAAATGAGGGGAGTGGTTGAAATCTTCAACCGTAAGATATTAGTCTTCTCCAAATTGGTATATTGTTACAAATTAAAAATTGTGTTTCGTCTTGTGCCCAAGATTGGGGCGTAGAAGTTAGGGAAGAGGTAAAAAGATTAGAAGAGAATTTATTTAGGAATAAGAGGATAAGAAGAGGGACATAGAAGAGAAGAAGAGAGGACAAAAGGATGTAGAGAAGAGAGAGAGAGGAAGGACCTTTCATTCAAGAGATTGTTGCGTAAAGAAAGGTCTAGATTGTGAACTACATATGCTCCAGTTGTCTCCAAGAAAATTCTTGGCATTTCAGAAGATGACGTTGAGAGGTTAAGTGCATTCTTAGAAGATGATCAGCTAAGAAATATCTGTGACCAGATAGAACAGAAGGAAGAACATGAGCAGGCCGGACTATTGAGGGAAGCATTGCCAAATGATGCTGATGAGAAGAACACAGTTTCAAGACCCATGGAAGATTTGAAGAAAACTCTCAAGCCTCTGAGATAAGGCCCTAAAATTATCTGGGTGTGCTGTAAAACTTCCAAACATATTGAATGCAATTGGTTATTAAAGGCTTCAAACATAGGATTGGATGTGAGTAACAACCTGGTTTTCTTTGGTATGTGGGAAAATTGTCTTATATTGAATGGATATAACTGCAGTCAGAAATTTATTAATGAATGGGTCAAGTTTTCAAGATTTGAAATGAGTAAGTGAATACTCTCTATGTATTTATAGTCTGATTTTAATATGATGTAAATACCAATTATCATGGTCTTCTATTGCACACAATTAAGGTATTATCATGTATGAACTCTTGGGTCTATCCAATTGGGGGCTGTGCATAGTCATTTTGTGGTAAATGATCATTTCAAAGGTAACGTATGATATTATTTCTTCTATTGGCAATTGGTTGAATAAATCTGGAAAATGTCTATGAAAAAACTGAAGAACAGGGGGCAAAATTTATGTCATACAATGCTATTAAAGGAGAATGGAAATTCCATGTGAAACATTTTAGTAAATATAGTCTTGATGAAGTTGGCTTGGAAGAGGTGGAGAAATTTGAGATAGTGCTCGATAGAATAAGTGAAGAGAAAGCTATGGAATTAATGTTATATGATGGTTTGATAAAGGAAACAGATGTGAGGTGGCTCCCATAAAGGAACGCGACCACAATACATACAAACATACATATATATGTCCTGTTTGGATGCCGAGATAAACACATATTTGTAGTCTGTTGAAAGTGTAGAGAGGATTTATGAGTCTATTGAAGCTGTGACTGAAAATGTGGAATGGGACCGATCTATACATCAAGCTACATGCATTGGAATAGAGGTGAAATGCATTAAGCTTGAATTAGAAATCTGAGAACAAGAAAGGTAGCTACAACACAGCAATTTGAAAAAACAAACATAACCCTGAGTTTATTTATAGGCTCATAGTTTGTGCTACAATTTGAAGAATAGAATCAGTGCATTCAAATTCTCCATGTCTCAAATCTTTCCAGATTCTATTGACTCTACAGGTTCATAACTATGGACTCTGCAGGGTCATTTTTATGATTTTGATTGTTATGTAGTCTGAGGACAGTTTCATCATTTGGTATTGTAGTCTGAGGACAGGTTCATCATTTTGGTATCAGAGCTTAAAGCTCTTAGGATTCGTTGAAGAAAAGGTATGAGTAACTTTGATATTTGATTTGAATTTATTGTGTTTGAAAAGTAAATAGGTGAAAGGAAGGCTTAAAGCCATTGAGGCTTAAGAGGAGAAGAAGCCAAGGAAAGCTTAGTGAAGAGCCAAGAGAAGATCTAGAAGAAGAGCATAGTGAATGCTCAAGAGGAAGATCCAAAGCAAGGTAAGCTTGGATTTGTGATTTGTGAAGTGTTGTATAAAGAGTTGCTATAGGATTGAGAAAAGGATCAAAAGACTAGGATGCAAAAGGTCTAGGTGAGATCAAGGAGATTGTCAAAAGACCAATCAAGGAGAAAGGCTTGGGTGAGACAAGGGGACCAAGGAGAAAAGGTTTGGGTGAAGATCTCAAAAATGGAGATATTGCTGAGAAAAGAATAGAGCAGCAAGGTACATGAGGGCACCAAGAAGAAAACAAGCACCCCAAAGCAGAAAGGTATGATTAATGTTGACTTTGATAAAGAGATTGCTAGTTTGTGGAAAGATTTAGCTAAGATTAAAAGCATGTTTGAATCTGGGATGCAATCAAATGAGAAAGTGTGGGTATGGCCAATGAGAAAGAGGTTGAAGTGGCCAATAGATCTCCTAATGAAGAGGAGAAGAAGGCAAAATGAGATTTCCAAGAAGAGAGAAGCCCATAGAGGCTTGAAGAGGATGAGTAGGTTGCCAAGTGAGAAACAAGAGAAAGAGGTGGAGAAGAAGGTTCTCATTGAGGAGAACAAGAGAAGAGAAGAAAGAAAAGATGAAGTGCCAGGAAGAGCACTTGAAAAGATAAGAGTGTTGATGAAGAGAACACTCATAGGGACTTTGTGGTCTCTTGTTTTTATATCTAATGTTGTGTTTGCATGGGTAATTGCAGGTATGAGCAGCCTTGTGAAGGTCAAGAGAAGGGCCTTGAAGAGTGAAGAGATTTGTGCAAGAAGAGACACCAAGTGCACAAGTGAATGTGTAAGAAAGAGAAGAGAGTTTGTTGTTGTTGATAAAGAAGAAGAGATGCATTGGTTAATGCATGAGGAAGGTGTTGAGGAACCCCTACAAGCAAGAGAAGAGATAGAAGATGAGGATGAATTCCATGATGCCATTGAATGCCAAGTAGAGGTGAGAGAACAACCAAACACAAAGGGAGAGAAAGATTGCTCCATGGAACAAGCTATCAAAGAGGTAAATGAAGTGCTAAAATTTGATTTTGATCATTATTGTAAGCATGAAGCTACTAATTTATAGGTGCAAGAGTTAAGGAAGATGATAGAGTCCTCAAAAAGAGAATTTAAACATGGATATGTGATGCCTAAATGGTGGAAGAAGCAAACTCCCAAGCAAAAGGAGGTGCTGGTACAAAAGCATGGATGCAGGATGCCTACATGGTTTGAGAAGACAAATGATGAGAAGAAGAAACAAATATGGGTACCTAAGAAGGCAAAGAGAGAAGATGTGAGTGTTGAGGCAACAACACCAAGAAGTCAATGGAAGAGGATTGAAGGTGATTCCAGCAGCCAAGAGAATGAAGGTGAGATGGTGAGTATGGAAGAGGCATTCCATGAAGACAGAATGCTTGAGAGGTATACCAAAGAGGTAAAAGGTAAACAAATTGTTTATGATGATGTTTTTGAATCCTTCAATGATATTTTCATGAGAAATGAAAAATGGAAAGTGGCTATGTGGACTAATATGCAGCAAGGAGAGAGTTTCAAATGGATGGATGATAAGGAAAGGGGAGAGTATACAGCAAAGCAAAGCCTCATTGAAAACAAAGAAAAAATAAGATGGCTTCAAGAAGAGATTGAAAAGAACAAGGAGAGACAAGGTAATAGTGTTCCTATTATTTTTTTATAAGTATATTGATGTTGATGAAGAAGTTGGTTTGCATGAAGACAACTCAAGAAAAGATGAGATAAGGCGTAAAGGACAAGTAATCCTTAAGAATGAAGGACCCAAGTTTGATGAAGTGAATGGAGAGATAGATGAAAGCTTACTAAAGGAAGAGTTGAGAATGTTAGAGGAGCTATTTGGTCATTCAAGAGAGATGAATGAAGATACAAGCCATGGTGAAGACACCATTGGGAAGAGTGAAGCAAGAAAATAGCATACTAAAGAGGCAAAGGCAGTTTTGGCCAAAGAGCAAAAAAGTGGAGGCAGCCAAGAGACTTTATGGTCTCAAGTTTTTACTTCTAACATTGCCTTTGATGTTTTGAATGCAGGTGTTAAAGTTGTGGAGATGAATGAAGTCCATAGTTTAATGGACAAAATTTTGAATCAAGAAGATCTTGAAGACATGTATGCAGATGAAGGAGCATGGAAGTGGGAGATGGCAGCTGAAAAGGAGATGAGGAGAAGAACATACCAAAAAAGGAAGAAAAGCAAGAAGCTAAAAGACAAAGACCACCAAAGACAAACACCAGCATTGGCATTAACAACAATACCTTAGGATCCAGGCATATAGTGAAGGCTAAAGCATGGAGGAAACAACTCATTTGAACTAAGGTTCAAATCTGTTTCTATGAGGGAGAATATGATGTAGGAGCATCTACAATAGCTTCATGGAGGACTCAGTTGAGGTCATCAACCATGCAAATTCAAATGATGTTCTAGCATGAATTCAACTTCAAATTCTTGTTTTCCCTCCACAATGTGTTTAGATTTCAAACTTTTACCTTGAGAGTAAATGTAATTGTCAAAAGTGAAAAGTGAAAAGGTAAAAAAAATAAGGTAAGAAAATCTCCATGTTGGAAGCCAATCTTGGCTTAAAGAGAAAATGAGGGGAGTGACTGAAATATTTAAACCGTAAGATATTAGTCTTCTCCAAATTGGTATATTGTTACAAATTAAAAACTGTGTTTTGTCTTGTGCCCAAGATTTGGGCGTAAAAGTTAGGGAAGAGGTAAAAAGAGTAGAAGAGAATCTATTTAGGAATAAGAGGATAAGAAGAGGGACGTAGAAGAGAAGAAGAGAGGATAGAAGGATGTAGAGAGGAGAGAGAGAGGAAGGACCTCTCATTCAAGAGATTGTTGCATAAAGAAAGGTCCAGATTGTGAATTACATCTGCTCTAGTTGTCTCCAAGAAAATTCTTGGCATTTCAGAAGATGACATTGAGAGGTTATGTGCATTCTTGGAAGATGATTAGCTAAGAAATCTCTGTGACCAGATAGAATAGAAGGAAGAACATGAGCGGGCCCCACTATTGAGGGAAGCATTGCCAAATGACGCTGATGAGAAGAACACGATTTCAAGACCCGTGGAAGATTTAAAGAAAACTCTCAAGCCTCTGAGATAAGGCCCTAAAATTATCTAGGTGTGCTGTAAAACTTCCAAACATATCGAACGCAATTGGTTGTTAAAGGCTTCAAACATAGGATTGGATGTGAGTAACAACCTGGTTTTCTTTGGTATGTGGGAAAATTGTCTTGTATTGAATTGATATAACTACAATGAGAGATTAATTAATTAATGGGTCAAGTTTTCAAGATTTGAAATGAGTAAGTGAGTACTCTCTATGTCTTTATAGTCTGATTGTAATATGATGTAAAGACCAATTATCATGGTCTTCTATTGCACGCAATTGAGGTATTCTCATGTATGAACTCTTGGGTCTATCCAATTGGGGGTTGTGCATAGTCATTTTGTGGTAAATGGTCATTCCAAAGGTAACGTATGATATTATTTCTTCTATTGGAAATTGGTTGAATAAATCTAGAAAATGTCTATGAAAAAACTAAAGAACATGGGGCAGAATTTATGTCATACAATGCTATTAAAGGAGAATGGAAATTCTGTGTGAAACATTTTAGTAAATGCAGTCTTGATGAAGCTGGATTGGAAGAGGTGGAGAAATTTGAGATAGTGCTCGATAGAATAAGTGAAGAGAAAGTTGTGGAATTAATGTTATATGACAGTTTGATAAAGGAAATAGACGTGAGGTGGCTCCCACAAAGGAATGCGACCACAATACATACATACATACATATATATATCCTGTCTAGATGTGGAGATAAATGCATATTTGTAGTCTGTTGAAAGTGCAGAGAGGATTTATGAGTTCGTTGAAGCTGTGACTAAAAATGTGGAATGGGACCGATCTATACATCAGGCTACAGGCATTGGAATAGAGGCAAAATGCATTAAGCTTGAATTAGAAATCTGAGAACAAGAAAGGCAGCTATAGCATAGCAATTTGAAAAAGAAAAACAAACATAACCCTGAGTTTATTTATAGGCTCACAGTTTGTGCTACAATTTGAAGAACAGAATCAGTGCATTCAAATTCTCCATGTCTCAAAGCTTTCCAGATTCTATGGACTCTCCAGGTTCATTTTAATGATTTTGATTATTATGTAGTCTGAGGACAGTTTCATCATTTGGTATCGTAGTCTAAGGACAGGTTCATCAAAAAATGAGATTCTGATCATGTAATTAGAAGATCAACAATGTGTGTTAAATTTAATGAGTTAAATATGCAAAAGGCACATAGGATTTCCAAGTGGCACAATCATGAGAACTCAGAGCTTAGATCGATGGTAAGCATTACATGGTAAGGACCAAGATGATCCATAAATATTTATGGTGCATATTTGGTCAATATTTCCATGGTGTACAATATGAGGTCAACATGACCAATGTTTAATAGTTACTCAGTGACCTTAGAATTTGAATATTTGAATTTGTGAGGGGGAAAAAGTCTACTATTTTTGAGATATAAATTTTGATGTGTAAAATTTGATCATAGTGTAAAATTAAAAGTTGTAGAGAACTTTAAGGTTCATTTGAGGAACCTATTTAGAAGTTTTGAATGTTTTTACAATTAAAGCTATGAATGTTGAAAGTTTATTGATAGTTTTTTAATGATGCTATAGTGTATATAAGGTTGTTTGACCAAATTTTGCTTTATCAAAAGAATGTTTTGGAAAGTATAATGACTTGAAGATGTATTAGAGATAATATGGAGTGGACCCATTTACTTTAAATTGATATTATGTTCTTAATTTTATTGATGAAGTGCTAAATGGGTGAATAGGTCTCTATGAGATCTATAAGGGCTAATAAGGACTAATTAAAAGGCATAACTACTTAAGTGTGACCCATAGTTGTTATGGACAACATGTGAGGATGGTATCAAGATATGCAAGACATATTAAAGGTTAAGGCAATTATTATGGCTGAATTATATATTAATATTCATGAAGACTCTATAAATAGTGGATATCATGGCATTGGTTTCTAGACTTGAAGTGTGAAGACAAGTGTAGATGTGATATTGAGAAAATGAAAATTTGAAGGAGATGGAATAGGTCAGTGAGGACCATCATAGAGAAAAGAGTATTAGTCATGTTTATCTAATCAAGATAATGAATGTGAACACATAGGTTATTTGACTTAATAAGCCTAGAAGAGGTATATTGAGAAAGTGTGCTTAGTGGATGGATTGAATAGTTGAGTAGGTTGAAGAGTGTGTGAATTACCTAAAGGTCATGTTGCTAATGTTATGTTAGAGTTGTTTAAATTTTTATGATTGTGATTATGTTTATAAGTGAAGATCGATCTAAAAGGGTGTTTTGTATGCATTACTTGTGTGTGAAAGTTTATAAGAGTGTAAAAGGAAAGAGTGCAAGTAAGAAAAGTCCATCATCAGGTATAGATGACATCAGATCAATGGTGGAGATAAGATCAAGGTAGCTAAGTGGGTGCTTGGTTGCTTAGGGGGTTATAGCCTCCTTGCTAGTTGGAGCTAGATAAAAGGTCAAGTGGGTGCTTGACTAAATTAAGGGGTGGGTACTCTTTGATCAATTGGTGCTGATCAAAATGTTAGACCTTATTTTATAGGAATATAGTCAATATTGTAAGGTCTAGTGGGTTTTATCCTACAAGAGGGTTTCCCACATATATGATGTGTTCATGTGATGTATGATCTTATGTATGCTTGGATGTATGTGCTTTCATGTTTATGCTGCTTGATCAAGATTAATGTATGATGAATGTTTAAGAGTTGGGATTTGAATTGGATTATCTTGCACCACTGATTCACCCCCACTTAGTGATTTTAACTCCAACTAAAATTTGTCTTTATGATCTTTCATTCCATGGTCATGGTTCATAGATTGGTGGTCCGTACTGCATGAACAAATAATAAGATGACCAGTGCCTCTAAACTACCTACAAATACACAAAATCTTAGTTTCTTAATTTGATTTTAGTTGTCTATGTGAATCAAATGGTGTGCTTAGTATTCTAGAGAATATTCATTAGTTACATGTGGTTTCCAATTTGGTTTGCACACGTGGATGTGAAAGTATTAGCAGATCAACCTCATTATGCTATAAAAGGCCACCATTGATGTTTGTAGATAGTGTTTTCATCAAGTGGCAATGTTTGTATTATATACATGACTTCAAATCAAGGTATTACACTTGTGTCTCTACTATTAAATCATAGACTTTAGTTTATCCATGTATATTTGCATTAAAGGACTTGAATATTCAGGGAAATGATTTTTTAAAGCACTAAGTAAAGATTGGTAATAAATCTAATGTATACAGTCATCTATAATTACCTATAGGCATGTACACAAAATATAAAAACCATCCAAAACCTAATAAATAGGTTGTCTACATTTCTAAGACTTGAATGGAAGTTCTCAAGTCATTCATGGCTCATAGTGTTGATCTTATAGTCAATTTAGAATCTATGGTCAATCAGAGTTGGTTAAATTTGTAAATGGGATGGATTACCTTAGTTTCTCCAAAAAAGGATTTTGCCTTATACAATGCCATATTGTGATGAGGATATATGAGGTCTGTGTAAGTCTTGTGTTCCCATTATTACATCTTGGACATAGTAATCACATGCCAATATAAGAGGAAGTGATTTGTTCAAGACATAATTAGGGTTTAATTAATTTTAATTCAATCAATTTCCAACTATAAACACTTAGTAAACATAGTTCCAAAATACCACATGAACCTATAACTTGTAATAACACCTATTATGTTGATGGTAAATAATGATGACATGGTTTATAGACATGAAATGAAATCAACTAGGTATGAGATGATACCTAATGAATTTAGGAGGAATTAAAGGTGTGGGACACAATAATAAAGCATGAAATAATAACTTATAGGTCTCACAACTTTTTTAAAATTTTCACCTATAATTGAATTAAAATCTGTAGACCAGTCTAAGATAAGGAAAGATGCAAGCTTAGCTAATAGACATATATGATTATATACAAGTGTGAGATACAATTATAAACCTCATAAGGAAGTGAAGTGATTAAAAATATTATTCACACATGTATATACACCTAAATTAACCTCATGAATTTTGAGTTTCCACATAAAGTGGAAGACAATTTAGTTCTAGGTCATGTGAGATGCAAGTTTGGAAGGATAACAAGGGTTTAACATGGCATGAACACATTGAAAATACTATCATAGTGGTAATAAAACACTATTATGTTTTTTAAAAATGTATTATCCTTAACCTATAGTGATGATCCTCAAACACAATCAGTCTAAAATCTTACATATAACCCTGCCTACAATCATCAGACCTAGTGAGCTAGTTTTGAAATTTTTGAAAGTTTAATAGATCTTGGAGAATGAAAAATTTATAAAACATGGTATATATAATAATAAGTACCAAATATAAATATTTATAGTATCCTTTAGTCCAAAAAAATAGGGGATATTCCCTTTATTTTGTCTCAAATAAAGGGCACTCTATGAATAAGATAACCTACAAACAATGTAGGTGAGTGAAGAAAGAATGAAAGAGGGGGTCATAAATGATTTAAGGTTATTTATATAGTTTCTTTGAATTCAAATCAATGTTTAGGAATATTTATAACCTTTAAAACCACTTCGTGGTGGTCATATGCATAAAATTATAGTTTAGGACTATTAGGCCTAGAACTAAACCTAAACCCTCAGGTTTACAAAATCCATTCATATGATAATGATATCCTTAAAATAAAATTTATGAATTTAAAGGGAGAGCATAAGTATGTTAACATCCATAATTTTTTAGATAAAATCACAAAATTGGTCAGTTTGGCCTAAATTCCTACTAGGGGCACCCAAAATGTAGTTAAGAGCTCAAGAGGCCATGTTCATTTACTCATATTAGTACAAGCCAACTGAATGGTGAATCAAGAATATAGGAATAGTTTAAAGGGTAAATATACCCAAAATTTTTGCAATTAGTTTCAAATTGATACATCTAACTTTTATGAACCATCATTACTAGTCTAAGAGACCGAAAAGCCTCCTACAACCCTTGTTTGGACCCAATGGAGAAGATATGGATAATTATGCATAAAAGAGGAGAAAATTGGCCATGAAAATGATTTATAATTGTTTATTACTCTCCCAATCTCCTTGACACCCAATTGATTCATACTATCATTTATATAAATATACCTAATAATGTGTTTCTTATAGGATTTAGTGTGTTTCATAGGTGAAAAATTAGATTGATGAATGAAGATCATTGTGTAAGGTCTTTAAAGACTGGTCCTAACTCATAAAAATCATTTATCACCTTTTTTGTATTAAAATATATTTTTTAGACAATTCATTACAGTCAGTCCAAACAAATAGTGAGAAGGCAAGGTGACTTTCAAAGTTGAAAGTGAGAAGTGTTATTTAAGTTTCAATGAGGTTTGTTTGATAGAATAAAGGACAAAGAGGGTCTAATTTAGTTTCCTAACACATATTCAATGAGATTTATTTGCGTAATTATAGTCTACCTAAGTGACAGATGTGAAGATTCAATCCTAGAAGGCTAGTAAGTGATTGCAGACAATAAATGACAAGTGACGAGGGTGAGTCCATCAAATGGAGATGCATATATAAACTATAAAAACTTCATTTGGAATGATATTAATTCAAAAAATAAGTATATATACATTATTATATCACAATGATATGGAAATATAGTATAAAATATAAATAATAGATAAGCCATTATTAGGGGGTAACCTCCCAAATGCTTGAAATAAGAATGAATACTCAAATATGATGATGAATAACTAACCCTACCTCTTATATATAATATAAAAAGGCCATGTGACACCCATAGGATAACCTACTAAGTATATGAATTTATAAATACATGTAAAATAATATGCAAAAGGGTTATATAATCCAAAAGTTAACTACACATATCCCTAGACATGCCAATGGTTAAGGCCATAACATGACCCTCCCATTCAAAACAATGTTGTCCTCAACATTGAAACAATATCAGATGTTGTTTCATGAATGGTTCATCCTCCCAGGTAGCATCTTTAGAAGTAAAATTCTTCCATTTAATTAGATTTAGTCTAGATCATAGATGCTTTATGTTTGTTTGAAGGACCACTTTAAGATCAAGAATAACCCTCCCTTCCTAATCTAATTATGGTAACTTGATTTGAGTGGAAAATCTTTATCCAATGATCTTCCTAAGGCAAGATACAATAAATATTAGATGAATGTGAGTGGATGGAGGAAATTCTATCTTGTAGGCCACACTACCATTTTTTATAAGATTTGATAAGGGCCATAATATTTCAGAGACAAATTATTATCCTTTTTATATTTATTTAAGGACATCTACTTATATGAATGTGTTGGGTGAATATTTTGTCACCAACTAACTGATGAGAAAAATAGGTCTCTTCAACCACAACATAGGGAGATTGGTCAGCCAAATGTGTATGTTTACCACATCAAAGGTGGACAAATCTCTCCTCTCATCAAGGGGAAGTTCCTTATAAATATGAGGAGCTATATACTATATATAAGCATAAAATAACACTTAGAGGTATGACTACACCATCCATCTCTCTTTTTTTAGAGATGATGTTCATAGACAAAGGAGAAATCTTAGTGATAATACTGAAGGCACTTCTCTTCTTTCAGAAGTGGTCTTGCAGCAAGGCACAAGAGTTCTTTTTGGTGGGTAACTAATAGGTAACAAGGGCGTAGTAACCAGCAGAATGAAGTGAAACACAAAGTCTCCACCTCAACTACCTAAAGAGTGAAATACAAAGGATAATGGGGGCACAAAGTCATCCCAAGATCCTTTACATAGAAAGAAACTAAAAACACACTGAAGACAATTGTGACAGCTCAAAGTCTTTCCATAATTGGTTTCAGGACACCTTCTTGATTACTTCCACTAGTTCTACTTGTTAAATTAAATAAACAAGAATACTCCTAGGAAACGGACATAAGAATAATTTCCTAAAATAACACAAGCTATAACAACACAAAGTTTGAAAGTAACTTTCTTTCTCATTCAGATAAAGAAATATGATCAACAATCTGAGCTCAAAGTCTCAGTGATGGCCTTTCAATTTGGGCAAAGTTTTGCTTCTATAATGGAGAAATCCCTTTTTCATAAAACAAGAGATTACAATATATAGCAGCATAGAAAAGCTTGGTGCTTTGTTTCATAGAATGGCCCATGCTACATTTAATGCCTTGAATGCATTTTTAGTTCTATCAAAGGGCCATACTTGAAATAGTGCATCGGTCTTAACTGTGGCATGCCAATTCATCTCATATGTCTCCTCCCAAGTATAGGCTGCCTAGTCCTTTCCTTCTTATTTGCATAATTGTCCACTTTTGCCTTTACTTCATGGAATAAAAATAGGTTGCATCCTTGATTTGGTGTGCTCAAATGACTACTTGGTGGACTGTTTCACCTACTAAAAATAACTCTCTTGTATATATTTCAATATCTTCTATAGCCTTCTTTTATTTCTTGTTGTGATTGGAGCTCTCAGGGTATCTTCTTCAGCTGGTCACTTGGTTCATCCTTCAAGTTCTGCGCTATATTTTGAAGATTAACATATATTTCATTACCTTAAATTTGACATCCATGGGAATGTCAATGGTTGCTGGTTGTTTGAACCATATTGAACCATGAACCTTTGAACCTTTAAAAGTTCATTGGTTTAATAGTTTAATAGTTCAGGTAGTCTTTATTAGTTCCTTGGTTCAATCGCTTCTCTGATCTGTTTGGAGCTTTATTTGAATCTTTTAACCTTTGAACCATTTTGGTTCAAGTTCAATGATTTAATCTCTTTCTCATAATCCTTTGTTTTTAGCTAAGTCTTTTGAAGCCTTGAAATTCCTTCAGCTTTATGTCTTTAGAACATCATGAAAGGAAGGTATCCCTTTAGGTCTTTGATAAAGGTCCATTTTTTGGGTGCCGATAGCCCCCCACAAGGGTACCTACCCTTTAGGATTCTTTGGGTAGCCTTTTCCTTCAATTCCTTTAGACAAAATGTCTAAAGGAAATCTTCCCTTACCTTAGCCACTTTTCCACTGGGGTTTTGATCATTCCTTCGAGCAAAATGTCTGAAGGAATTCCTTCAAACAATTTGTCTGAAGGATTTGCCTTTGTGAAATTCTTCTATGGAAAATATTTTCTGAAGGAATTTTTTTGGTTCTTTTACTTGGTAATTTCTTCAGACAAAAAGTCCAAAGGAAACCTTGCCATTTCGGCCTTCTCTTTGATCTTCGAGTAAATTTTCCTTGCCCTCCATAAGGGTACCTTCCTTTTGTTCACTACCCTTTACAAGGGCACTTGCCCTTTCATCTTTGGGGCACTCCTTTGAACTATTTGATTGAACTGACTGATTAAACAAACTTTGGTTCAATGGCTCAATGGTTTAATCTTTTGTTCTACTCATTCAATTGACCACTTGAACCAATATTGTTAAACCAATCACATTGAACCTTTGAACCTTTAATCCATTTTGTTTCAAGGTTTAATGGTTCAACAGTTCAATCTTCTTTCTTTTTTCTAAGTCTTTTGAAGCCATTGAACTTGCCGAAGCAATTGAACTTTGAACTTTTGTTGAAGCATTTAACTCTTTAAGCTTGCCGATGTCATTAAAACTTAGAACCCATTTGAATCATTGAACCCTTTTGGAAGTGGGGTTCAATGGCTCAATGGTTCCATGGTTAAATCATTTCTTTGAAGCTTGCTGATGAACTTTTTTGGTTGAACCGAGGCGTTGAACTAATATTGAAATTGTCTAAATGTTGGGAACTTGTTCCTTTATGAGAACTCACCTATTGAAGCCATTAAATCTATTGAACCTGCTAGTCCCTTAACTAAAAAAGACTAAATAATTAAGAATTTGAATGCTCAAAACAAATTTTTGAGAAGGGAAGAGATAATTTTGGCCTGCAGGACCAAAATAGTTCATATGTTGTCCCAAAAATGAGTGACAAATTTTGGGAACAATAGCTAGCTCCAGTTGGAGAACTTCATTCAGTTAAAAACTTGGAACAACTGAGGGGAGTATAAACCAGAATTCCCAGTGCCTTCAGGTATGCCATTGGGCTATAGAGTCATGCTACCAAAAAAGAAAGGCACCAAAAAATGAAAATGAACAACACAAAATAAAACCAAAGACTAAACAAATATACATATGTATAGGTGATCTTGAAGAATTGAAGTGTTTCATATGTTGTCCATTGTGAGGTAGAGAAAAGGGCATGACATCTTGATACTTCAATAGGAAACTATTTTCACCATTAAGCTGATGGATAGTAAACATGCCTCTCTAAAGGGAATCTAATTTCCCATGCATTACCTTTGGTTCTCTTCTTTTGTCCCACAATAGGACTTGATCTCCAATCTATAAATCACAATTTTTTTCTTTCTATTCAAAGAGCTTCTTCACCATACTTTAATGCACAACAATTTGGTCCACCACCATAGTTCACTGCTCATCCAACTCAGCCAAGCACATGATCCTCTTATCGATGGAGCTTTCATATGTCTGATCTTCAACTTCCTTAGCCAAATTCAATGTTAGCAATTCTAGGGTGATTGGTATCTTAGCATTGAGACCATAAAGAAGTTGGAAAGGTGACATACCAATTACCCTCTTGGGTGTAGTTTTGTCTACCCATAAAGCATCAACCAATGCTTTTTTGCACATTCATTGGTTGTCATCTATGAGCTTCTTGATGATAGTCACCAAGTTTATGTTTATTGATTCATCTTGGCCATTCCTTTGTGTAAAATAATTAGAAGAGTGGGAGAGGGTAATCCTATAGTAAAAATAGAACTGAGTAATCTCTTTGGAAGAGAAACAAGCTGTGTTGTCTGTGACAATCTTGGTTGGGACCCCAAACCTAGAAATGATGTTCTCCTTGAGGAAATTGCACACCACTTCTGAAGTAACATGCTTGGTTGGAATAGCTTCCACCCACTTGGTGAAGTATTCTATGGCTGTGAGGACATAATCATGTCTAACAATTGAAGATGGGTTTACAGTACCAATGAAATCGATTCCCCATTACTGAAATGGATCTTCTATCACCACTAGCTTAAGAGGTAAAGTAGATAATTTGGGTCTTCCAATGAATTGTTTTCATAGTTCACATCTTCGTACCTATTTGTATGCATCTTGAAATTGAGCAGGCCAATAATACATGGCTCTTAAAATCTTATGGGCAGTTATAGGAACAAAAAAATGTCCTCCACAGGCTAGATTATGGAAGGACTTTAAAATTTGGTTCTTCTACTCTTTATCCAAGTAGTGAAAGAACACTCCATCAAGATTCCTCTTATATAGGTTGTTGTCCCACAAGATAAAATTCGTAGCTTTTAACTTGACAATCCTCCTTTCTTTACGAGATAGGTAAGTAGGACATTCACCATAAGCAAGGAAATGAGCAATACTTGAATACCACTGATTCATGGTGGAGACAAAGAGGATTGTTGGTGAGTCTTCAATTTCTTCTTCTCTATGCTCTATTTCTTCTAGTCTATTGTCAGCAATCAATTGGCATAGGCCCCTTCCCCACACCAGCTTCATTGGTTTGATGACTAGATAAAACTCCTATATTTTAGCAATCCAATTTCCTCTTTTCATTTCAAACTCTTGTTGAGTCAATATGGATTTGACTGTGGTGTTAGGAACCAAGGTAGTAGTGTGTGAATTTAGGATGTAAAAGTGTAAATGCTTTACTACCTTTACCACTACATAATCATGCTTCTCCATGTTTGAGTACTTCAGCTCATGATCTTTGAGAGGACAGCTCATGAAGGAAATGAGAGATTCCACACCTTATTGGTTCTGTTGAACCAGAATTGCTGAAAGTGTGTGCTCAAAAGCATAACTATATATGGTGAAATACTTAGTATAATCTAGACAAACTAAAATTAGGGTGTGGGCAATAGCTGTCTTAATATCTTGAAATGCCAATTTGCCTTCTTTAGTCCAGCTAAAAGTGGGCTTTCCCTTCATCATGTTCACAATGTGGTGAGTCTTCTCAATGAACTTGGGGATGAACATTCATAAAAAATTTACCTTTCCAAAGAAAGAGTGAACTACATTCTTGTGGGTAGAGTAAGTTCTTGGATGGACTTGACTCTATCTAAGTCAATCTTTATGCCTTCTCAAGATATAATGTGCCTAAGAAGTTTCCCTTCTATTACTCTAAAAATAGACTTCTTAGGATTTAGATAAATGCCATTCTAACGGCATCGTTCCAACACTTGTTGTAAATGGTGCACATGATTGAGACGATGCTTGGAAAAGACTATTAAATCATCCAAGTACACTATAATGAACTTACCCATTTCATCTTTGAAAGAAAGGTTCATTTCTCTCTAAAAAGTGGCACCAATATTTATCAAGACAAATGGAATTATTTGATAGGTAAAGGTGCCCCAAGGTGTGGTGAAGGCAGTCTTATGTTGGTCTGCTTTACCAACTTCAACTTGATTGTACCCTGAGAAGCCGTCCAACATTGATAACATTTCTAAACCAATCACTATTTGAAGGACCTGATCCATGATGGGTAGAGGATATTTATCCTTTAAGGATGATTGATTTAAATTTTTAAAGTCCACATAGAGGTGAATTTCACCATTCTTCTTCCTCATAGGCACTATTTTGGCAATCCATGTGGAATAATGGATTGGGAAAATTATCCTAGCATTTAGAATTTTCTATATTTTAGATAGAATAGTACCTAATATCTTTGGATTGTACTTCCTAGGTTTTTGCTTGGGAGGTACCAAATCACTCTTGAGAGGAATCTCATGGCAAATTTTTTTAGGCATGAGTGACTTTAGATCATCATAAGAGTATGCCAAAACATCTATGTACTGGTGAAGCAAAGTAGTGAACTTGAACTTCTCTTCTTGAGTGCAACACTTCCCAATGTTCACCATCTTGGGATTTTCTTTGGTACCCAGATTTATTTTATCAAACTCATGGGAGGAGCTTGAATCCATTTTATACTATTTGATGAACTTATCATGTTTGTCAAACAACTTCTCAAGGGAAACTAGGGCTTTTGTGATTTTATTTCCTTTAAGTTTTAGGAATTCTTCACCTACATCTACACTTGATTCAAGGGCTAGTTAAAGCTTTTGAGGCTCACTGCCTTCGAAACAAAGCTATTCAAAGCTATCTTTTTGCTCTAGGAAGGTAATGATTTGGTTGTCACCATTGAACACTTTCCAATGTTTGGCATTGTCAGGACACTTGGTCAAAATACCAGTTCAATAGTATACCTATCTCCCTTAAAATCAAGGTGAGGAACCAATAGAGTTGTTAAAATAGCCAGTGCATTAGCTCGATCATTGAATTCCTTGGGTATGGCAGAGATGTTGAAAGCATCAAAGCTTTCAATTTAATCCCAGACTAGATTACAGTAGTGGTGCAATCTCTCATTTTTTGTTTGATACAGGTTCCTTACCTGAAAAAACACTAGTTTAACATCTCATTTAGCATGAAGGAGTTTGATGCCTTTGTCTCAAGTAGCCTTCAATCCAAGTAATAGAGATTCATACTCAGCTGTGTTATTGGTGTTGGTGAACTACAACTTGTATGAAGAAGGAAAATATCTCTTTGAGGAGATATCAACATAATCCTAGCTCCTAAACTAGTAAAGGAGTAGCTTCCATCAATTTTCAAAATCCATATCTCATCAGACATTGATTTTTCCTTAGATTCTTCTTCATTTGGAGGGGGAGATTTTTCTACACTTACATTCCACTCCACCAATCCTTCTATTATTCCATCTGAATCAATTTTTAGGTTGACACATTTGATATTTTCATGAGATGCCTCATGGACTTCTTCCATGGATTAAAAGTAATTACCCATGCTTGAAGACTCAAATAGAATTTGAGCTTTAGGTGTTGATGTTTGAGTGACCACTTATTTTGTTTCCTTCTCAGGGAGTAATCTCTGGATAACATCTTTGACTAGGATCCTCACCTCAGATAGGTCCATGCTTAATTCACCACCAACATCCTTACAAAAATTTTGCCCAAGAAGGATGTCATATGATGCTAGGACGTCGGCCACTAGGACAGTCATCGTGATTCGCTTGTCTGGGAATGCTGTAAATGCAAATTGGGTGTCCTTGATTTGTCCCAACAATGGCACTTGTTTATTCTCCATGGAGAAAAATCTCCCAAATGTCTTGGTCAGTGTGAGACCAAGGGATTCTACCACTTTTGTAGGCATGACATTGTCAAATGCACCAAAATCTATGATGTAATTATTCAATTGGTGTCCATTTATCAGTAGGGAGACATAAAATGGTTCATTCCTCTAGAGAGTAGTAGGAGGAGTAATGACAAGGTTATTCTTGGTGGATGTGTTCTTGGGGGGATCATGAGTTATCTTCATAATTACTTGTCCTATAGGGATGGTTTGGTTCTTTACACATTAAACCAACTTATCTAACTACTTAGGGTTGGATTGCAAAAATTCTAATTTAAACATTTGAATTTTGGTTTTCTTTATATGGTAAATTATGTAAAATGTCTGAAATAAACTAGGAATAAAGGATGGGAGTTCATCCTTTTGGTTTTTGGGAGGGGGAAGACTGGTCTATGAATTTGAAGTAGAAGGTGTAGGGATGTTTGATGTACTTACCTTTCTTGTAATCACTGGGTCCTTTAGCTGGAAAGGTAGATTAGTTCCCCACTTACCAATTGAAATTGTTGGTTGAGGTCACTCCTCTATTTTTTCTTGATCAGCTTGTTAGGCTGACTAGTTCTTGGACCAGGTGAATACATCATATGTTCCATCAACTATTTTACCTTTACCTTTGGGTTCATCCTAGTAATTCAAGAAATCAATGTTGGATTTGCCAGCTAATTCTTCTTCTCCATCTATGAAGAGATTAGCGTCATCTTCTGGGTTCAACTTAGGTTGGAAGAAGAAATCTAATTCTACTTCAAGATATTTGATTGCTAAATTGATTGGAGGTGCTTCAATGGCCAATTTCTCCTGAGGGGAAGGAAGATGATTTAGTTGCCCTTGATTCCTGGTAGCATGGCCTTGGTATGACTAATTGGGGAATGTCCTCCTTGGTATATCTCTATATGAAGGAGTAGATGACATCCCTTGTGCCATTTTCTTTCTAAGAGATAACAACTCATTTGCTAGCTTCTACACCATTAGATCATTGGTGACTGTAGGCAAGTATTTAGAAGATGAAGAGGATTTACCTTTGTTAGGATCTCTCCTTATCTTTCCTACCAAGATAAGGTCATCTTATACCTCAGTAGCCAAATCTTGAGTAGCAGCAAGGTCTATGTGGCCAGCCCATCTCAGTAGAAAACTCACTTCAGGCAGTTGTGAGTTGATGAAGAAGCATTTAAGGTTCTCAAGTGTTGGCTAAGTAATTATAGGAATCTAGTTCCTCAGCTTGTCAAACTTGGCAATGAAGTCCCTCATAGGTTCATGAGGTTCCTTCTTCATCTGTGTGAGTTGGGCTAGCAAGGCATGCACATCTTCTGTAGGCTTGAACCTGGCTTCAAATTTATCTTTAAGATTATTCCATTCAGTCACAGTCTGGGCCTATAGATGGTAGAACCAGTCTATAGTAGCACCTTGTAATGTTTTGACAAACAGCTTGACTACTACATCTTCATACTCCACACCTATCACACCACAGGCTATGTTGAAGGCAGTAATATGTTCATCAGGATGAACTCTCCCATCACCAAAGAATTTGGGTAAATTCTTCCTTGAACTATGTGGAAGCTCATGTAGAGGTGGGGTTATATTGAGTGGGCCAAAAGAGTTACCCTAGGGGCCTTGAACCACAATGATTTGATTATGGAAAAGGGGGATAATAAATCTAGGTGGAGTATATATAGGCATAGCTCTAATAACAGTAGAAAAAGAAACTCTACCTTGTGTTGGTGACCCAGTATGGGTAGGAGGAACACTCCTTGATGATCGAACTTGAAGTTGGGGATGGAACAAATTGATATTGCCTTGTTGCACCAACTCAAAAATAGGGTCAACAACACCTTGGGTTCTCTAGTTTCTAGTATAGCATGGAGTTACTAGATTGTAGAATAAAAATGGGAAAGAACTGGCCCTACTTCAGCTTGAAGCTTGAGGCTTCAAACTACATGCTCTTCCCCAGTAGAGTCTTCAAAAATTGTTGGGTGAATATTTTATCACCAGCTAACTAATGAGCAAAATAGGTCTCTTCAACCATAACATAGGGAGATTGGTTGGCCAAATGTGCAGGTTTACCACATCATAGGTGGACAAATCTCTCCTCTCATCAAGGGGAGATTCTCTATAAATATGAGGAGCTATATACTATATATGTAACCAAAAAATAACACTCAGGGGTAGGACTACACCATCCATCTCTCTTTTTTTAGAGATGATGTTCACAGACAAAGGAGAAATCTTGGTGGTAATACTAAAGAAACTTCTCTTCTTTTAGAAGTGGTCTTGAAGTAGGGTACATGAGTTCTTTTTGGTAGGTAACCAATAGGTAACAAGGGTGTAGTAACCAGTAGAATGAAGTGCAATGCAAAGTCTCCACCTCAACTACCCAAAGAGTGAAATACAAAGGATAATGGGGGCACAAAGTCATCCCAAGATCCTTTACATAGAAAGAAACTAAAAACACACTGAAGACAATTATGACAACTCAAAGTCTTTTCATAATTGGTTTTAGGACACCTTCCTGATTACTTCCACTAGTTTTGCTTGTTAAATTAAATAATCAAGAATGCTCTTAGGAAACAGACATAAGAACAATTTCCTAAAATAACACAAGCTATAATAGCATAAAGTATTAAAGTAACTTGCTTTCTCATTCAAGTAAAGAAATATGATCAACAATCTGAGCTCAAAGTCTCAGTGATCGCCTTTCAATTTGGGCAGAGTTTTGCTTCTTTTAATGGAGAGATCCCTTTTGCATAAAACAAGATATTACAATATATAGTAGCTAATAAAAGCTTGGCACTTTGTTTCATGGAATGGCCCATACTTCATTCAATGTCTTGAATGCATTTTTAGTTCTGTCAAGAGGCCATGCTTGGAACAGTGCATCGACCTTAACTGTGGTGTGTTAATTCATCTCATATGTCTCCTCCTAAGTATAGGCTACCTAGTCCTTTCCTTCTTATTTGCATAGTTATGCACTTTTGCCTTTACTTCATGGAATAAAAATAGGCCACATCCTTAATTTGGTGTGCTCAGATGACTACTTGGTGGACTATTTCACCTACTAAAAATAACTCTCTTGTAGATATTTCAATATCTTCTGTAGCCTTTTTTTATTTCCTGTTGTGATTGGAGCTCTCAAGCTATCTTCTTCAGCTAGTCACTTGGTTCATCCTTCAAGTTCCATTCTATATTTTTAAAATTACCAAATATTCCATTACCTTAAATTTGACATCCATGGGGATGTCAATGGTTGCTGGTTGTTTGAACCATACTGAACCATGAACCTTTGAACCTTTGAAAGTTTATTAGTTCAATAGTTCAATGGTTCAGGTGGTCTTTATCAATTCCTTGATTCAATTGCTTCCCTGCTCTATTTGGATCTTTCTTTAAATATTTGAACCTTTGAACCATTTTGGTTTAAGGTTCAACGGTTCAATCTCTTTCTCAAAATCCTTCGTTTTTAGCTAAGTCTTTTGAAGCCTTGAAATTCCTTCAGCTTTATGTCTTTGGAACATCTTGAAGGGAAGGTGTCCCTTTGAGTCTTTGAGAAAGGTCCATTTTTTGGGTGCCAAGATACCCTACAAGGGTACTTGCCCTTTGAGATTCTTTAGGTGGCCTTTTCCTTCAATTCCTTTAGATAAAATGTTTGAAGGAAAACATCCCTTGCCTTAGCCAAATTTCCATCAGGCTTTTGATCATTCCTTCAGGCAAAATGTCTGAAGGAATTTCTTTAGACAATTTGTCTAAAGGATTTACCTTTGTGAAATTCTTTTGTGGAAAATCTTTTCCAAAGGAATTCTTTTGGTTCCATTACTTGGTAATTTATTTAAACAAAAAGTCTGAAGGAAACCTTACCATTTCAGCCTTCTCTTTGATCTTTGAGCAAATGTTCCCTGCCCTTTGCAAGGGCACCTGCCTTTTGTTCACTACCCTCCACAAGGGCACTTGCCCTTTCAGCTTTGGGGCACTCCTTTGAACTATTTGATTGAACTGATCGATTGAACTAACTTTGGTTCAATCTTTTGTTCCACTCATTCAATTGACCTCTTGAACCAATCTTTTTAAACCAACCACATTGAACCTTTGAACCATTTTGGTTCAAGGTTCAACGGTTCAATATTCTTTTTTTTGCTAAGTCTTTTGAAGCCGTTGAACTTGCTGAATTGACTGAACTTTGAACTTTTTCTGAAGCACTTAACTCTTTAAGCTTGCTGATGTCATTGAACTTTTGAACCTGTTTAAATCGTTGAACCTTTTTAGAAGTGGGATTCAATGGTTCAATCCTTTCTTTGAAGCTTGCTGATGAACATTTTTGGTTGAACCGATGTGTTGAACCAATCTTTAAATTGTTTAAGTGTTCAGAACTTATTCCTTTGTGAGAACTTGCCTGTTGAAGCTATTGAACCTGTTAGTCCTTTAACTAAAAAAGCTTGAATAATGAAGAATTTGAATGCTCAAAATAATTTTTTGAGAAGGGAAGAGATAATTTTGGCTTGCAAGATGAAAATAGTTCATATGTTGTCCCAAAAATGAGTGATATATTTTGGGAACAATAGACTACAAGAAAACAAACAACCAATCACTAGTTTAAAATTACCTCTCACTCATGTGTTGATCTCCATGTTACTTCATGTGACTTTAGGTCAGAATTAAATTTTCACGTAAACTAGAAATGACTTCTTGTTGATGTTGAAGGTGTTCCTTTAGTACACATACCTTTGGGTGGGTTTTTAAGGGTGAAGTGAGGGATGGAGGATGGTATCCATAGAATTCTATAAAAGTAGATATTTTGGATGAACTATGCACTAAAATGTTATACCACCATTCAGATAAGGGCAACCACTAAAACCATTTATCTTATTTATCTTACACAAAAAAGTGAAGGCACCATTCCAAACACTTGTTGACTACCTTAGTTTTTCCATAAATTTAAAATTATAGGAGAAGCTATAAGCCAATTATGTTCATAGACATGCAAATAATTTTGTCTAAAAATTACTAGTGAATATGAGATCTTGATCACTAATAATAATCTTAGGAATACCATGCAATTTTTGACCTTTATTAAGGAAGGTAGAATCTACTATAATGGAAACCAATGGTTGAGATAAAGAACAAAAATGAGCCTAATTTTTTAGTCTATCCATAACAACCATGATAACATTTTTACCTTTAGATCATGGTAACCCAGTAATGAAATTCATAGATACCTCTTCCCATCATTGAGTAGTGATGGATAAGGGTTGTAAAAGACTTGGGGTTTTAATGGTTTCACCTTTATTTTGATAACATACCATACATTTGGCCACATATTTTTTTACATCCCCCTTGAGTCCTTTCCAAAAATAATCCTTCTTAATTCTATGATATGTTTTCAAGAACCTTGAGTGACCACCAAATGGAGATGCATGATGTTCTTGAAGGATTTTTTGTTTTAGAAGAGAATTATAAAATAGATATAATCTATCTTTATACCATAATGCATTCCCCTTCCATGTAAATTTTTTAATCCATTAGAACCGTACTATAGATTCTAAATTAATGCATTGGTAATACTATCATTCTCCCATTCTGCCCTTGCTTCTTTGAGATAGTCTACTTACCAAATGGTCATGGCACATAACCATGCCTCAACAAGTTCATATCACTTAGATAGTGCATTGGCAACCAAATTTTATTTTCCTTTCTTTTAGAATATTTCAAAATCAGAACCTAATAATTTTGTCACCTATCTTTATTATTATTTAGAAGATAACCATTGTTCTAAACAATATTTAAGTCTATTATGATTAGTCTTTACTTGAAAGTAATGACCCAATAGATAAGGTCTCCATTGTTTGAATGCATGTAGAATAACCATCATCTCTTTCTCATAGATGGGTTTGAGCTAATACCCTTCAGTTGATGACTTTCAAAGGCAATGGGCCTACCCTCTTGAATTAGTACTGCACCCATACCATATCCAAATGCATCACATTCAACCATAATTTTTAAAAAAAAAATGGATTAGCTAATACTAAGCTGGTGCACAAATCCATTTTTAGTTGTTCAAATGCCTTGGTAGCTATATCAGTCCACTAGAAGGAGTCTTTATTCAACAAGGATATGAGCGGTACTACAACAACACCATAGTGTTTTGCAAACCTACAATAATAACAAGTTAGCCCCAAAAATCCCCTTAATTGATTAAGTGTCTTGGGACTCCATGATGGCTTGGATTTATTTAGGATCAAATTTTACTCCCTCATGTGACATAATATGACCCAAATATTCCATTTCCCAAACTCCAAAATCACATTTGGATGGTTTAGCATACAATAGATGTTGATCAATAACTGAGAGTACTTATTTCACATGATGCAAGTGGTATTCCTATTTTTTTATATAATTAAGGATGTCATATGTAGTCATATAAAATGTCCAAATTGGTATTTTGAGTGTGGATTATGACACCCCATCTGTAGGTCCTTTTTACATGATCTTACAACCCTTCTATACATATTTTTGCTCATTTCCAATCACCTAGAACATTGTAAATGATCATTCCACCTTAGCCAAGTAGTATTCCCCATGCCAAGCCTATTCCCCTAGGTCCTCACTCTATAGGATAAGAGTGGCCAATTTGGTCTATAGTACCGAATACACAAGTGTCCCATTTTTGGTGGTCCTATTCATTTGCACTTTGAGCCCCAATGGTCATTTTCATCTAGTCTTTATCCTTAATTAGGTTAGCCTAACATTAATACATTTGACCCATGATCAATTATTCCCTATAAAATACCACTCAAAGATAATTTAAAAATGAGGTGAAAAACCAAATAAAGTAAGTAAGAATACAAACAAACCACTATGACAAACTTCCCTATTCTCTACACACTGTCAACCAAAACAACTACAAACCTACTCAAATTCTTATACCAGTCCCTAGCCACCTCAAACACTATCAATTTGGCATTTGTATCTATGTCACACTATTGCATAGAGCACACTAGGTGGGAGAACTAAATATTGTTTGATCCCTCTTTGGAGTCTTGGTATGTAGGTAGATTTCCCACATAAGGGGTGTGCATTACACATTCAATACATCTTTCACACTAACCCCCCTATTTCTTAATTAACTCATATATGATTTTATCAAGCATGATGGATGGTTAGGGTTTGAAGATAAAATTAGCTCCATAGTGAGTTTCATCGATAATCAACACTCAATTTTTTAAATTTACACTCACATAGGCATAACGTAACTACCCAAAAAGATTTAGGTCTCTGTGATGAATTTGGATAACAACTACAAAAATAGATAACAATGCCAGACACCAAAGCATCCACTTTTTAGTGCTCCTATCCTTTCACCCAAAAAAATATAGATTCAGGTTTATGACACCTTCCCAATCCTACATAGCCATTTTCAACCTATATATTATCCATCTCAATCTATTTTCTAGCTAAGTTATCTTATTATTTATTTCTATTTTTAGAAAGGTGAAAAAGACAAATAGTTGCATAAATCAAGACTATAGTTATTGATATATTTTGTACTAGTTATTAATCTATACCCTTAACTAAAATAAGAATAAAAATACATTATTACTAGATAAGTTAAATCATTTTTTGAACCTAAATTACTTCATTTGCACACAAAAACCCTATAAACCCTAGGGAAAATTCCTTGCTAATTTTAGAAATATTCTTCTAATTTTTCCTATATATATAAATCAGAATTTCACATTAAATTTTCAAAATTCATCATAGTAATTTTAAAAATCATTTATTTCAAACCCTAATAGAATATAATAGGTCCCTATGCTTTTGAGGTATCACCTTACATATTAATGAGCTTCGTATCCTTTATATACATATTTTAGTTCATTGTTTTTCAAATCCTAGATTAAATTTATTTAATCTTCTCTTTCATTTTTCAAGTTGTTTTCCTTATGCCACCTAAGATTCTTACATCTCTTCTTTTGAGATGAAGTGCAAGACTTAGTGGTAACCCTCCTGAATTCACCTAGATTCCTCCAAACCATCCATATAACATGGATAAACAACTAGCTCAGTTTCTTACTATAGATCCTAAACATCCAGATTACACTAATTTCCATGAGGATAATTCTAACAATGAGTAGTATGAAAATAATAATGATGTTCATGTTACTAATCCACTTCCACTTATTGTTGATAATGATGTTGTCATCAATAAATATTTGATTCTATATAGTTTTAGAGAGAGACATAGTGAATAACACTAAGATTATGCCATTATCTTAAAATATATCATGGAAATTAAAAAGGCTATGAAATTTGAGTCTTCAATTCCTTTAGAACAACTAGTTTCAAATGACACTATGAAGGTATCTATGTCTCAATAACTCCCTATAGCATCCCAACCTTCATATGGGGCACTATCAGTTATGTTATTACATCTTTACCTCCTGATGTGGCTACCCTTATGTAAGAGATAAAATCTATTCAATCCAAGGTGCTACATCTTGAGCAAGGTGCCTCTAGACCAACACAATATTTGGACTCTTTTGCTCTACTTCATACACCATTGGAATGACATATTGCTTTTATGCCCTTTCCACTAGGTTTTATTCAACCCAAGATCACTCTATATAATGGCAAGGGTAATCTAGATACACACTTAAGATATTTTAACACAACATGCATGGACTATGTGCTAAACGACTAGTTACTAACCAAGTTATTTCCATAGAGTTGTAAGGATTATGTTCTACAATGGTTCTATAGTCTACTAAATTAGTCAGTCAAATCATTTAATCCTTTAGCTGACATATTCCTAGCTCATTTTAACATTAAGATATGTGACAAGGTTTCTTATGCCCAAGTTGCATAACAAAAACAAAGGTCAAATGAGCATCTCATAGATTATGTTCTTAGATATAATACTATCTTACCTAAAATGACTAGCCCCATGGCCAATCAATAATTACAAGATCTCTTCAAATAGAGTCTTCTGCCAACTTTGCATGAGTCAATAATGTTCAAAAAAAATTCTTCCTTAATTGAGTTATGTCATACACTAAAGGAAATGGAAGTCAAATTAATTTCAATGGGAAAACTCAAGTACACAAGCATATCAAAAATAATAAACAAGAGTAATAGTAAAGTCCCATACAAAGTAAAGGTTAATGATAACAAGATTCAAAATAAACCTACAATTAATGTAGATTTAGAGCCCCTTTGGTGAGTGGTTTTATTAGTGTCTCCTTGATAAGCCTTTACTAATGTACTAGTATCTCCAGCTAGAGTCTTATAATTGTTATTGGAATGTAATTCCCTATCTCTCCTTCATATTTGAGAATTTGATACAACAAAGCCTCTTCTACATATATATGATCAAAATGCATTCTTAAATTTTCACAAGGCACCAAGCCATATAATGAATAGATGCATCAGTTTGTGACATAAGATATAGGACTTGATAGATAACAATCTTATTGATATTGAAACTCTAGTTGAGCCTTTTCAAGAAAAGCAAACACAAGACAAGGCTCTAAAATGTTTATCAAATCCTCTCCCATAGCATTCTAAATAGGATATAGGGGCATATTAGTTGTTCACCATGCATATCATGAACACCCTCTACCAAATACATATTAGACACCTTCAATTGAGTCACATCCTTTAAGAAACACGATTGGTGTGTATAATTATAGAGTTCTAGATAGACCTTTGATCTCTTTCTCAGAGTAGGAGATAGTTGAGGATGATTAAGATTACTATGCACTCTTTATCAGAGCCTACATTGATCATCATCCTATTCATAGTGTTCTCATAGACAATGGATACAGTGTGAACATGTGCACTATGACATTACTTTAGAATTTGGGATATTTAGAGTAGGATATCACCCTAATTGACATAGTTATCAGTGGATTCAATATACACACAAAGTTCACTAGGTGAGATTGTACTTCCTCTACAGGTTGGTCCAACACATATGGCCACACCATTTACTATTGCTCTTAGTGAAGGAGTCTTTGACATGTTTCTTTTTCAACAATGGATCCAAAAACTTTGTATAGTACCTTATATAGTTCATAGATGCATGAAATACATTCACACTAATTAGGTTGTTATAGTTGGTAGAGTTCTATATGAGTTACCACTCCCCACTTTAAAGCCATATCCTACTTTTTAGTCACCAATTTTAGCTCTTGCACTATTTATAGTTCTTCCTCTAGTTAAGATTCAAACATATTCAAGGCCTCCCTTACCAGTATAAAGAGTTCATACACTTCCATGGAGGCCTCTCTTAGAGTGACCACTACATTAGCGATAGTTTCAGGACTCTAGATATTTTATAACTATAGTATTCACACCTAGGGTAGTATCATTGAGGTCTCATACCTATACACATAGAGCACATTTTTATAGAGATTCTTCTACTACTAAATGGGTCCCTAAGAGCCCCACAGCTTCATCTACTTCTCAGAGTTATAGGATGACCCCACAATCAATTTCCACTATAGATATTTTAGAGCACTTATAACATATATAGATTTTAGATTCATAGTATTAGCCCTTCCATCATGATTTAAGATCATGCATGATCCCTCCCCTTGATACAAGACACCATGATAGAGAGTCTCTTAAGAGATTCATCAATTAGTATCATTTCTTCTCAGTCTTTCTTTTACATAGTTTCTTTCTACTTACTTATACATAATTTCTTAGCTTACTTGTACATAATTTATATTTGATTTCTTGTACATAGTTTCCTTATGACTACTTGTACATATCTTATTCCAAAATACCAAAAATAATATAGTATTTTAAAATATAAAAAATATTCAAATCACTCAAAACACCAAAAAAAATTCAATTATATGCATTATCCATGCCTTACCTTTCTACTACCATGCTAGACTTACATTTTATTGTTCTATGTTATTGTTTTTCATTTTATCTACATTATCATGATTTACTTGATCTTATTTGAGTGTGTGCAGTGACAATTAGATCTTTGATTACTTGACTCTATCCATCAAGTAGGTATCCTACTTATATATTCAAAACATACATCAACATATCTACCCACTAGGGGAATATTCTACATGACTAAACCATCTAGATTATGTAATTCTTACACCATACACTCTAGTTATCATGTTAATGTACATTACTTACTAGCTTACATAGATTATTATATTAATACTCACTAGTATATAGAACTTGTGTATTTATTAGCATCTACCTAGTCTTTTACTACATGTTTTACATACTTTCACTTCTTGCTTTGATCAATTAGATGCAATAGTATTTCCATCCTTTACATGCCCTCCTTTCTTGCTTTGAGTAGTTAGATGTGATTGCATTTCTTAGTTCTTAATTTTTTACGTGTGTGTGCCTTAGGACATTTGCCAATTTCCTTTTCTTGTACTCTTGTATGTGTTTGTGGCCCTCATTCCGATCTTGCTTATTTGTAATTGTATGTGTATGTGGGCATTTGAACATTCCTTATATGCTTGATTTTCTTAGTTTGAGTGACATGTGCCCATGTCCCTTATTTTCTTTTCCCCTTGGCATCATTTTTATACTTTTTAATTCTTGTCTTGCATACTTGTTTGCTTGTTTGATTCTCAATTATTTATAATACCATGATCCACATCATGAATTATCTTGCCTTCTTGGATTCTATGATGGACATCATGTTCCATCCCTCCTTGAAAACTAACTAGATTGCCAATATTAGTTTAGTATATTACACATGCTATTGTATTTTTGCATATATCAAAGCATATCTTTATTGATTTAACAATAGCTAATACAAAATATGATATATTTTGAGACTTCTTTTGGATTACCATTGCTATAGCATGCAAGTCACAACATAACACACTTATAGGGATATTTCTTCTTAGGGAACTCATTTTAGGGTCTTCATTCCTACCCTTAGAAGAGGGGGAAATAAATAGGGTTTTATCATAGGGATTAGAGCCCTTTACTGATAAAAATTAGTTTTTAGAACACTCATAACAACAATCAGAGTTTAAAACATGCAAAATAGACCAAAAAAATAGCGATGAATATAAAACAATCATAAAAAATAGTAAAGGATAATATCACCCCATTAGGATTATAGTTATCTATAATAAAGTATTTAATTTTTTATGCTCTTATCTGAATAGCCAAAAACCCAAAAATTTTAAAAACAAATAGAAAGGTAAGGTTAATTATAGTTTTATCAGCTACAGTCTAGTTTAGATTGGGTAGTTTTAGTATAGTTTTACTTAGATTATCTAGATATAAGGGGCATCATGTGTGGAATGATGGCTCTCACATCTAGTTTTAGATTAAGGAAGTTCATACATCTTCCATATTGGAATCCATGTTACAGACACTAGTGATTGGGGTTAATGTGCATGACATACTTGCCTTGTTTTCTTTCTAATTCATTATATTACTCAAGTATTCTTAGTGGTTGCATGCCTTGTTATATCTTTAGGAGTTTCGTATCATTTCAGAATGGATTTCATATAAGACTAGTTCTCATTTTTGGAGTGGCTTTCGTACAAGCCTAATATCTACCTTTCAGAGTGGCCAAGATTGGCCTAGTTCTTAGTACACATTCGACTATCCATGCCACATTGTCAAATTATAGAGATTAATGGGATTCATGAACTATCTTATACAACACACATTCATACTAGTATTAGTTCATAGTTCACACTTAGTGGGCAATGATAGAACCAAATGATTATCTAGCCTTTGTATTATTGATCCACCTACTTAGAGGGATTGGACACATAGTCCAAACATTGATTAACACATGCATGATCACATAAATTCACTATATAATGGGTGGTGATGGAGCTAAATAGATAGCCTTTGTATTTTTGAGCCACCCTTAAGGAATTAAACACTCAGTTCCATTCATGATATTACTCTTGGTACAACACATACCTAGCATTACACAACATCACTCAACATCACAAGTTTTATATTAGTTTTCATACATGATGAGGTGTATTCACTCCTTTCTCTTCCTCTCTCTTTTATTCAACCTTTATATGTTCTTATTTTAGACATAGCATGTCTATTAAGAACTGATCTACTCTTTGTTTTCTCTTTCAAATTTATGCTTCACGTTATGCTCTCTCTACACACACTCAACATCACATATATTCAAGGGATTCACCCTTATAGGTAATTTTAAGTACACTTTATACTTATCATTTATCTTAGTATTTCACTTTAATGCATCAATATAATAAAGGGGGGCCAAATTTAGTCATATAAAATGTCCAAATTGGTAGTTTGAGAGTGGCTTGTGACACCCCATCCATAGGTCATTTTTACATGCTCTTGTGACCATTTTAGACACCTTTTTTCTCATTGATAGTCATTTGAAACCTTATAAATGGTCATTCCACCTCAACAAAGTAGTATTCACCATGCCAAATCTATTCCCCCAAGGATATGATCACCCCATTTGGACTATAGTGCCCAATATAGAAGTGTCCTATTTTTGGTGGTCTTGTCCATTTACACTTTGAGCCCCAATAGTCATTTCAATCTAGTCCTTATCCTTAATTAAGTTAGCATAGTCCAAATACATTAGAACCATGATCAATTATTACCTATAAAATCTCACTCAAATCTCATTTACAAAGTAGGTGACAAAACAAACAAAGAAAATAAAAATACAAACAAAGCACTAAGACAAACTTCCTTACTCTCTACACACAGTCATCCAACATAGCTAAAAACCTACTAAAATTCTTATACCGATCCCTAACCACCTCAAAATATACCAATTTGGTATTTACATCTACATCACATTATTTCATAGAGCACACTAGGTGGGAGAACTACATATGGCTTGATCCCTCTTTGGAGTATTGGTATATAGGTAGCATACCCACACAAGGGGTGTGTATTGCAAGTTCAATACATCTTTCACACTAACCCCTCTCTTTCTCAAGTGACTCAAATATCATTTTATCAATCATGATGGAGCATTAGGGTTTAAAGACAAAATTAACTCCATAGTGAGTTATATCAACAACCAACACTCAATTTTTCATAAGCATGCTCACACAAGCACAACACAACTACTTAGAAGGTTTTAGGTCTCTATGATCACTATGGATAATAGAGATAGAAATTTACAATAGCATTGGAAACTAAAGTGTCCACTCTTTAGTGTTCCTATCCTTTTACCCAATAAAAGTCAGATTTAGGTTTACAACACCTTCCCAATCTTAAATAGCCACTTTCAACCTCTATGTTAGCCATCTTAGTCTTTTTTTAGCTAAGTTATATCTATTCCTATTTATTTCTATTTTTAGAAAGGTGAAAAAGATAAATAGTTACATAAATTAGGACTATATTTATTGCTATATTTTGTACTAATTTATTAATCTAGACACTTAACTAAAATAGTAATAAAACTAAATTATTCCCAAATAAGTTAAATCATCATAAAAAACACAAGTAAAAACTTTCTCAAAAATGGCTTAAAATCCATATTCATCACTCTAGAAGGTGGATGGTGCATTGGTGAGACCAAAAGGCATGACCAAAAATTCATAATGGAATTCATGATTATACAAGGCTATTTTAGGAATGTATTCCTCATGGATCCAAATTTGATGATACCCAAACTAAAGTTGTAATTTGGTAAAATAAACAAAACCATCTTATTCATCTAATAAATCATCAATTATAGGAATAGGAAAGTTATCTTTGATAGTGCACTTGTTGAGATCTTTATAATCTAGGAAAATCCTCCAAGTTTCATCTTTCTTTCACACCATGACTAATGGAGAAGAATATTCACTTTGTCTATGGTGAATGGTACCTACCTCCAAAAAATCTTGTACAATTTTTTCAATTTCACTATTCTAGGCATAAGGATATCTGTATGGTTTGATGTTGGGTGGTTTACTTTTAAGAATAAATCTGATGGCATAATCATGAGTATGACTAGGAGGAGGAATTTTTGGCATGGGTCTAAAAATAACCGAATGCTCATCCAATATTTTTTGTAACTCAAGATGGGTAGACTCCTTAGTTTTTTGAAAATCAATGGAAAACAATCATGCCACAAATCCTTCAGCACCTTTTTAGCATCTTGGTCAAATGATTTAACTAACCATTTGTGGAGATTTAAATCTTAATCCCTAAAGTTCCATGGCTTACCTTTAGAGTAAAAATGCATTAATATTTCATGGAAATTCATCTCAATAGTATCTAATGTGGTGAGTCATTTTAATCACAAAATAATGTCAGTCCCACCCATAGGAATAGTAAAAATAGAAGAATCTAGAAAATAGTCCCCCATTTCTAACTTAATACTATGGTATTTTCTAGAATAATTAATTATACCACCATCTAAAATCATGACTTGAAATTATGGGGTTGGGTAGATTAAACAATTAAGATGAGTAGCCAACTTACTACTGATGAAATTATGTGTATTACCTAAGTCAGTCAACACTGTGACCTTCTGTTTCTTAATAAAACCCACCACCTTAAGAGTCTAAGGAGTAAAAATACCTGCAAGGGCATGGTAGGAGATATTAGTTTAAAAATATATAGATTTATCCTTAGTTTCTTCAAAACCCTCAATAGATTCCTCCTCATCTTATTCATCCTCCTTAGCCCCTTCAATATAAAATAACTTTTTTCATCACATCTTTGAACTTTGATCCATTTGCTATCACAACCATAACATAACCCTTTATCATGTTTTTCCTCAATTTATTGTGGTGTTAATCTGGTATGTTGAGGTCATGATGGAGTTAAGAAGGTGTGTTCTTGACTAGAATTGAAAGGATGACATTTGATCATCTCTTTTTCTTTTATCAAACATGCCTTTGGTATAGCTTTAGATACAGTTGTGGGGTTAAACATATGAACCTCTAATTGAATATTATATTTTAGTCCACCTAGACAAAGGTCAATCAAATTTATCTTGGTGATATCCTCCACATGTAAGGATATATTCTTAAATTGATGAATATAATCCTTAATTATTCCTATTTTCCTAGTTTGGCTAATTATTTAAATTAGTTTTTAGAAACATTATCCCTATAATGAGACATTAGTTCATCAAATGATACTGACCATGTAATAGGAGCACCAATATTCTTATTTTGAGTACAAAACCAATGATACCAAATTAATAACTTAGGTTATATATACAGAGATGCCATAACCACCTTTTGATATATAAGAGTTTGGTGTAAATCAAATATATTTTCAATTTGAGTGATCGAAGTGAATGGATCCTTACCATCAAACTTGTGAAAGTCTATTTTTGGTAACATCAAATTTACCCCCATATTGGTGGTGTTAGTATTGAGAGGAGGACGAAAAGGAAAAAGTGGAGGTTTTTTGAGTGATAAATGAGATGAAATGGTAGCCAATTGTGTCATGATTTGATGTAACTAATTGTTCATGCCATTAAGTTCCCCTTACATTACTGATATTTGAGTTTGGACTTACACATCCTTTTACATTAGGCCATGTATATTTTAATTTATTTGAGAAATAATATCAGATTATTTAGACTCCATGTCATCCCTTAAAGGAGTTTTATGGGTGTCGTTCCCTTTCCACCATCTGTGGGTGTTAGGACTAGCCATACAAAGACTTGATGGTGAACCTTGTTTTGCCCCATTGACCCAAATTTGAACACTAAGTTTTTTAAATATTTAGGTTTTAAATAACAAATATATAATAATATACCCAAAATAATTTTATTTAGGGTTTCCAAATAAAAATAAAAAATTTGAAAAAATCTATGAATTGCATTTTATGGAGCAAATTTATGAAAAACACTAAAATGAAGATAAATTTTACAAAATATATCCAAATGAGATGAAATTTTAATGGAAACTTACTTTAATTATGTATAAACTCTAGTAAAAAAATTTCAAATAAATTCACATTCATTTTCAAGATATATCCCAATTTCAAGATCTAGGGGTTTTGACTTGATTATGGCCTAAATCAATGCTATGATACCACTTGGAATGATATGAATTCACCAAATATATATATATATCACATTTATATGGAAATATAGTATAAAATATGAATAATAGATAAGCCACTTCAAGCGGGAAACCTCCCAAATGCTTGAAATAAAAATGAATACTCAAATACGATGATGAATAACTAAACTTATATCCTATATATTGTATAATAAGGCCATGTGCCACCCATAGGCCAACCTACTAAGTATATGAATGCATAAATATATGTAAAAGGGTTATGAAAGTCATAAGTTGACTACACATATCCATAGACATGCCAACAGTTAAGGATGTAGCATAATTTCCATCTTATCATGTTAGAGGATATGTGAAAATGACACCTATGGAATTTTTAGATAGTCAAGTAGATGACTCATAATCAAGGTAGTTTCAAATCAAGAACATGAAGAGTCTCTACACCAATTTGATGAATGTGTCATGATTTAGATGGACACTTGTCCAAGAAGACCTTCATAGCCTATTATCCACTTAATTATACTATGTTTTAACTAGTTCTCATAGTTTGACACTTTTCCCTATAACCTTTGAGCTTCACTTCTTATTCTTACTCTCCTACACTCTATATATTGAAGACTTTTTGGCTTTATAATGGATCCACAATTGGTATGGAAAAGCCCTACTAGTTTTGACACTTCATTTTCATTTGAATAAAGTTTTCTTAAGCTGATTCATTTTATGTAATCTCTTTCCTAAGTGTGTTAAGTGGTTTATGTGGTTGACAAGTGATGAATATGTTCTCCTTGTTTCTATTATTCTTTTACATGTTTTGTGTGAGTGATATCTCTTCTAATAGGTTTTATAAAGTGTATGTGTTTATTAAGTTTGTATTGAAGTGTGAGAGGGACTATTAATGTCAAATATCATACATTATTTTCACCCACATCTATATGGGCACAATAGTCTATCTCTATGAGAAATACTCATGTTAGAAGTACATAAAGTTATTTTAGTTTTGGTAGTTTACTTTCTTGATGTAGATGCAAGTATGTTGTGTGGAGCTATTTTTGGTGTATCACCTCATTATCATAGGTTTATTTTATGTGGCCTTCTTCCCTTTTCACCCCAAATAGTAATTAGCCTAGTGTAGTTTGAAACTAGAAGATAAATTAAGGGAGCTAGCCCTTTTAAACCTAGAGATCTATCTCTTATAGTAGCTTGTCTATGAGGAGAGATAGTTCTATGTTATGATAAAATTGAGAAGGTCTAATTGAATTTTTTATGGTGAAATTGTAGGCTATAATATTTTTATAATGACTAGTGGGACATGAAGTCCAAGAAGGTTATTCAAGGTACATGTTGGATTTGATAACAATGAGCTATAACAACCCACTTCTTGTAGTATCTGGTGACTCCAATATTTCAATATTGGTTATAGACTAGTGTACTCTTTCATACCTAAGGTAAACATAATATATCTCACCAAATTCATGTTCAAGTTAGATGTTATATTTTACAATAAGGATCAATAACAACCCACTTCTTGTAGTATCTGGTGACTCCAATATTTTAATCTTGGTTATAGACTAGTGCATTCTTTCATTCCTAAGGTAAACACAGTATATCTCACCAAATTCATACATTTTGAGTTTCAATAGCTTCCTCATTATTCATACAAGGCAAGTAAATTTTAAAACATCCATCCCTATTCAAAGAGGTCATATCTTGCTCATAATCTGATAAGAAAGTTCTTGATTACCCCATTATTGAAAATTCTAAATGCCACCATGGAAGAGAACCATAATTTTTTTTATTCAATGGATATAGTCATATAATACTTTCCCAATATGAGTATATCCCCATATAAACCCTCAACATTGTTCCATCATACATTAGTGAGAATACCATCACACTTATTGAAAACATTATAAATATTGATAACTTCTATAATATCCATCATATCATTAAAGAGAAAATTAAAATAAATTTATTAGATATCTCCTTCAAAATAAAAGTTCTTGAATAGTATGGAAAATTGGAACTTGAATCAATCACCACATGTGATGAGTTAGGAAATTCATTGAGAAGGAGATTTGAGGACAAGAATGATAACTTGTCACTAACTAAAAAACTGACCAACATTAAGAGACCACCTAAAGAAGTCATTGAAGACTTCAATAAAATATTTTATAATAAATTGGATAGAATAAAAATACTTTTAAGAAAAACATCTCATCATTCTTTCCTTTACTATCTTAAAGCATTTGATTGTGACATTTCAATGATGATACAATCTATGGGAGGTAACATCTACCTAATGCTTATGAAGTGGCCATTAGGATAGATAATTATTTGATTCAAGCTAGGAAGATAACCCCAAGATATCTCATTCCTCTATTACCTAATTTTCAAACTCCTACACCTGTTGTTGCTCCTATTTCTACACCTAAATACATCCATATTACCCCTAGTTAACCAAACAAATCTAATAAGGTAGACAATATGAGAGGTATGGAGTAAGAGATCTTAGGTATAAATAGGATTATTAAAAAAATTTAAATAAATACCTTCAAAAGTGACTATTCTCTTAATTATTCCTACCCCAACTATTAAGGTAATAAACCTCCTTTCCAAGGTCATCCTCAAGATCAAGGATAACTAGTTCAATCAAAGCCATATGGTGGATATAACCCAAATATTCTTTATACCTCAAGGACACTATTTCTTACTCAAAATATCCTTTTTTAAGATCATAAAAAATTACCTTCATTATATCATCCTTATGGTCCATATCCCTATGTCAGTGAGTCCTTTAATAAAGCCTTCATGGTAAATTTGGAAACTATACCAGTTATGACACAAGAAGAAGTACCAAATGAAGGAGTGACTAATGGGAAGGGTGCATATATGGGGTAAAAATTGGGAAATTATAAGAAATATTATTCATGTGATGTGATTTATCAAGGGTAGTCAAACATAGATGTGATTTATATAGATGTAAATACAAGGAGAAAAAGTAAGGTAGTTGAAGAAGTTCAAGAGGCTACCAATGGCCAATCAATGAATATTCAAACAAACACAAGGGAATGTATATATAATTTAATTATAAATTAAAGAGTGAATTAAAGAGATAATAATTTTTAGAACTGATTTCATACCTCATAATTATCAAGGTGTAGGTATTATTATTCCTCCTAGTGAACAAGCAAAAGTTAGTGGTCCTTTCACTAACATTGTAGAGCAGATGAAGAGGTCTCATGTGAATGTGACCATGTGGTATACATTATAAATAATTATAAAAGTATACCTACATTAATAATATCTATCTAAGCTCATTTTGACAACCAAACAACTTATCCAAAAAGAAGAAGCTTTTATAAACACCATGAAGCCTAGTGAGGGATAGTCACACAAGGTTGAAAAGGTAGATAAACCTCCTATTTTTTATTTATAAATAATTATTGTAGATGTATTAATACATAATTATCTCATTGATAGTAGATCAAGTATTTATGTCATCCCCAAGAAAGTATTTGATAAATTGAAATTAAAGTATGAGCCTCATGCCAAAGGAGTGCTATAGATTGATGGATCAACTATCAATACCATTGGCATAATTATAGATTTGAAAATTATTATCCATGATTTTCCTACCTTCACCATTCCTTAGGATTTTTTAGTGGTAGATGTGACTCTTCATTTTTCACTTTGTTTTTCAAGAGAGTTCACTACTAAAATTGGAGGTTATGTGACTTCAGACTAGTTCTATATGGGTTTCAAGATTAGTTATGGTGGAAAAGTGAAAATAAATCCAAAATGTCTCTCTATATTTCTTATTAAACCTTATGTGCCTTACACTTCTAATATTAATTTCAATGTCGTTGAAGAAGATTATCACCCTAGTGATCAATACCCTCTAACACTCCTTGATGGAATATCTGATTTATATCTTCATGAGTGGGGAGATAAGCAAGGTGGATTTGAATAAAATTATCTTGTAACTTACATACTTCATGAGGATTATTATGGAGTCTTTGAGGCAAATCTTGATAACATTATAAAATAAGTTTCATTGGGAAACTATCTTGTACACATGGGTGATGGTGTGAGTATCTCAATTTTGTAAAAACATGATAGTCCTAGTGAGCAGCCCATTTTGCCTACTAAGGAAGATAAAAATCTTGAAATTGAACCTCAATAGGAATAATATGACATGTGGTAATAGCTCAATGCCATTTTGTAGTAATTTAAAGAGTTGATCATGATTACAACCTTTCAAGAAAAGTACAGACATGATGTTAAGGTCAATCATGTTATCAATAAGCATAAGGAAGAGTTTAAGATCTCAAATAATAAAGAAATAAATGTGTTAAATGAAGATGTTATTTATGACTTACAACATCAATAATATCATGTCTAAAATGTAATTGAAGTTGAGAATGCTTTTATAACTCCCAAGATTTAGTTTGAGGGGTGTTAATTGAACATGATATAAGTCAAGCCATATTCCATCTCAAACAAGTTTCTTGGTGAGATATATGGATTTTTATTGAGGGATAAAATTGAAACACTTAAAGTCACAAGAAGCTCCAATCATGGTAAGTCACTTGACTATCTCCACAAGAAAGTGTTCATTGGCAAGTATGCCTCATATGATAGATTATTTTTATGGAGTTGTAGTAATGCAAGGAGCATTATCTTCAACCCTAATTGAATTAATGAATAGGTTTCTTCACCTCAAGTGTCTTTAGGTATTTTACATACTAGGATATGTGTGTGTCTTTATTTATGTTGGTTTGTGTTTTCCCTAAGTGTTTATGAGAACACAAGTGTGTGTCTTATTTCTTATCTTGTCTGATTATTTCCTTATTGTGTTTGGTGTATTTTAGTGTCATTTTAAATTTTTATCAAGGTCAAAGAGTATTTTATATGTTACTCCATTTCCCAATGATAGGAGAGGGAAACTGGTGCTTAGCATAGTATGCTTACTATGCCTAGGAAATTACCAAAATGTTGACCAAATTTGACCCTAGGTCAAATTAGGTCAATCCCCTATGTATTAAAAATTTATATAGGTCCTTGATAAGTCATAAAATGGTCACATGGTCATTTTTAGGGTCACATTATATGGTTCATCTTTGTTATATGTGTCATTGTCTTAATATTCCTTTATGTCCCCTTTTTGGTCACTATAGGTGAATGATATAGTTTCCATAAGAAGAAAAGTGTGTCAAGATAATACATAATGTACACGGTATTATTTGAGTGTTAGGTAACTATTATCTAAGTGAAATAGTGTAGTTTTAACATCCATAAAAGAAGATCAACTAAAAACATATAGTTTTAAGTAGTTTTACAGCCTAAGTGACACATTTGGCATGTGGGAAAACTTCATAAGGGTCTCTTAAAATACCTAAAAGTTAGTTTCAGACATATAAATATTTTAAAGACCCAAAATTAATAAAAAATTATTCTTCTCTCTCATCTTTCTCTTGACAACATCAAAGAGGTCAACTAGTTTTCTATTACTACAAACAAGATGATGAGAGTCGGTCTAAGCTCACTTGCGGGTTGAAATTACTCTTTATGAGATTTAATTCCATGGTCATGGTTTTAAAATTTGTGGTTCATACTTCATGAACAAAAACTAATATTTTTAGTGCCTCTAAACTACCTCTAAATCCCCAACACCTTAGTTTCTTCATCTGATTATAGTTGTATGTGTGAATAAAATGGTTTGCATAGTATTTAATAGGATATTAATTCATTACATGTGGTTTCTGATTTGTTTTTCATGTGCAAATGTGAAATTATTATCATATCACCCTCATTATGCTAGAAAAGACCACCATTAAAGTCTATAAATAGTGTTTTCATCAAGTGACAGTGTTTGTATTATGTAAGTGAATTCAAATCAAGGTAGTAGACCTATATTTCTCCTCTCAAATCATATAATATAGTTCATCCATTATATATTTTCATTGAATGATTTGTAGGTTGAGGGAGATGAGTTTTTTAAGGCACTAAATAAAGACTGGTCAGAACTCTAGTGTATATAGTCATTTATAGTTACATGTAGTAATGTAAGGATAAAATAAAGTCCATACAGAACCCAATAAGTAGGTTTCATGCATTTATAATACTTGAATGTAATTTCTCAATTCATTCATGGATTATAGTTTTGATAATATAGTAAATTTATAACCTATGGTTAGATCGAGTTGAATGAAGTTTTAAATGGGATGGATTACATTAGTTTCTCAAAAAAGGAATTTTTCCTTGTATAGTGCCATCTCATGATGAGGATATATGAGGTTTGAGGAAGTCTTATGTTCTTATTCTTGAATCTTAGATATATTATTAACATGAGAGGAAGTGGTTTGATCAAGATAAAATTATGGTTGAGTGAATTTAAATTCAATCAAGTTCCCACTATAAGCAATCAGTAAACATAGTGCCAAAAGGCCACATGAACCTATAACTTGTAGTAACACCTACTATGTTGATGGTAAAGAATGACTACATGGTTTATGGTCATCAAATGAGCTCAAAAAGGTATTAGATAATCCTTAATGAATTTAGGAGGATGTAAATGTGTGGTACAAGTACTCAGGCATGAAACAAGAACCTAGAGGTCTCATAACTTCCTTAAAATGTGCACCTATAGTTGAATTGAAATCTACAGACTAGTCTAAACTAATGACAGATGCAAGATTAGATAATAGATAAATATGAATATATCCAAGTGTGAGATACACTCAAAAACCTCATAATTAAGTGGAAGTATCAAACACATTATTTAAACATGAGTATATAACCTTATATATAACCCTGCCTACAGTCATCAGACCTAGTGAGCTAGTTTTGATAAATTTGAAGGTTTGAGGTCTATTGGATCATGATCAAGATATTGAATTTGGTATAGATAATAATAAATACATAATATAAATCTCCACAATCTCTTTTAGGATAGGAAAATATGGGATATACCTTCTATTCCATCTCAGATTGAAGGCACTATATGAATAAGATAACCTACAAACATAGTAGGTGAGTGAAATAAGAATGAAAAAGGGATTCCTAAATAATGTAAGGAAATTTATATAGTTTCATTGAATGAAAACACATGTTGAGGAACATATAAAACCTTTATAACCACTCAGTAGTGGGCATATGCATAAAATCATAGTCCAAGCCTATTAGGCCTAAAACTGAACATAAACACTTAGGTTTCCAAACTCAATTCATATGATCATGAGATCCATCAAATAAAATTAAGGACTTTTGTGGGAGAGTATAATTTTGGTAATATCTATAATTTTGTAGATATCATCACAAAATTGGTCATTCTAGCCTAAATTCCTATCAAGGGTACCCAAAATGCAACCAAGAGCTCAAGAGGCCATGTTCATTTCCTCATATAAGTACTTACCAAATGCATAATGAATCAATAATATAGGAATAGTTGAAAGGGGTACTATACCGCAACTTTGTGTAATTGGTTCAAAACTTAGACTTCTAACTTTTATGAACCATCGTCAACAACCCAGAAGATCTAAAACCCTTTTTTGGACCTGATGGAAAAAATATGGATAATTATGTATCCAAGAGGGGTTAAATGGCCATGAAAGTGATATACTTTTTTATCACTCTCCAAGGCTCATTGACACCCAATTGATTCATACTATCATTTGTATAGACAAACCAAATATTATGATTTTTATAGGATTTGATGTGTTTCATAGGTACAAAAGGAGATTAATGAATTGAGATTATTGTGTAAGCTATTTAGAGACATTTCCTAACTCATAAAACTTATTTATCACCTTGGTTGTGTATGAATATCTCTATATTAGACCATTCATTGTAGGCACTCTAAACAAATAGTGAGAAGGCAAAGTGACAATCAAAAATTGAAAGTGAGAAGTGTTATTTGAGTTTAATTAAGGTTTATTTAATAGGAAAGAGGATAAAATGGGTCTAATTGATTTTCCTAACACCTCTTCAAAAAAAATTATTTTATAAACTACATGCTACATAAGTGATAGATGTGAAGATTCAAACCTAGAGGGCTAGTACATGATTGCAGTCAATGAATGACAAGTGACAAGGGTGAGTCCATCAGTTAGAGAGGTGTATATGACCTATATTGAATTAATTTACATCTTCTCATGTCATATGATATGTGTAAATTACTCTTATGGTATTTTTAGATATTCAAGTATATGACTCATCATCAAAGCAATTTCAAAGCAAAAACATGAATAGTCTCTACACCAATTTAAGGAATATATCATGCTTCAAATGGAAACTTATCCAATAATAAATTCATATCCTATTATCCACTTTATTCTATTACATTGTAAATAATTCTTATAGTTTTATAATTTTCCCTATGACCTTTGAGATTCACTTCTTCTCCCTCCTCTCATATGCTCTATATAGTCAAACCTTTTTGGATTTATAATGGATCCATAATTGGTATGGAGAAGCCATTTTGGTTTTTATACCTAATTTTCCTTTTAATAAATATTTTTTAATTTGATTTGTTCTCTTTAATATCTTTCCTATGTGTGTTAAGTGGTTTGTGTGGTTGACAAGTGATGAATATGTTCTCCTTGGTTCCATTATAGTCTAGCATGTTTTGTGTGAGTGATATCTATTATAACAAGTTTTATAAAGTTTATGTGTTTTTTAAGTTTGTATTGAAGTGTGAAAGGGAATAGTAGTGTCTAACATCAGATCTTTTTTCACCCACATCTAGATAGGCACAACAACCTACCTCTATGAGAAATACTTATGTTAGAAGGACATATAGTTAAGTTTAATTTTAGTAGTATCCTTTCTTAGTGTAGATACAAGTGTGTTGTGTGGAGTTATCTTTGGTGTATCACATCATTATAATAGGTTTATTGTATGCCTCCTTCCCTTTCCACCCAAAATAGTAATTAGCCTAGTGTAGTGTGATCCTAGAAGATAAATCAAGGGGGCTAACTCTTTCATACCTAGAGATCTATCTCTTGTAGTATCTTGTTTATGAGAAGAGTTATTTCTATGTTATTATAAAATTGAGAAGGTATAATTGAATTATCTATGGTTCAATTTTAGGCTATAAAAATTTATCAATAAAGAAATAATTGAATTTAATTATGGCACTAAAACTGATCCTTGCATCATACTCTTGGTTGCTGCATTACATAAATCAGAAGACACAAACATTCATCAAATTTTAATTGAATTTCATGAAGTATTTTTATGGGATTATTATTATATTATTGGAATTGAATCATGAATTTCCATACATAAAATCACCTTATATCAGGATGACAAACTAGTAAAGTAAAAGATTTGTAAAACTCATCCTAAAGTGGCTCTCTTTATTAAAGATGAAATCTTATAGTTGTTAGATGTTAGTTTCATTCAACCAATTTCCCATCCATAGAGGGTTATAAATATAATTCCTATTTTAAAACCTTATATATAGATACATTACTATTGTGACTCTAGATACCTCAACAAGGCATGTATTAAGGATGATCTCCCTTTGACAAACATTGAAATGATAATAGACTCCATGGCTGGATATGAGATACTCTCATTTATGGATGGTTTTACTAAATATAATCAAATCAAGATAGTCAAAAAATATCAAGAAAATACTTCTTTCATGACACCATGGGGCATGCTTTACCATATATTAATGCCATTTGGAATAAATAACACTGGTTAAACTTACCAAAACATGATCATAGACAACTTTCATGATATCATTCACAATACAATGGAAGATTATGTCAAATAATTATTAGAAAATTTAAAATAATGAAAACATCATGCTATCAATTCACAACATAACTTTGAAATATTAAGACAATATAAAATTTGTCTTAACCCTAAGAAATGTGTCTTTGGAGTTTCCTCTAAAAAATGTTTAGCCTTCATTATATCTCATTGCAACATAGAAGCTGACCCTAAGAACGTCAAATAAATTATGGATATGCATCCTCCTACTAATTTGAAACAACTTCAGTTCCTCTAGGGGAAAATTAATGAAATTCATCAATTTTTAACACAACTCACTGATAAAATGCAATCATTTACTCAATTACTTAAGAAGGATCTACAATTTGAGTGGGATCTTACATGTTAAGAGAGATTAGATACACTTAATCAATACTTCTCAACCCTCTTATCTTAGTTCCACCTATACATAGTAAATAAATACTAATTTACCTTTATACAAAATATCATACACTAGGGGTACTCCTTGCACAAGATGATGATAAACATAAAGAAAGAACAATCTACTACTTTAATTAGACACTAGTCGATTATGAGCAAAATTATCTAGCAATAGAATTTTTTTGCTTAGCAATAGTTTTCCTTACATAAAAACTTCATCACTACATGATTAAAAATGAAACATATATCATTACCAATATAGATCCCTTGAAATTCCTCATGTCAAAAACACATCTCTCAGGTCATATTACCAAATGGGTTATGTTACTCATTGAATTTAAAAATCTATAAAAGTACAAATCATCAAAGACCAAATAGAAATACCCACATTATAGGATACACATCCTATTAATGATGATTTTATATATGATTTCACAACATAAAATATTACTCTAAATACATGGACAATGCTTTTTGACATCTCTCAATGTGCCTCTAGAACTAACACTGAAATTATTTTCATCAACCCTCTGGGTCACATGGAACCTCTTATATATACTAACTCAATTTATCATACACCAACAACATTTTTGAGTATGAATCTCTCATCCAAGACCTTCAAGAGATTCAATATCTCAAGGTAAAATAAATAAAATTTTATGGGGACTCTCAATTGATTGTCAACCAAGTCACAAATATTTATTTAATGAAATAAGAACACTTGATTCCTTATAAAGACATGGTTCAACACACACACACACACACACACACACACACACACACACACACACACACACACACACACACACAAATATATCACACCAAATACTTTTTACAAAGAGAAAAAAGCATAAGTTGAAATGAAACCTTCTATGATATGTCATCATTGGTAATGATTTATTCAAAATATATTTTTATGGATACTTAATCATATGTTTAATAATAGAAGAAGCTAGATATATATTTGATAGATACCAATATTATATCCCACTTTGATCTCCCAAAAGCCATCATAATAGATAATGGAACTTATTTCAAGAATAAAATAGTTAAAAATTATGTTATAAATACAAGATCTGACATACAATCTCTACACCATACTATCCATAGGTTAATGGTTAGGCAAAGGCAATGAATTAGATAATCAATAACATTATCAACAAAACCATAACCATGTTTGGTGATGTTAGCACAATCAACTAATATGAACTTTGGGCTTACCACACTAATATATGTAAACCAACATGACCTACTCCTTTTTCACTTGTTTATGGTACATAATCTATTATTCCCTAGGAATTAGATAATCCATCCTTAGTGTATCTTTAAAATTACTTAGCATAGATGAGAAGTGAAGATAATGACATCCACATGAACAAGAAATTTATTTTCACACACATATCTAAGCTACATATAATCTTAGAGATTATTATAAGTGAATCCAATGGACCTATAATAATAGAGTTCATAATTGGAAATTTATAATCAATGATATGGTATTAAAATAAAATATAAGAAATGTCAATGTCAAAGAAGAAAAAAAAGGAAAATTTAAACCCGATTGGCTCAGACCAAACATCCTAACCAAAAATCTTGGCCCAAAAATATATCATCTAGCTTCACTTAATGGAAAGGCAATAAAAATACATAGAACATTAAGCATCTATAGAAATTCTACATATAAAAATATGAGCTTTTCATTTTCAATTGAATTGTACATATTTATTTCTCTCTCTCTTTCTCCTTGTACATAGTTTAATATATATGCTTGTACATAGCTTATACTCACAAAATTAAAAAAAACAATATAATGTTATAAAAATATAAAAACATTCAAATATTTCAAAAATCCAATTTTTTTATATATTGTATGCATTTATTTGTTTACATTTCTACTACTTGCCAGATATTGCATGTTGATAGCTATCCTAGTGTAGTTGGTTTTATCATACACATACACTTCACTTATTTTTATCTAGTGCTTGTAGATCCTAGATAGGACTGTAGTCCACTACATATATCTATACTAGCTAACATATACCCATTTGTGGCATTTACATTAATCCAAGTTTATACATTGCTACATCTACCCACTTGGGGGCATCTTCTACATAGTTGATACAACTAGGTTTTATCTTTACATACCATACATTATAGTTATACATTGATTTATATTTATATTTATCATTTATATTCATTGCTCTTATTTTTTCAAACTATCAATAGTTAGATTTAATATATATGCACCATGGCATACACATAGATTTGTATTACATAGTTATACATGCTTTCATTTCTAGTTCCTAGATTAGACATGATTGTGTTACTATGCTTCTTACATATTTGAATGAATTTTAATATGCCATTATTCATTGGATTTTATACCAATTATCTATTTTTATGCCTTGGACATGTAACCATGTCCCATGTGTGTGATCTTCCATGATTTTATATGCAAACATTTGAATATGTCCATCTATGTGGCTCCACACTAATTTAATTATGTGGACATTTAAACGTGTCAATGTATGTTTTCATTCTCAAGCTTAGTGACATTTTCCCATGTCCCATGTATTATGGCCCCTTTGCATACTTTTTTAATTCCTCGTATGCTTGTATGTTTGCTTCTTTTGTATGCTTATACACCATGACACTTGTATTTTCCTATTACACACACACACAAACAATATTTGATGCCATGAGAGCTCTCATACATCTACCTATCCTAATTTGGAGCCTTGATGGACATCATGGCCCATACCCTTAGGTATTTAGTCATATTTTACTATTATTACACATTGATTACATCTATCTTCACACCCTTGTATAACGCTATATTACAACATACATCTTACATTTCCTACTATTGCTTAGATACGTTTACATTCTAATGTGATGTTTGTAAATTATATTGTAATATCATGCTCTAGGTAACACATTTTATATAACTACTTATTTATAGGGTATTTCTTCCATAGATTTCACAACTACTCTCAAAAGAGGGGGCACTTATATGGGTTGTCATAGAGATCAAGCTATTATTTTTCTTTTCAAAGATACATTTCAGCTCTTAGGTATAGTTATAGAGTTAAAACTTAAGGAAAAAACAATATAGCATAGGTTTAAAATGTATTCTAGACCACATAGGGATGAGACTAGGAATTCATTAGTTCTTATATTGGATCAATGGCACCATAGGATGCTAATATCTATATACACATAATATTTTCAAACTTTTGTTAGGGTGTGGAGCTAAAAGCTTCACCAAGGAGCATACTAAAATAGTTTCAGGTTTACACAGTCACCGGCGTCGGTCAGGAGCGACTGACATCGGTCAGGAGCAGTTGGAGGAACGTCGGCGTCGACAGAGGATCGGCCAATGACGGTCACAGGCAAACAAGTAGGAACCAGCATCGGTTACCTGTGTGTCTAGAATGTTATTTCCGAGGATAGAAGCGAGTGTTTGCATGATGAGTTTAAGTCTTAGTCTTAAGTTCGCGTTTCTATTATTAGCAAGATTGTTTTTAGAGCCCTTGTTTAAGAGGCTTAACTGTTTGTTGTAAGTGCATGCTCAAGTTTCCTAATTCTATATGTAGGAAAGATCTTCTTAGCTTAGTGAGTTGAATTGTATAAGTAGAACATTGTGAATGTTTGAAGGACAGTACAGAGTTGTATCAATCTAGGTTGTTAGAATTGATTGTACTTGAGAGAGAGCTCTTGAGGAATAGAGATCTAGTGAGAGAGATCTTGTGCATCTGAGAGAGGTGTGGAAGAAAGAAATTTCTTCAATTGTATTCCTTTTGTAAAGAGTTTTAATACAAGTTTTTAGGGTGGTTTCTTGTATCTCTTGTTCTATGCTATTTATCATTCTAGTTACTTATCTATCTGATTTATTTCTACATTTATTGCTTTCACAAGTGTAATCATTGTTGGTTGATCCCCAACAAGTGGTATCAGAGCTCAGGTTCACTAACAGGTGGTTCAGATCTGTGTAGTGTGTTTGGATTACAGGTTGCTCACAGGGGTTTCTGCAGGGATTTCTGTTTGAGTGGGAGAAGCAATGGCAGAAGAATGTAAATTGAGAATGGAGAAGTTTAATGGCAAGAACTATCAACATTGGAGAATGCAGATAGAGGACTATCTGTATCAGAAAGATCTTTACTTACCATTAGGTGGGATTGCAAAGAAGCCCAAAGACATGGAGGATGAAGAATGGGAAGTTCTTGATATAAAGGCTTTGGGGTCTATAAGACTGAGTCTAGCATCCACTATGATATCTAATTTGTCACAGGCAAAAACAACGGTAGAGTTAATGACTACGTTGGCAAATTTGTATGAAAAACCCTCCGCTTCTAATAAGGTATATCTTATGAAGCAGTTATTTAATTTACATATGCAAGAAGGTGGATCTGTATCTAATCACCTGAATGATTTCCATGGAATTGTTAATCAATTAAGTTCAGTCAATATTGTATTTGATGATGAAATAAAAGCTCTTTTAATATTATGTTCTTTGCCTAAAATCTGGCATGGCTTGATAATGGCAGTTTCTAATACTGCATCTGCTTCGAATATTTTAAAAGTAGAGGATGTTGTTAGTGTTATCTTGAATGAGGAAATTCATAGGAAAAGCACAGAAGAGACATCTGGGAATGCTTTAAATCTTGAGAGCAGGGGAAGGCAAACAAAAAGGAGCAAGAGGAGATCAAGATCAAAGTCTAAGGGGAGAGGCAGATCCAAATCCAGAAATGGCAGAAGGCCACAATGCTAGAACTGTGGAAAGTTGGGGCACATAAGCAGAGATTTCTGGTTAAAGCCTAAGGAGGACAATCAGCATGAAGGAAAGGAAGAGGCAAAGGTTGCAGGTATTGCACAAGATGCTCTAATTTTCTAATTGCATAATAATATAGAATCTTGGGTATTAGATTCTAGTGCATCTTTCCATGCTACCCCTAACAGAGAATATTTCAGTGACTATATCCATGGAGATTTTGGAATAGTGTACTTAGGGGATGATGAGCCTTGTAAGATTATTGGCAAAGGTAAAGTGCAGCTGAAGATGTAGAATGGAAACACATGGGTGTTGAGAGATGTGATGCATGTTCCTAGCTTGAAGAGAAATTTGATTTCTGTAGGAAAGTTAGGGGATGAGGGTTGTACAGTAACTCTCACAGTAGAATCTTGAAAGGTGACCAAGGGTACACTTGTTATGGCCAGAGGTAAGAGAGAAGGTACTCTCTATTTGTGTAAGTGCGTTACTAAAAAATCTCCTTTTATATTATCTACTTCAGATGTGGATGCTAAATTTTGGCACTCAAGGCTTGGCCACATGAGTGAGAAGGGGATGTCAATTCTTAAGTCTAAAGGTATGCTTTCATATTTGAAAAGTATGGATCTAGATTTTGTGAGCATTGTGTATTTGGAAAATAGAAAAGGGTTAGTTTTTTCAAGACTGGGTCTACTAAGAAAAGGCATAAGTTGCAGCTTGTTCACATAGACGTGTGGGGACCGGCTCAGGTAGCCTCTATTGGAGGATCACGATACTATGTTACATTCATAGATGATGCTACAAGAAAGGTATGGATCTACTGTATTAAAAAGAAATCTGATGTTTTTGAGACTTTTAAGATTTGGAAAGCTATGGTTGAGAATGAAATAGGTAGAATATTGAAGTGCTTGAGATCCGATAATGGCGGTGAGTTCTACAGTCTTAAGTTTAACTGGTATTGTTACACACATGGAATCTGTAGGCAAAGGATGGTTCCAAGGACACCTCAGCAGAATGGTATTGCTAAAAGGATGAACAGAATAATCATGGAGCATGCAAGATGTATGAGATTTCATGCTAGGTTTCCCTTAGAGTTTTGGGTAGAAGCTGTTGACACCGCAGTGTACCTGATTAACAGAGGACCCTCTACAGCTCTAGATGGTGGAATTCCAGAAGAGGCATGGACAGGTAAAAAGGTAGATCTCTCATATCTCAAAGTTTTTGGTTGTGAAGCCTTTGTGCACGTAGATAAGGAAAATAGAAAGAAGCTTGATGCTAAGTCTATGAGGTGCACGTTTATTGGCTATGGCTCAGATGATTTTGGTTTCAGATTTTGGAATCTAGGAACTAACAAGGTAATTAGGAGCCGTGATGTTGTTTTCAATGAAAAAGTGATGTATAGTGATCAGATGAGGAAGTTGAATCAATTTGGGTAGAGCAATGGAGAATTGGATGAGGTGATGGTCCAAAATGAGCTCGCGAGAAAAAGAAATAATCACTTGCAGGAAAACACAGAGACCGACGTCGGCAGGTTAGGAACTGACATCAGCAGTACAAAAACCAATGTCAGTCATACAGAGACCGACGTCGGCATGACAGGCACCGGCATCGGTCAGGAAGAACCGGCGTCGACCAGTAACAGGTCTACAGGTGGCCGAGGTCGATCACTGTCAGAGAATTTGGGTGGACAACGTGTTGAGAATGAGTCCAAGACACCCATCAGGAGGTCAGAAAGGGTAAGTAAGCCTCCAATTAGATATTCTCCTTCTTTATACTATTTATTTCTAACTAATGGTGGAGAACCAGAGAGTTTTTAAGAAGCATTACAGGTGGAGTCCAAGAGTCAGTGGGAGCATGGCATGGTTGAGGAGATGGAGTCCTTGAGAGAGAACCAAACATGGGATTTGGTTGAATTGCCAGCTGGTAAGAGAACACTGAAGAACAGATGGACCTACAGGTTGAAGGAAGGTGAGGATGGATAGATGAGATATAAGGCCAAATTGGTAGTGAAAGGATTTACACAAAAGCCAGGTATTGATTTTGGTGAGATTTTTTCTCTTGTTGTTAAGATGACTTCTATAAGGGTTGTATTGTCTTTGGTTGCTTTTGAGGATTTGCATCTTGAGCAGCTAGATGTTAAGACAACATTTCTTCATGGAGATTTGGATGAGGAAATATACATGGAACAGCCAGAAGGATTTGAGGTCAAGGGTAAGGAGAAGTTGGTGTACAGATTGAAGAAAAGCTTGTATGGCCTCAAGCAAGCTCCTAGACAATGGTATTTGAAATTTGACAGGTTTATGACTGAGCATGGCTACAATAGGTGTCAATCTGACCATTGTGTATATTTTAAGAGATTTGATAATGGTAGATATATTATTCTATTGTTGTATGTAGATGATATGCTGGTTACAGGATCACACATGCAGGATATCTCTGAGCTTAAGGTGAAATTAGCTCAAACATTTGCTATGAAGGATTTGGGAGCAGCAAAGAAAATCCTTGGCATGAGCATTAAGAGAGACAAGAAAAATCACAGGTTGATATTGTCTCAAGAGGATTATGTGGACAAGGTGTTGAAACAATTCAATATGCAGGATGCTAAACCGGTAAGCACACCTTTGGCTGGGCATTTTAAGTTGAGTAAAGAACAATGTCCTAATTCACATGATGAGGTAGAGTACATGAGTAAGGTTCCATATTCTTCTGTGGTAGGGAGTTTGATGTATGCAATGGTGTGTACTAGACCGGATATTTCCCAAGCAGTGGGAGTTGTAAGTAAGTATATGGCCAATCCAGGGAAGGAACATTGGAAAGCAGTTCAATGGATCCTTAGATATCTGAGAGGAACCAGCAGTTGGCACTTGTGCTATGGAGGTTCGGATACTTCTCTACATGGCTATGTAGATTCAGATATGGCAGGTGATTTGGATGGCAGGAGGAGCACCACAGGTTATGTTTTTACTATAGGTGAAACGGCGGTTAGCTGGATATCTAAGTTGCAGAAGGATGTTGCCTTGTCAACTACAGAAGCAGAGTACATTACAGCCACAGAAGCTAGCAAAGAGATGATATGGATGACACAGTTCATGGAAGAGCTTGGAAGGGAGCATGGGAGTTGTAGATTGTATAGTGACAGTCAGAGTGCAATCCATTTGGCTAAGAATTCAGCCTTTCACTCAAGAACCAAGCACATACAGCTAAGGTATCACTTCATACGGCAGGTATTGGAAGATGGTGAGTTGAAGCTGGAGAAGATCCATACAGATAGGAATCCTGTTGATATGTTAACCAAGCCGGTTACAAAGGAGAAGTTGAATCTTCATTCAACTTCTATTGGTCTTCATGATTGAGTTAAAGATGGAGGAGCTAGAAGATGTTGCTGTACAGGTACTGGTGCAGCTGTTTATCTCCAAGTGGGAGATTGTTAGGGTGTGGAGCTAAAAGCTTCACCAAGGAGCATACTAAAATAGTTTCAGGTTTACACAGTCACCAGCGTCGGTCAGGAGCAACCGACATCGGTCAGGAGAAGTTGGAGTAACGCCGATGTCGGTAGAGGATCAGCTGACGACAGTCACAGGCAAACAGGCAGGAACCGGCGTCGGTTACCTGTGTGTCCAGAATGCTATTTCTGAGGACAGAAGCGAGTGTTTTCATGATGAGTTTAATTCTTAGTCTTAAGTTCACATTTCTATTATTAGCAAGATTGTTTTTAGAGCCCTTGTTCAAGAGGCTTAACTATTTGTTGTAAGTGCATGCTCAAGTTTCCTAATTCTATATGTAGGAAAGATCTTCTTAGCTTAGTGAGTTGAATTGTATGAGTAGAACATTGTGAATTTTTGAAGGACAGTATAGAGTTTTATCAATCCAGGTTGTTGGAATTGATTGTACTTGAGAGAGAGAGCTCTTGAGGAATAGAGATCTAGTGAGAGAGATCTTGTGCATCTGAGAGACGTGTGGAAGAAAGAAATTTCTTCAATTGTATTCCTTTTGTAAAGAGTTTTAATACAAGTTTTCAGGGTGGTTTCTTGTATCTCTTGTTTTGTGCTATTTATCATTCTAGTTACTTATCTATCTGATTTATTTCCGCGTTTATTGCTTTCACAAGTGTAATCATTGTTGGTTGATCCCCAACAACTTTATCAATTACAGATGCTTTCTATCTTGTAGGAACCCATTGAGTCTCAATCTCTCTAAGTACACACCCTAAAGGGTTCACCTATAAATGGGTTGGTAGACCATTTATGATTCACAAGATTGTTTTTGCTTTTACTTATTAATATCAATCCAACCAGCTCTTAAAAACATTCCCTTAACCTTTGATTCATATTTTACACATTCATCTAGTATTTTACCATATTCATTATCCCTTTTCCTAACCTAAAACCCTTTTTTATAGTTTACATTACTATTTTGGCTATTTTGACCTTGTACTCTTATTGCAAAAACTTATTAAAGGTTTAGGTCCACCCCTGGCCAACCTAGTTTGTGACCTAGTGAGTTTTTGTCAATTATGATAATAGGTCGATTGGGTCAACCTTGTGATCCCAAACATTTGAAATGGTTTAGGGTTAGATATAAATATATAAATAATTGAATTTCACCATTATTAAGAGTAGACAATGGTTAATTATTAATTTTCACTTCTTTACAATCTACTCTTCTGCAATTCTACTTAAGGAATCTTAGCTTAGGATTTCTACTTGGAGAAGAAGCTAGTATTGTGGAGAATTATTAGATAATTTATCATTTCTTAGTGATCTTGAAAACCATAACAACCTTGTGTTAAACACATTTGGCCAAGGGAAATATTGAGTCTCAATGGGTTTATCTTCTAGGTAAATATCTCTAACTTTGCTCCTCTCTTTAGTAGATAAAAGTAGCATAAGTAATGTCTTTTGAATATTATTCTCTCTCTCCATGCATTAGTGTTTTACCTATACATAGATTAATTAAGATTATATTATGCATGTTTAGTTTTATTTTCTTACTAACCCCCATATTGTGATATAAGCTTTGGTGAGCACTAGATTACATTTTTAATTTACTTGTTATTAGTATAGTGAATATGAAAACATAGGACCTACTTAGGGTTATTGCATAGTTTTGTTTGACTAGATACTTTGGAACCCTCCCTAGTGATATTATTATGGGAATATATCCCTTTATTAGGTATGGTGGATCCATATTGGTCATGACCTTGATTATCTAATGTATCCTAATTGGAAGTGTAAGTAGGATCTATCTTCTCCAAGAAAGGATTGATTTATATGTTGGGCCCATTTTTAGGATAAGTGTGGATCTAAACCAACTAAATAGACATATCAATATAAGGTAGTAACTTGGTTTGATTATTTTTTTATTATCTTTTTCACCTTATAGAGTAATCATCATAAACCTAGTTCTAACTAGTAGGCAGTTACTTGGCACCTAGTTTTTTAGGGCATCTTCTTGAAAGGGTAAACATAGTGATCGTAGCATGAAGGGTACAAGGTGATAGAGCCAATGGAATGATCAACCAAGGATCTAGTTCAGTACCTAGCCTATGTTCTTCACCCTACATAAAAATTATCCTATCTATAATAATGTTGAACTAGATCTAGAGAACATGAGACACAAGTTGATGTAGTGAAGCTCTAGAGAAATATAACTAAACTACTAGAGCTACCATTAGTGTTAGTTATATCATGGATGCCATTGAGGCTCTATATTTTAGTGCACAAGCTCACCTATGAGCCTTTTGGATGTTAGTAGTTGTAGCTAAGTATTTTATCTAGTTTTCTTATCGTGTACTTGATTTATTTGGACTTTACTTAATAAAGAATGGTATTGCATCTATTTAAGATAAATTTGGTTACACCTATGGTTAATGTCTTCTAGATGTGAAATTATTGTGATATTTATGATGGTATAAATTTAGTATATGAATATTTTATTAAGCTATGTTCTATTCCAAGTCATTAGTGGTGTCTCTATGCTAAGTGATGATGCCAACATAACCTATAAATTAACCTAAGTGTAAGAGAAATCATGTGCCAAAGATTTGATACCCTTGTTAGGTTTTTTATCCTTAGTATCTACCCTTTATTTAAATAAATTACATTAACCTAAGGAATTTATTAAATGAAGCTTATCTTAGTAATATAAAGGTTTGTGCCCTTGAGAGCACAAAACCAACCCAATATAGGCTTGTGCCCTTATGACATGAAGTAGTTCCCCAAATAGGTTTTATGCCTATAGACCATCAGCCTATACCAAAAATATCTTACACTAATAAACCTATGGATGTCATTATTTCAATGACCAAGTCTTATGAAGAATGAGTTAAGTCATGGCACAACGAGCCTCACACAAGACCTGATTCTTTCTCTGTTGTGATTTGGTTGAGTACATAAGGCTTATGCCTTATGTGAATTGATGCTAGCATATTCAAGTTATAAATTTTGAGTTCTACAATAACATACCTTATTATCACCTAGTTATGATAAGTTGAGAATTAATTTAGAATAACTAGATGAGCACTGGATAGAGTAAATGAATTGAAACCCACCTACTTAGTCTATAACATTTTGTTTCCATTGTTGGGACCCATGTTTATTATGTTGTTTTAATGGTGTAATATAATAATGCTCTGACTCTCCCTCAAGAACATTAATCACTAGCTATAATAGGTGGAAGACAGATTTGGGCTAAAGCATCTAGGTTGGTTCTTGTCTTCTCCTATACCCTTTGGAACATAAAATTGAGCTCTAATAGAGGCCAACATATCAGCATGATTATTATATTCTCTTAATATGGATTTGATGTTTAAGGCTTGGAAATATTCTAAAATATCCAACACTCTATGCTTGTATGACTTGAGCATAGAGTTCTTGGTAAAATTCTTCCCTCTAACTTGGTTCACAATAAGCTCACTATCCCCATACACTTGTATTTCCTTAATTCATCTTTTTCTAACCCATTCAAGGCCATGGATAATGGCCTCATACTCTAACACATTATAAGTTCATGAGAAATTAAATCTAAAGGTTTAATAATACTTCTCCTTGGAAGGTGAAAACAACATAGCTCCACCACTTGCCCCAATCTTGTTTCTAGATCCATCAAAGAAGAGTTACCACAAGACATTAACATATTCAATTGAATTCATAAAATTGGGCATGAAAGAGTCCTTCTCATACATATAATATACCCCAAGATGAGATTCCTCAATAAAATTTTAAGGATCATGTTCATAGTGCTCATCTCCCCACTCATCTAAGAACAAATCATAAACTCCTTCAAGGGAAGATGATGGAGATTGGTCAATGTGAAGATCCTCTTCATCAATGATAGAATAGTTAAAATTTTATAACTTAGGTTAATATGGTTCCAAGTGATATCTATGAATAGATTCTGACTCAATCTTCACCTTAGTAGCATATTTTGTTCTAAACACCATGTAGGACCAATTAGCTACCAAGTATCCACCTATCTTAGATGTAAAGTCTCTTGAAAAGCAAAGAGAAAAATAGGGAGGTAAATCTTCCAAAACTACATCATGAGGAGATAAAAATTCAGGAAAAACATGAAGGATCAAATTAAAACCTTTAACTACCCCCAAAGTCTTAGCTAGTGATCCATCCAATTGCAAAACTCCTTTAGTCATTAGCTCATACTTGAGGCCTAGCTTATCTGCTATTCATTTGGGAATAAATGATGTGCTTGCTCCACTATATATGATGAAATTATGAAATAATAAATCACAAATGATTATATAAAGGTAAAAATGAGGAGTCTTCTCATCTTTCTTTACTTGACCATCTATATATTGAGTTTCATTGACTAAAACCACATTGTCATTTCTAGATGGGCCAGCTTGTTTACCCAATCCATGTAATTCCTTTTGTTATTTTTTCCTTGGTAATGCTAGATAATATTTAAATTAGATGTTCATATGTATCTTCTTCATCTATTCCACAACATTAATGTAATGATTACTCACCTTAGGGAACTCTTTAGGATCACTGACACCTTCTGATGTAGCTTGTAGAGATGGAGGCATAGGAGTTGGCTTCATGCTTTGAAATAGCTGATTTTTTTTTGTTGTATGGGATGAATTATTAAAAATTCCCATATAATATGATTTAGGGGTCAAAATAGGTCCTTGATTGGTTCCTTGTCTCCTCAATATCCCTCCTAATGGACCTAGTGTTGGAGGCAACACTAGTATTCTGATTGCTTATATTCCCCACATAATTAATGGAAAAAAAACTCACCCTCAAAATGATTTATGAGGGTAGATTCAGTATGAGGTTTCCCATTTTCCACCCCACCATTCATGGATCCTTAAAATTTTGAAGCTTGGAAAGATTGGCTACTTGCATTACCATGCCTTGTTTGTACATTTCATTTGCATAAGTCACTTGTTCTTGACCATGTTCAAAAGATGGATAGTTAGGATATTATTGGACTAAGTTTTTTTGAGTGGGGAAAAGGAATTTTGAAGATGAGGGATCACTAGGATTATAAATTTTATAAGTATTGACATGGGTGATTTGGCCTTATCCTTGTGCATTATTTTAGCAAGGAGGTTTACTTGTTTGCCCAAACTGATTGTATGTTTGATATGGCCTATAACCTTGAGCTTGTTCTCTTTTGAGGGTAAATAAATAATTTTTAAAACTTTGAAGCAAGATTTTAACTTCATGTATTTCATTTTAATGAGAAATGACAAGCCTTTTTTTATTAGGCAAAGGGGATAAAGTGGGTAATTCACCTTGACTAGGAGAATATAAATCAAGGAATAGTGGCATTGGAGGTTGAGGAGCTATCTTTCCCACTTGGACAAGATATTTATCAGAATTTATGGATATTTCATAGTTAGTATATAATGTGTTTCCACACATACATTGAATCATCATGGCAATGTCACTATTCAACACTTTCAAATAGTATAAAAATACATAGTTTGAGGTTGGCCTCACTAGAATTGGGATTCTATCCCATGTTTTTTGAAACCTAGTATTAAATTCTTACATGAATTCATGTGATTCCCTCTTTATTTTGGTCAAATTATTATCTAAATATAGGTGATCACTCTTTTCCCCAAACCTATTAGTCAATAAATCCCCATAACTCATCCCATGAGCCAATACAATTTATAGGTAGGGTCCCATACCAATCCAAAACTTTTCCTTTGAAATACAAGGACAATAAACTAATAGCTAATTTGGTGATTTATTGGATATTACAAAAAAATTATATATTACTAATGTGTTCAATGGCAGTAATAGGACCATCCCCACTAAAATATGGGAGACTTTTGAGGGTTGCTCTTGGAATTTGATCATATTGGGCAAGATGCAAGGGAGATGCCCCATTGAAAGGCAAAAAATATTATCTTATAGCCATCATGGAATGATCAATATGGATTTTAGGAATGGAATGTGACATAAAATTATAAGCTCTAAACACAAAATATCTTTTGTAAGGATGAGTGTTGACAAACCTAAACCTTTTGGTGGAATATTAGTTACATAAATTTAAAAGGTACACCTTTAGCAACAGACCTATTGGTTACCTTTAGCATGAAAAAAATATATGATCATCAATCAAATAATTTAATTATTCATTGAATTTTCTAGGTATTGAATGTAGATGCTTATTTTACTTCAAATATGTCAATACTAGCACCAATCTTGAACAATCTTCTAGGACATAGAAGTCCCACCAGACATGCCAAAAATTATTGACACTTGGATTTTAACCCCTAAATATATTCATAAATATCCTCATCCAAGTGGAACCATGGATAAATTTCTCTTTCTATGGGTGACAATGTTGAGAAATGAATCTCTAGATAAGGGGTTAGGTCTCCTTGATGCACTCTTTGAAGCTTTCTCTTTAACTAAATAACTTGAAGATGAAAAAGGATTAAGAAAGACAACTAAAATGATAAAATGGTGATTAACCAATATATAAAATCCTCTCACTTGACTAAAACCACTACTTAAAGACAAACAAGGATTTTTCATACACAAGACTCACAACTTAGGATCCATTGCTACATCAATGTTTCATATGCTAGGTTCAAGAAGGTATGTGATTTTTAGGAAGGAGATGAATTATTAAAAAGATGGATACAATCATGAAACACTTATATTATATCTCTAAACTTAGGAAATAATAATATCAAATACCTGTAACAATATCCTTTCTACAAATTGGTAGACCATCAAGAGTACAAGCTAAAAAAGATAATCTTTCACTATACTAGACCAACAATGATTCAAGTCATTACTCAATAATGAAAAATATGAGTGGAAATAACACTTGTATATTTATTAAATATTTATTCAAGTACACATTTGGCTATATTTTTCCCATAAACCAATGGAGGCTCCTCAAATGAGCCAAGAGAATGCATATTTATAGCTTTGAGAATAGGAGGAAGAAAAGAAGTCCAAGGGTCACTTGGACATGTGTCACCTTGATAAAATTAGTTACACTTTCATGTGGAAGATTTTTTGTGTGATATATGACATGTAATATAGGTTTAATTGTCCAAAACAAGTCATAAGAATGGTGAAAAGTGGCACAAAACTTGTAATTTTGGCATAGGAAACTACCTTCATGATTCACCATCCAAAACTACCTTTATGATTCATAAAAAATATGTTTAGGTTTGATGATTTTTATGATAACTATGTGTTATTAAAAATTTCCCACATTAATTTGATTTATCTCTAACCATCCCTATTCTTGTGGACATGAAAAATCATCTCTGGTATTTTCAAAATGCCTCTTTTCCATGCACCTTCTACACTTGGCATTCAAAAACTCCAAATTTTCTAAATTGATCCATGAAAAAGAGGAAATGAAAATTTTAAAAGGTTTATATATCATAATTTTCAATAAAAAAGTCTTAAAAAGGCTTTCCTAATTTCTTTTCACCACTTTCCAGAACTGTTCACTAGTTGGCTCACTAGACTGGCTAAAAGTGAAGTCTTGGTTGAGGCACTTAGAGGTTGATCCATGAGATGATATGAATTTTTGAGTTATATCAAGTTTAAATATTCCTTTAAATGTTATTTTCATCTCTTAAATCCTCCTGTAGCTTGTGTTTAGTCATTTAGAGCATGTTTAAGAGTGTATAGAGTTGATTGAGATTGTATTTAGCATTGCGGCATTCATACTAGGACATAGTTCACTCCAAACAACCCTAAAAACCATATCCTTATTCCAATAATCAAAAAATACTTCCAATTCATGCTCTACCCTATGTATGGATAGGGGATAAGCCCAAAAAGTCTTTCCATGAAACATAACTCTTCTTCATGGCTTAAGTGTTTAAGACTAGTTATTGAGTTGTTTAGAATTATTCCCTCTTGAAAGAATCAGTCTAGGATTTGTAAATTGAATTTTATGGTAATTAATCATTAATAATCCTATATATATATATATATATATCATTGTTAACATTTAGTGATTTCTTAGCAACTTGGATAAGCTCAAAATCCACCTTTCACTTACTCTTTAGCTCCCAAATTTGCCATAGTTGCACCATGTGTATAGGGATACAAGGCCAAAGAAATAAAAGTGATGAAATAGTATTCCATAATGTCACAAATTAATACAAAAAAGATACAAGATCTCTATTTTCTACACTTAGGGACTGAGAGCCTAAAATGGAGATAACTTTCCTTGAAGTGAAAACATGCTTATATATCATCCTGTGTGCTACATGACATGAAAACCATGAATCTTGGGGTTTTAAATCTCAAAATTGATTCAAATATGTTATCCCTACTCTCTCACATTTGTACATCCTCCATGAAACAAGGACAAACTTGATTGAAGGTGATAACACAATATATAAGGTAAAGATGAGCAATTTGGCTTTTGAAGGGTGATAGTTTGACTTCCCACAATATGATTACATGAAATATATATTAAAATATTAACATAAAACACATTATCACCACCATTAATCTCCCTAGATGTTGGAAAAACACAATACCTACACCCCACTTTGTAAACTTCATGAAACTAGCACTATTTGAAATCTCCTTCAAATATAATGAGAGGTGAAGTGTTAGATATTTAAAATGTCATGAAGAGAGACTTATTATAGTATAAAAACACATCATAAAGATCATTAAACTCTAAGGACCTCTAAAAACTATAAATATATGCATGAATCTACCCCTCTTGGATGTAATTCTATAATAGGTTGCCTAGATTGTTAATGACTATTTATAAAGGAGGAGACATAAAAACACAAAATCCTATTATTTAAATTAAGTGTATTAAGAGTTAAATCCACCTATATAATCATGGCTTCAAACTTTACCTATACCTTCCATACCAATTGATTGAAGTTGACCTTCTTTTGTATGCCAAGAGGAATAGGAAGAAAAATGAGTTGCAGATGCATCCTTTTGCATTATCATTGAATTTTAAATGTGTCAATGGGTGTGGGGAAGTGAATAGACACCTCACCCACGTTTTTAGTTTTAGATCATATTATGGGGATTGTACAAGTGCCCAAGAGGGCTTAAAAATAAGGAAAAACTCCCCTTTTCTGACCATAACTAAATTTTGAACTGCCACAAACTTGAATATGACATCCTCTGACCTCTTCCATTTATCCACATCTTGGTGACAATTTAGTCACTTTATCCATATATACAAGTCTTCCTTCTTAGCTCAAAGTGCACCCATAAGGTAATTTTTTGTATATTAAACATGATAAAAGTAATCAAATGAACTAAATATGTCTTAAATCATATTCAAAACAATATTAGGACCAAAATAACATAATTATGCCTTTGACTAGGTTTGACCCTATTTGCCTACAGTTGACCATCATTAACTTAGCTAGTTCAAAGGGCTAGACTTGAACTAAGACTAGGATAGGCATAAGTGGAACATTTGGACTACAATGACACCCCTATAAGATAAGAATAAAATTTTATAAATTTTTAAAAATTAGGGGTTTGACTCAAATTTGACCAAAGGACAAATTTGGTCAACATAGACTATGTCAAATAGATCAAGTTAGTCTCTTATCCAGCTATATAACATCAAACTAAGTTGTGCTAGTTGACTTAGTATTCCAATCAACATTTAGATAACAAACCAGGTTGACTAGGTTGACTCAGTCATCTTAACAAGCTTTAACACATAGGGTTTTTAGAGAGCTAAGTCGACCTAATCAACTTAGTTGGCAAAATTTGAAAGTAACATTCAAGTCACTTCAACAAAAATTTCATAGTCCTAAACATATTCCAGCCTACCAAGGTTCCTTTCTTTCTCTCTCTCTTTCAATTCAGTGCTTCATTATAGTTATGTTTTATGCAATTTTGTAGTCTTAAAAACTACAATCCCATAACAAACTATGTCAACTTGGTTGACTTAGTTATGTAACCTATCTTCTATCTAAAAGACTTAGTTAACTTGGTCACTTTATTTCTTAATGAATCTTACTTATATAGTATAGTATCAACCCTATCAACTTTGTTCTATAATGTTTTCATACAATGTCATCTGAATCAACTCTCTACAATTATTAATTTTTTAATTAACAACTATATTCTAGTAATTAGTTCACACTTTTATTTTTAACTATTTGCATGCTTAGAGTAGCTCATATAGTATAATTAAGTGGTTTTTCAATATACTATTTAGTTTCACTATTTTTCTCTTTTTTTACACACTACCAAATCACATAATTTTAAAATGCATTTAAACATTTTTCTACCCAAGGCCTACCTACTTGGATTTCATCACCAAGGGGGAAAATTAACTTAGTTTTATGGCCAAGTATAAACATGTAGTTAATGGTATATATTGGCAAAGCACCCAACACCCTTATCACTATGGGATTGTGAAGTGAGGGGGTAGGCCCCAATACCAAGCTAGTACCATTACTAGCATAGACCCTTTTTAGGTTAAATGTCCTAAAACCATCCATATATCACTTTATAGCTCCCTGATTTCATCCAACTTCCCTATCACACTTAAAATAACACTTTATAACAATCTACCAACATTCAAGATGACTACTTAGTTAGAATTTACTTTTCAATTGATTGCTTGCTCTCTATTCATTATATGTTGTATTGCATAAACTTGTATTGGCCAGTGTAAGTGCTAGTTTTTGTGTTGTGCACCAAATTGGATAATTCTCATTGATCCAATTGTTTATGTGTTTGTTTTCACTTTTATGAACCATCATTAACAATCCAGGAGACAAAAAAATCTCCTAAAACTATTATTTGGACCCTATGGATAACGTATGGATAATTATGCAATAAGAGGGGTAACATGGCCATGAAAGTGATCTATACTTGTTTATCACTCTCCCAAGCTCCTTGACACCTAATTGATTCATATTGCCATTTATATGAATAGACCTAATAATATTTTTATTATAGGATTTGATGTGTTTCATAGGTGAAAAAGGAGATTTATAAATGAATATATTATGTAGGGTCTTTAGAAACTTGTATCCTAACTCTTATAATATTTTATGACCTTTATTGTGCATTAATAACTATCCGTTAGACCATTCATTATAGGTAGTCTAAATAAATAGTGAGATGGAAAAGTGACTATCAAAGATTAAAAGTGAGACCTGTTATTTGAGTTTCATTGAGGTCTTTTGATATGCCAAAATACAAAGAGGTTATAGTTTAGTTTCCTAACACATATTCAATGAGATTTATTTGAGTAATTGTGGGCTACCTAAGCGACAAATGTGAAGATTCAAGCCTAGAGGGCTAGTAAGTGATTGTAGACAGTAAATGATAAGTGATAAGGGTGAGTCCATCAAATGGAGAGGCATAAATGAACTATAATAACTTCATTTACATATTATCATGTTATAATATATTTGTAAATGACTCCTATGGTAGTTTTATATAGTCAAGTAGATGACTCGCCATCAAGGTAGTTTCAAAACAAGAACATGAAGAGTCTCTATGCCAATTTGAGGAATATGTCATGATTTATATGGAAACTTATCTAAGAAGGCCTTAATATCCTATTTTACACTTAATTATATTTCATTTTAACTAGTTCTCATATTTTTACACTTGACCTTGTGACCTTTAATCTTCATTTATTCTCCTTCCTCTCCTATGCTCTATATATTCAAGCCTTTTTGGCTTTGTAATGGATCTACAATTGGTATGGAAAAGCCCTAATGGTTTTTCCACTTCATTTTAATTTGAATAAAGTTTTATTAATTTTATTCATTATATTTAATCTCTTTCCTAAGTGTGTTAAGTAGTTTATGTGGTTGACAAATGAGGAATATGTTCTCCTTGTTTCGATTATGATATTGCATGTTTTGTGTGAGTGATATCTCTTCAAATAGGTTTTATAAAGTGTATGTGTATGTTAAGTTTGTATTGAATTTTGAGAAGGAATATTAGTTTATAATATAAAAGATTATTTTCAACCACCTCTAAATGGGAACAATAGTCTTCCTTAATGAGAAATACTTATGCTAGAAGGACATAGAGTTAAGGTCAATTTTGGTAGTCTCTTTTCTTAGTTCAGATGCAAGTGTGTTGTGTGGAGTTATATTTGGTGTATCACCTCAATATCATAGGTTATTTTATTCCTCCTTCTTCCCTTTTCACCCCTAATTGTGATTAGCCTAGTGTAGTATGAGACTAGAAGATAAATCAAGGATTTAGCCCTTTCAAACCTAGAGATCTATCTCTTGTAGTAGCTTGTCTATGAGGAGATATAGTTCCATGTTATCTTAAAGTTGAGAAGGTATACTTGAATTATATAGGGTAAAATTTTAGGCTCTAATAGTTTTATCATGCCCAATGGGACATGAATTCCAAGAAGGTTATTCAAGGTAGATATTGGCTTTGACAATAAGGAGTTGTAACAACCCACTTCATGTATTATTTGGTGACTCCAACAATTCAATATTGATTGTAGACTAGTGCATTATTGCATTCCTAAAGTAAATACAATATATCTCATAAAAGGGATACCTTTTAAGTTTAAATAGCTTCCTCATTATTTATACAAATCAAGTAGATTTGAAAACATCCATCCCTATCTAAATAAGTCATATCATGCTCATAATCCCATAAGAAAGTTATTGATTACCCCATTATTTCATAGTCCTAAGGCCACCATGGTAAGGAACCATCATTTTTTGTGCCTTAAATGGATATATTCCTATAATTATTTCACATTATGATGATATCCCCATATCTACCCTCAAAAGTGTTCCATCATACATGAGTGAGACTACCATCACACCTATTGAGCACATTAGAAATATTGCTAACTTATATATTATCTATCATAACATTGAATAGGACATTGAAATTACATTATTGGTATTCTCCTTCTAAGGAAAATATCTTGAATTGTATGTAAAATTGGCACCTAAATCAATCACCACATGGGATGAGTTAGGAGATGAATTAAGAAGGAGATTTGAGGAAAAGAGTGATAACTTGTCATAAATTGAGTAACTAACCAACATTAAGATATCACCTTAAGAATTCATTCAAGAATTCAATAAAATATTTTAGAAGACATAGGATAAAATCCAAATCTTTGTAATATCAACATCTCATCATTCTTTCTTTTACTATCTTAAAGCATTTGATTGTGACATTTTAATGATGATATAATATATGGGAGGTAACACTCTACCTAATGCTTATGAAGTGGCCATTAGGGTAGATAATTGTTTGATTTAGGATGATAATATTTCCCTAAGATCTCCCATGCCTCTATTCCATATATTTCAAACTCCTACACCTATTTTTTCTCCTATCCCCACACCTAAACATAAGCCTATTACCCCTAGTCAACTAAGAAAATCCAATGAGGCAGAAAAGATGACAGCTACAAATCAAGATATCTTAGGTCTAAATAATATTGTTCAAAAACATAAAATAAATCCCTTCCAAACTCACTATCCACTTAATTAGTCTTAACCCAACTATCAAGGTAATAAACCTCCTCTCCAAGGGCATTCTCAAAATCAAGGATAACTAGTTCAATCAAAGCCATATGGTGGGTATAACCCCAATAATCTTTTTACCTCAAGGACACTAGTTCCTAATCAAATTAACCTTTCCTAAGATCATAATATTATACCTTCATTAGATCAACCTTATGATCAATATCCCTATGTCAATGAGTCCTTAAATCAAGCCTTCAAGGCAAATTTGGGAACTATGCCAGCTATGACTCAAGATGAAGTACCAAATGGAAGAGTGACTAATGGGAAGGGTGCTTAAGTAGCTATAAATTTGGAAATTGGCATCAATGTGATTCATGTGTTGTGATTTATCAATGGTATATATGTGATTTTTATAGCTAAAAATATAAGGATCAAAAGGAAGGTAGTTAAATAATTTTAAGAAGCTACCAATGGTTAATCAATGAATGTTCAAAAAAACATAAGGGTAGGTATGTATAATGTCATTTTGAATGCATAAGTGAGTCAAATAGATCAAAATGTTATAAGTGATTTCATACATCAAAATTATCAAGATGTAGGTATTAGTATTCCTCCTAGTAAACAAGCAAAAGTTAGTGGTCCTTTCACTAACATTATAGAGTAGATGAAGAGGTCTCATGTGAATGTATCCATGTGGGATACATTGGAAATATTTGGATAATCATAAATTCTTTGGTAATATGTATCCAATCTCATTTTAACAACTAAATAGCTTATCAAAAAAGAAGCAACTTTGATAAACACCATAAAGCCCAGTGAAAGATAGTCAAACAAGGTTGAAAAGGTATATAAGCCTCCTCTTTTCTATTTATCCATCATTATTGGAGATACATTAATAAATAATTATCTCATTGATAGTATATCTAGTACTTGTGTCATACCCAAGCAAGTAGCTGATAAAATGAAATTAAAGTATGAGCCTCATGCTGAAAGAGTGCTATAATTTGATGGGTCAATGGCTAATACCATTGACATAATCAAAGGTTTGAAAATTATTCTATATGTTTATCCTACCTTCACCATTCCTAAATATGTTGTATTGGTATATGTGCCTCCTCATTTTTCACTTTTTTTGTCAAGAAAGCTCACTACTAAAATTATTGGTTATCCAGCTTCAGACTGGTCCTATATGGGTTTTAAGACTAGGTAAGGTGCAAATGTGACAATTAAGCTAGAACATCTCTCTAGATTTCATTTTAAACCTTATGTGTCTTACACTTCTAATATGAACTAAAATGTCATTAAAGAATATGATAACCCTAGTGATCATGAACCTCTAACACTCCTTGATGGAATATCTGATTTGTATCTTGATGAGTGGGAAGATTTGAAAGGTGGAATTTAAGAAACTAGTCTTGGAACTTACATACTTCATGAGGATTATGATAGAGTTGTTTAGGAAGATCTTGATAACATTCTAGAACAAGTTTCATGGGGAAACTATCTTGTACACATAGGTGATGATGTGAGTATCCTAACTTTTTCAAAACATGTCAGTCCTAGTAACCAACCCATTCTACCTATTAAGTAATATAACACTCTTAAACCTAAACCGAAAAAGGAAGTAGATGACTTGTGGTAACAATTCAATGCCATTATCTAGGAATTGGAAGAGTTGATTAGGCTTGCAACCTTTTAATAAAAGTATAGACCTAATTCTAAGGTCAATCATGTTCCCAATGATCATAAGGAAGGCACATAACTTCACTTGATGAAAAAGTAGTAAAAATACACATAACATTATGCATATATAGAAATTATACACATAAAAACATTAAATTTTCATTTTCAATTGAATTTTACATACTTTCTTCTCTATCTTACTCCTTGTACATAGTTTACTATATGTTCTTGTACATAGCTTATACTCACAAAACACAAAAATAATATAATATTCTCAAAATCTAAAAACATTTAAATATTTCATAAATCCAATTTTTTTAGATTGTATGTATTACTTTGTTTAAACTACTACTACTTACCATATATTGCATGTTGCTAACTATCCTAGTGTAGTTAATTATTATACACTTATGATTCACTTATTCTTATCGAGTGCTTGAAGATTCTAGATAGGATTACCATCCACTACACAAATCAAGACTAGCTATCATTTACCCATTGGTGGCATTTACACTAATCCAAGTTTATACATTTCTACATCTACCCACTCGGGGGCATCTTCTACATAGTTTCTACAACCATGTTTTATCTTAACATACCATAAAATCTAGATATACATTGATTTATATTGATATTGATCATTTATATTCATTGCTCATACTTTTTTCCAACTACCACTAGTTATATTTAGTATATAGGCACCTTGGCATATACATAGATTTATATTATATAGTTACATGTGCTTTCATTTCTAGTTCCTAGATTAGACATGATTATGTTACTATGATTCTTACATATTTTAGGGAATTTGAATGTGCTGCTGTTCATTACATTCTATGCCACTTATCTATTTGTATGACTTGGACATGTAACTATGCACCTTGTGTGTGATCTTTCATGATTTTATATGCAAACATTTGAATATGTTCTTCTATATGGATCCACACCAATTTGATTATGTGGAAATCTAAACATGTCCTTATATGTTTTAATTCTTAGATTTAGTGATATGTGCCCATGTCCCTTATATTATGGCCCCTTTGCCTACTCTTTACATTCTTCATGTGCTTTTAGGTTTGCTTCTTTTGTATGCTTCTACACTATGACAGATGTTTTTTCTTATTACACATAAAGACACACCAGTTTTTGATGCCATGATAACTCTCAAGCATCTACATATCCTACTTGGGAGCCTTGATGGACATCATGTCCCATACCCCTAGGTAGTTAATCATATTTTACTACTATTATACATTGATTACATATATCTTCACACCCTTGTATAGTACTAGATTACAACATACATCTTACATTTCTTACTATTGCTTAGATACATTTAGATTTTGATGTGATGCTTGTACATTATATTGGAATATCATGCTCTAGTTAACACATTTTATATAACTACTTATCTAGAGGGTAGTTATTCCATAGATTTCACAACTACACTCAAAAGTGGGGGCATTTATAAGGGTTTTCATAGAGATTAAGATCTAATTTTGATTTTTAGAGATACATTTCACCACATAGACATAGTTATAGAGATCAATCTTATGGAAAACATAATAGGGTATAGGTTTAAAATTCAATCTAGACCACACAAAGATGAGACGAGGAAGTCATTAGTGCCTAGATTGGAACACTATCACCATAGGACACTACTATATATATACACATAATATTTTAAAAATTTATCAATTACTGATTCTTTCTATCTTAAAGGAGCCTATCAATTTTTAATCTCTTTTAATTCACACCCTAAAGGGTGCACTAGGAAATGGGTGGGTAGACCATTAGTGCTTCACAATATTTTTATCCCTTTTGCCACTTAATATCAATCCAACTAGCTCTTAAAAACATTCCCTTAAGCTTTACCTCCTCTTTTTCACACTCCTTTAGTATTTTACCAGCTTCATTAGCCATTTTACTAACATAAAACACTTTTTTATAGTTTACATTACTATGTAATTTGTTTTCACCTTGTACTCTTATTAACAAAACTTATTAAAGGTCTAGGTCCACCCCTAACTAACCTATTATGTGACCTAGTGAGTTTTTATTAATTACGATACTAGGTTGACATGGTCAACCTTATAAACCTAAAATATTAGAAGGGTTTAGGATTTTATCCACCTATATAAACACATATATTTCACCATTCTTAAAGAGTAGACAAGATTTAATGATTCATTTTCACTTCTTTATAATCTATTCTTCTGTCATTCTACTTGAGGAGTCTTAGCTTAGGTTTTCTACGTGGAGAATGATCTTTATGGAGAAGTCTTAGATGTTTTGTCATTTTTTAGTGATCCTTAAAAACCATAACAACTTATTATGAAGCACATTTTTCTAAGGGATATATTGAGTCTCTATAGGTTTATTTTTTAGGTATCTCTAACTTTACTCCTCTCTTTAGTAGATAAAAGTAGCATAAGTAATGTCTTTTGAATAATATTCTCTCTCCATGCATTAGGGTTTTACATATACATATATTAATTAATATTATCTTATGCATGTTTAATTTTGTTTGTTTAATAACCCCCATATTTTTCTATAATCTTTGGTGAGCACTAGATTAGATTTTTTCTTTACTTGTTATTAGTATAGTATATATGAAAACATAGGACCTAGTTAGAGTTATTACATAGTTTGGCTTGAATAGACACTTTGGAACCTTACCTAGTGATATTATTATGGTAAGAGATACCTTAATTAGTTATAGTGGATCTATATTGGTCATGACCCCCATTATCTAATGTATCCCTAATTGGAAGTGTAAGTGGGATCCATCTTCTTTGAACTGGGATTGATTTATAGATGTTGGGCCCCTTTTTTGGTTAAGTATTCATATGCACTAACTCAATAGACATATCAATTCAAGATAATCACTTTTGTATGATTTTTTTTTTGGTATCTTTTACACTAGTTGGAGGAATCATTATAGACCTAGTACCAGCTAGTAGGTGGTTAATTGGCACCTAGTTTTTTAGGGAATATTATCGAGTAGTTGCATGTGGTGATCACAACATGAATGATGTAAGGTGATGGAGCTATTGGAATGATAAACCAAGGATCTGTCTTAGCACCTGACATGCAACTTTTACCCTAGCATAAAAATTCTCCTATCTACTATAACTCTAAACTCGATCTAGAGAGCATGACACATGAGTTGATGTAGTAAAGCTTTGTAAATTTTACACTAGACTGTTATAGGAACCATTAGTGTTAGGTATAGAATAGATTCCTTTGAGGCTCCATATTGTAGTTCCCAATCTTTCCTATGAGCCTCTAGGATGTTAGTATATTTATCTAGGTATTTTCTTTGGTTATCTTATCATGTACTCAATTCATTTGGACTTTGATTAATGAAGAATGGTGTTACATCTATTTGAGCTTGATTTAGTTACACATATGGTCAATGTCTTTTGGATGTGAAATGAATGCAATAATTATGATGTTATATCTTTAATATATGAGGTTTTTGTTAAGCTAATTTATTTTCCAAGTCATTAATGGTGTCTCTATGGTATGTGATGATGTTAGTATAACCTATGAATTAGCTTAAGTGTAAGAGAAGTCATGCACCAAAGCTTTGATACCCTTGTCAAGAGTTTTTACCTAAGTATGGAACCTTTATATAAATAAATTCCCTTAACCCACCAAATTTCTTGAATGATGCTTAACTTAGTAACTTAAAGGCTTGTCCCTTAGAGATCATAAAACCAAATCAATATAGGCTTGTGCCCTTCTGACCAAAAGTAGTTCCTGTTGGCCATTTTTTTGGCCCACATACCAAGATTTTCCCTAGATGAATAACATTATAAAAATTCTAAAGCTTTAAGGTCAATCAATAGTTTTGTGAACAAGTCTAGAAGGGCTTACAAACCTTGGAAAAGCTAAGTACAAAGCCTTTTGGGCTAAGTCTTTACTTTGTAATTATTTCGGCCTTTTCATTGCTAAGATAGTTTATTTTGGGACCCTTTTTTGTCTAACTGTTGAATTATTTTAGATAAGTTATTTGAGAAAAAGTTTCCAAAGGGATAACTCTTTCAAAATAAATTCTGAAGTAAAAGACAAAGACTGAATTCTTTCAGGTAAATTGTTCTGCAACTATCTCCCTGAAGACCTATTTCTTTTGAGAGACTTGTTTTAGGTCTTTTAGGATAAGTATCGAGAATTGTTTCATACATTTGGTCTAAAAAAAAATTCCCAAAGTATTTTCATCTAGGAAAGTGTACCAATCAAAATTTTTTAAAGATATCTTTTTCAAAGTGAAGTGGCCAAGACAATTTTCCCAAAGGGATTTTCTCAAGAAAATGGTCTAATACAAAAAACTCTGAAGGGCATTCATTTTTTCTAAAAGGCACTTAGCAAGAATTCCAAAGGGTAATTTTTTAGGAAATTTCATAAGGAAAAAGGCAAAGGGTCCTTTCCCTTCAGAAAAGTACATTTATAGGATTTTTGAAGGGGCTTTTTTTCAAATGCCAAAGGGTATTTTTGTTGACAAAAAGGGGCACTTGCAAATTTTATGATCCATTTTAAAAATATGAAAGGTCCTTTCCTTTGGAAAAGGGGACTTCTTGAGGATAAAAATCCTTTGGGAAAAAAATTGAGGTAATTCCTTCAAAAAAATTCCTTTAGGAAAAAGGTCACAGAAAGACATTTGCGAAAGCACTAAAGGAATTTTAAAAAGCTGAGAGAAAAAGGTTGAAAGGAATTCCTTCAAGAGAAAAGGTTGAAAAAAATGTCCATGGAAATAGACACAAGGCAAAAGTCAGTGGAAAATCTTGAACAAAACCCAAAGTAATTTGGACCAAAGGAATTAGTTTGGGAAAAGTGTCTAAGGGAAATAATGCCAAAGAAAATGGCTAAAATAAGTTATTTGAAGGAATTGATGATGAGCTCACAAACATCAACTTTAGCCCCTGCAAGTATCCGTTAGCATTTAAAGAGATCAAATGGGTTCATTAATATTATTGTGATCATGACACTTGTCAACATTTTGTGATAAAATATCAATGGTGCGAGTGCAAGTCAAAGCATCAACAGATCCCATGGACCAATAGCATTCAATCAAGAAGATTATGATCTACAACCCACATCCAATTAGATCCTAGATCTGACAGTGCATGATGGTCAAAATGACAAAGAAGCTTAAGTAGACCCAAGTTGGACTAGATGCATTAAAAGGGCCAAGTGTTTATAGTAAGGATCTATAGAGGAAAAAATAGGCCTTTTTAGACCTAGTAAAGATTATAAGAAGCTACACAATGTATAGACTTGCATCAATATAAATGGATAAAAGAAAACTTATATCCTTAGATTGGTTTTCCATTTATAAAAAATCTTTGGTCTAGGTTTATAATTAATAATTGGTATATGTAATTAATGGATAGGCACTCATCCTTCGACATGGTCATCATCTTGAATAAGTGGCTACTCATTGTAGAAGTAGCATGGATCAACCCAGATTCAAAGTTAGGGGGATTTTGTCCTTATACATGTAAGATAATTGAAATATGTCATGGGGATGATAGATTAAAATTAGGTGATTAGAAAAGGTAGCTCGAGTATTACATACATTTTTTGTGAAGTTATTGTGTTATAGCATGTCAAAGATCCTCCTACTATTATTAGTATAAGGTTCAAAAGAAGGAATATGGATGGTAATCAAGATGTGGTCAAAGATCATCCTACTATTACTCCATTACTATCAAATATAAGTGAACTTACTAATCCTCCAAATGTTCCAATAGCTCTAAATAATCATAATCAAGGGATCTATTTTGATCCACAAAACTCAAAAATTCAATAAACAATAGTAGTGGCCCCCAAAAGCATAGGTGAAGGTTGGTGGTCCACCAAAAAACATTATTGAGAAAATGAAGAAATATAGTGTGAATGTACCAATGTTGGATATGATTTCCATGCCTGGTCAAGTAGACATCATTCAATAAGGTTTGTCTAAGATAGGTATTATAATAACTGTAGGTAAACAGTCAAGCAAAAAAATTGAGGTCCTCACTAATACAACCCAAGGTCCTAAGGGAGAAGGATCAAGGGAGAAGGATCAAGTAAGGTGGTCAAACCTCCTCCCTTATAGATTTCATTAATCATTGGTGACTCATTAGTGCATAACTGCATGGTAAATAATGGATCAAGTATTTATATGATGCCAAAGTAAACAACAAACTAGCTTGATTTAAAGTATGAACCTCGATCTAAGGGAGTTTTGTAGCTTGATAGATATTCCTCTAAACCAATTAGTATTATTAGAGGTCTCAAATTGACCCTACATGTTTTTCTTAATGTTTTAGTGGCTCAATATGTGGTGATTCTAGAGGTCCCTCCTCATTTTTATCTATGTTTATCTAGAGAATTCATAGCAAAAATAGGAGGCTATCTCACAATAGATTGGTCATACATGGCATTTAGACAAGGTATGAGATTAAGGTATCAATCAAGGCTGAGCCCATGGAATTATTTCACATTAAGCCTCATCATCCAAATATCATAAACCTCAATTCTACTATCCTTGATGAGGATGAATTTACAATTGGTTAAGAACAAAATAATTATCTTGAGGAGATTCTAAACTTATTCATGGATGAGCTATATGGGGACAATAAAATTTTCAACCCTTTGGAAGGTGTTGAATAAAGAGACATGGGTGTCTATTTTCTACATGAATAAAATCAACTCATGCCTTCCATAATTAGACCTAAAGAAGACCTCAGTGGTATGTGAAAGTTGCTCTTTGATGGTTCAAAGAGCAAAAATGGATTAGGTGCAGGGGCAATGATAATTTCCCCTTTAGATGATAAAAATTTATCTTCTTACAAGTTCCATTTCAGTTTCTCCTCTAATGTAATAGAATATGAAGGCCTAATTCATTGCCTCTAATGGGTCAATAAGATAGGAATTAGAAGATTGTAAGCATATGGAAATAGTGAGCTTATAGTGAACCAAGTTAGGGGCTTGAACATTATGATGAATCCTTTGATGAGGTCTTAGAAAAATAGATTATGGTGCCTAATTGAAGATTCAAAAGCCTTTAAAATTCAAGCTATGCCAAAGAACTAGAATCAACATGCTGATAGGTTGGCAGTTGTAAGAGCCCAATTTGATTTTCCAAGTAAGCTAAAAAAGGCCAATATTTAGCCACATGTCAAGGTGGTGGTGAGGCCATCAGTATGAGATAATGAATCCCACTAATTGGTCTTCCAAAATGACAAATAAATTGCCTATTTATTGTAGTAGGAAGTAGAGTTTTCCTTAATGAACCAAGGTGAATTTCAACATCATTATGAGGATCAAATTGTTCAACTAAGGTCTAACAAACTTCCTAAAGGGTTGGTCACCCTTAAAAGTATTTTCCATGAGGGAGACCATATGAGGAAAGAAAAGGTATTGATGTCAAATAATGAGGAAAATTATGAAAGAGTCCTTATTTTCAAGGATAAGCTCCTCAAGCTTGGGAAGGTAAGTAATAAGGCAGAAATGCATGCTTTCATTGAAATTTTTAAGGAATATTTAGATATCTTTCATTATAAATATAGCGACCTGAAATATTTTGATCCAAAGTTAGCCCAATATACTATAGAATTGGAGGTTAATGCTAAGCTTGTGAGGTAAAAACAAAGTCATGTTAACCATAAAATAGAAGAGCTTATGAGGAGAGATCTTTCTAAGTTAATTGAATCCAAGATCATCTTTCCCATCAAGCACTCATCATGGGTAGCCAATTTGGTGCCTATAAGCTAAAAAGAATTGGGAGATTAGTTTGTGTGTTAACTTTATAGATCTGAACAAGGTCTCTTTGAAGGACCATTACCCTTTACCATCCATGGAGAAGCTTATTCTAATAGTTGTAGTTCAAAAAGGTTTTCTCTTTTAGATGGATATTCAAGTTACAACCAAGTATTAGTAAAGAAAGAAGATCAGTACAAGACTACCTTCACCACAAAATGGTGCATATATGAATACCAAAAGATTCTTTTTGGCTTATCAAATGCTAGGTCGAATTTCTAAAGATCCATGGACATGGATTTGCAAGGGATATTGAATCAAATGGTGTTGGTCTACTTGGATGACATTATAGTTTTCTCCAAGGATGCCAATAAACACATGGACCACCTGAAGTTGATCTTTGAGAGTTGCAGAGAGTATGGGATCTCTTTAAATCCTAAGAAATGTGTGTTTGTTATTCATTAGGGCAAACTCTTGGGACATATTGTCTCAAAATAGGGATTAGCTATTGATCCTATTAGAACAAGTGTCATCTCGGCCTTATCCTTACCCAAGCATAAGAAGGGCCTCCAAAGTTTCCTTGGGAAAATAAACTTTGTGACAAGTTTTATACCTAGTTTCAAACTTGGTCAAACCCATCACTTTCATGCTAAAGAAGAACCAAGTGTTCACTTAGTCAAATGAAGGTAAATCAACATTTGAGGCTATCAAGCAAGCCATTTCCCAAGCACCTGTGAACTAATAATTTGAATAAGAAGAGGAGATTATTATGGTATTAGTGAATCAAACCAAATAAAAAACACACTAATCTAACATCTTCATGCCTATTTACTAGTGTGAGCTTAGTAAAAATAAATAAATGACAAACACAACTAAAAATTAAGGAAAAATAATAAAAATTACTTCACCTTCCTTAGATGCTCCAAATGCCTTTGTAGTAGTGTATTACTTGGATTTATTCTCATAAATTCCTTGGCAATGGAAGCTTGGCTACCTCAATCTCTCCTTGGCACATTTGGCTTGTGGCTTGGCTTGGCTTGGAATCAATTTGGCATGGTAACACTAGTTGCATAAAGCTTTGTAATCAATTCTACATTATAACTTTGCATAATCATGTGTTTTTGAAGATATTTGAGCATAATAACTTTTCACCAAAATAACTTAGAAATGATGTTCATGGCCTCTATATTTATAAATTTTTGTAAATAACTAGAATCAACCTAAACCATCCATCTCAGGATTGAGATGTTTGGCTAAGGATCAATCCAATTATGCAATTAAAATTTATAAATACATTCATCAATATTTGGGATAGAAGAGCAATTAAGAGACATGGAGGGATTTGATGAGGAATGGGAGGAATGAATCCTAATATTAATGGCATTTATGGCCTAGGGATGTCTTTATAAATAAATGAGGTCACCTGATGATACATATATTCAATATTTATTTCCAAAACAACATTTTCAACAAGTTTCCATGGAATTATTAATTAGGCCTTAATGTGGGTTAATTAGATCTTAAGCATGATTAAGCACTTTGTGCACAAATTACCTAAATTTATCAAAATGCCTTGTTATTGGTCAAAAAATTGATTGGATTGGAATTGGAAGTCACTATCAGATGCATTGGATGTGTTATCCTATTTAAGATGTTACTAATAATAAATAACAAAGGCACATGTCTCATGTAAGAAATTTGATATAAAAGAGCAATCTAAAGAACCTAGGTGCAAAATTAGCATTTTGACTTGAAATGATCTAATTGAAGTTAGCTGGCCCATAAATTGCATTGCCCCATTTAGGGATACTCTAGCCAAAATCAGCACTTGAATATGTTAGTTTCACATCATTTAGCATGTTTTAGTAGTTTTAGGCCAAGTTGTGCATTTTGGGTGAAAATTGGTCAAAAACTTAGTTTGAGATCATTGGTGGCCAGATTTAGGTGTCTACAACACCCACACTCATGAATATTGATTTATAAAGATATTTATTATTATATTCCTTTACCAATATTAACAATATATTAGGCATGTTGATGTAAAATAATGGTGAACGACTTGAGCAGCCAATATCATTTTTCAGTCAAGGGCTTGAGGGGTATGAGGTGAGATATAATTTCATAGAAAAATAAGTCCTTGTAGTGGTAAGAATCCTTAAAAAGTCTAGGCCAATTATCTCCAATAGTAAAATCTATCTTATGGTGTTTTATCTTGGAGTGAGAGACTTCCTTCTTAATAAAGACTTGAATGAAAAGAGGGATAGTGGGATTACCAAGGTCATGGAGTATGATGTGGATATCAAGGTCACTAAGATAGTAAGAGGTAAAGGCTTGTGTGAGCATATGGTTGATGACCTTCATTAATATAAAGAGGTTATCTTGGTAACATAAGACAACTCATAGGCAAAGGCACCTCTACATCATAAGAGTTGGCTCTAGGATATGACATGTTTCTTGATAAAAGGTGAGTGCTCAAAAGGCATGGATATGGAAAAGAGAAGGTATTTTAGACTTTAGTCCATACCTTATGCATTAGTTGATGGGGTTTTATTTATAAATGACCTCAATAGAGTGCTCTTAAGGTGCATAGATGATGACTAGGTGACCAAGATTTTGGATCAATTCCATGATATACCTAAAGGGGGTAATTTTGCACCTAAAACCATAGTAAAAAAGATAATGAGGGCTAGTTATTATTGGCCCAACTTCTTCAATGATGCATATGCATGGGTAAGGAAGTGTCAAATGTGTGCTTTCTTTTTGGTTAAGAAAATATTGGTATCCCTTCCTCTCAACCCAATTCAAGTAGAGCAACCCTTCATGCAATGCGGGCTAGATTCATAGGAATGATTAACCCTCCATCAAGTGTAGGTCATAGATGGTTACATACTACAATTGACTACTTCACTAGGTGGGTGGAGGCTATTGAGTTGAAAGAAGCTAATGAAGGTGCATTCCTAGACTTCTATGATAACATTATGACTAGGTTTGGTGTTCTATCCACTATCATTTTTGATAATGCATTACCTTTCCTCAGTCTAAAAATGAGTGAATGGGATCTTAAGATGGGAATCTACCTCAACACCTATTACAAATATTATCCTCAAGGAAATGGATTGGTGCAGTTGATAAATAAATTTTTTATAATAATAATTAGGAGAACTATGGAAGAGAATCAGAGGACATGGCATACTAAACTAAAGATAGCCTTGTGGGATGACAGGGTGAATCCTAAAGCTGACATTGGTAATTCTCCATATGTATTAGTATATGGAAGGGAGGCCAAGTTGTCCATTTATATTGAATTTCCTATATTAGAAGTAGCCCATTAGTTGGAGTTGATGGAAGATGAGCCCAAGCATCTGAGATTGGTAGAACTCATGGAGCTTGAAGAAATGAGAGGCCTTGTAATGAAAACACTATAATCACATCAAGCTCAAGTCAAGAAAGCCTTTGAAAAGAGAACCATAGCAAGGGACATAAAGAAATGGGATATAGTCCTCAAGTGGGATTAAAGCAATGCTAAGCTAGAAAACCACACCAAATTTGACAACTTGTGGAGTGGTCCTTATTTGATGTATGGATGCAAACAACATAGTGCTTTTTAGCTGGCCTAACTAGATGGAGAGGTACCACCCATCTCAGTTAATGGGAATCATGTAAAGCCTTATTATTAGAAGATTTTGTAGTCATTATATATATTGTACATTTCATATAGTTTTTCATGTTTCCTCCTATGTGCCTTGTGCACATATTTTTAGTTATGTGTTTCCCTTCTCTAAGTGCCTTGGGAATAGTGTTATTTTTTTTCTTTTTATCCTTTTTGCTTCAAGAAGAAGTTATAGAAAGTCTCGGCCTTGTATCTAGTTTCAAACCAACTCAGTTGCAGAGGCTAATGACTTCATACCTAATGGACTAGACAAGGTAAGTGGTCTAGGTTCTCAAGCATAGTAGGCATGCTTGCCTAAGAGTTGTCAAAGATGTTGGCCATTTTTTTTGCCCACATACCAAGATTTTTCCTAGATGAATAAGATGAATAAAATTATAAATATTAAAGTTCAAACAATAGTTTTGTGAACAAGTCTAGAAGGGCTTACAAACCTTGGAAAAGCTAAGTACAAAGCCTTTTGGGCTAAGTCTTTACTTTGGAATTATTTTGGCCTTTTCATTGATAAGATAGTTTCTTTTGGGACCCTTTTTTGGAAAATTATTGAATTCTTTAAGATAAGTTATCTGAGACAACATTTCTAAAGGGATAATTCTTTCAGATAAATTATTTGAAGTAAAAGACAAAAAATGAACTCTTTCAAGGAAATTATTCTACAACAATTTCCATGAAGACCTATTTCTTTTGGGAGATTTATTTCAGGTATTTTGGTCTAAGTATCAAGAATTGTTTTGGAAATTTTTTTTGAAATAAAAGGCCCAAAGGATTTTTCACTTAGAAAGTATACCAAGCAAAAGTTTTGAAAGATATATTTTTGAAAGTGAAGTGGCCAAGACAATTTTTCCAAAGGGATTTTCTCAGGAAAATGGTCCATTATAAAAAACTCTAAAGGGCATTTTCAATTCTTCTGAAGGGTATTTTTAGTTCTTCCAAAGGGAACTTTCAAGAAGCCAAGGGACCACACACATTTATACTAAAAGGCACTTAGTAAGAAGTCTGAAGGGTATTTTTTCATAAAATTTCCTAAGGATAAAAGGAAAAGGGTCCTTTCCCTTTGGAAAAGTACATTTGCAAGATTTTTGAAGAGGATTTTTTCAAATGCCGAAGGGCACTTTTCTTTGTAAAAGGGGGAACTTTCAAATTCAATGGTCCATTTCAAAAATCTGAAGGGTCCTTTCCTTTCAGAAAGGGGACTTATTGAGGAGAAAAAGCCTTTGGGAAAAAATCCAAGGGAATTCCTTCAGAAAAAGGCCTTCAAGAAAAAGACTTAAAAAAGATTTTTTCAAAAGCACCAAAGGACTTTTAAAAAGATGAGAGAAAAAGGTTCAAAGGAATTCCTTTAGGAAAAAAGGCTGAAAACAAAATGTTTATGGAAATAGGCACAAGGCAAAAGTCCATGGAAAATATTGAAAAAAACCCAAATAAATTTGGCCCAAATGAATTAGTTCAAGAAAAGTGATTGAGGGAAATAATTCCAAAGAAATGGTTGAAACAAGTTGTCCAAAGGAATTGATGACAAAATCATAGACATTAACTTTAGTCCCTACAAGTAGCCATTGGAATTTAAAGAGATTGAAAGGTTCATCAATATTGTTGTGAGCTTGACACTTGTCAAGATCTCACAATAAAATATCAATGGTGCAAGCACAAGTAAAATAATCAATGGATCCCATGGACCAATAGCACTCAATCAAGAGGATTATGATTTGTGTCCCATGTTCAATCAGATCCTAGATTTGACAGTGTGTGATGGTCAAAATGACAAAGAAGCTCAAGCAGACCCAAGTTGGACTAGATGCATTAAAAGGGCCAAGTGTTTATAGTAAGGATACATAGAGGAAAAAATAGGCCCTTTTAGACCTAGTAAAGATCAAAAGAAGTGACACAATATCTAGACTTTCATCAATATAAATCGATACAAGAAACCAATTTCCTTATATTGGTTTTCCATCTATAAAAAAGATCTAGTCTAGGTTTCTAAATAGGAAATAGTATATATAATTAATGGAGAGGCACACATCCTTTGACATGGTCATCATCTCTGACAAGTGGTCATTCAACATAGAAGAAGCATGGCTCAGCCTAGATTCAAAGTTATGGGGATTTTGTCCTTATATGTGTAAGATAAGTGAAGGATGGTGTTGGGATGATAGATGAAAATGAGGAGATTAGAAAAGGTAGCTTAATTACTAAAGGTATTCTTGGATAATTTATTATCTTATAGCATGTTTTTTTATTAATGAGGAAGCTTGAGTCTATTAGGAAAAACAATGTTTCATTTATACAAAACAAAACAGTGCCCTAATTGGTCTAAAAGATGGTGGAGCATTCATTATAGTAAGGTATCATCCTAGCTATCATGTATCAAATAGGTTCCCCACTTCCTTTCTCTCTCCCCCTTTACTCTCATCCCTTTGTGCTATATATGCATCTACAAAAATTATACACATAAAAACATGAACTTTTAATTTTTAGTTATAGTGTACATATTTCCTTCTCTCTCTTACTCCATGTACATAGTTTACTATATATGCTTTTACATAGCTTATACTCACAAAACACAAAAATAATATAATATTCTCAAAATATAAAAACATTTAAATATTTCAAAAATCCAATTTTTTTTATAGATTGTATGCATTGCTTTGTTTACATTACTACTACTTACTAGATAGTGTATGTTGATAACTATCCTAGTGCAGTTGGTTTTATCATACACATATGCTTCACTTTTTCTTATCAAATGCTTGTAGATTCTAAATAGGATTCCCATCCATTACATAAATATAGACTTTTTATCATCTACCCATTGGTGGCATTTACATTGATCCAAGTTTATACATTGTTTCATCTACCCACTTAGGGGCATATTCTACATAGTTGTTACAACTAGGTTTTATCTTTACATACCATACATTCTAGTTATACATTGATTTATATTGATATTGATCATTGTTATTCATTGCTCATATTTTTTTACAACTACCACTAGTTAGATTTAGTAGATATGCACCTTGGCATATACATAGAATTATATTACATAGTTATACATGCTTTCATTTCTAGTTCCTAGATTAGACATGATTATGTTACTATGATTCTTACATATTTTAGGTCATTTAAATGTGCCATTTTCATTGTATTCTATGACACTTATCTATTTGTATTCCTTGGACATGTAACCATGTCCCTTGTGTGTGATATTTCATGCTTTTATATGCAGATATTTGAATATGTCCTTTTATGTGGCTCCACACTAATTTGATTATGTGGACATTTAAACATGTCCTTATATGTTTTCATTCTAATATTTAGTGACATGTGCCCATGTCCCTTGTATTATGGCCCCTTTGCCTACTCTTTATATTCTTCATGTGATTTTATGTTTGTTTATTTTGTATGATTCTACACCATGACATTTGTATTTGCTTGTTACACACACACACACACACACACACACACACACACACACACACACACACACACACACACACACACAAACACACACACACACACACACACACACACACACACACACACACACACACACACACACACACACACACACACACACACACACACACACAAACACACACACACACACACACACACACACACACACACACACACACACACACACACACACACACACACACACACACACACACACACACACACACACACACACACACACACACACACCAATTTTTGATGCCATGATAGCTTTTATGCATCTACATATCCTACTTGGGAGCCTTGATGGATATCATGGCCCATCCCCCTAGGTAGTTATACATTGATTACATATATCTTCATACCCTTGTATACTACTAGATTACAACATACATCTTAAATTTCTTATTGTTGCTCAGATACATTTAGATTTTGATGTGATGTTTATACATTAAAGTGTAATATCATGCTCTAGTTAATTTTTTTGTATAAATACTTATTTAGAGGGTAGTTCTTCCATAGATTTCACAACTACACTCAAAAGAGCAGACATTTATAGGGGTTGTCATAGAGATCAAGATCTTATTTTGATTTTCATAGATAGATTTCAACACATAGACATAGTTTTAGAGATCAAAATTAGGGAAAATAGAATAGGATATAGGTTTAAAATTCAGTCTAGACCACACAGAGATGAGACCAAGATGTCATTAGTGCCTATATTAGAAAACTATCACCATAGGACACTACTATCTATATACACATAATATTTTAAGACTTTATTAATTACTAATGCTTTCTATCTTAAAGGAACCTATCATTTCTCAATATCTTTGAATGCATGCCCTAAAGGGTGCATCAGGAAAGGGGTGAGTAGACCATTAGTACTTCACAAGATTGTTGTCCCTTTTAACACTTAATATCAATCCAACCAGCTCCTAGAAACATTTCCTTATGTTTTGCCTCTTCTTTTTCACACTCCTCTAGTCTTTTACCATCTTCATTATCCCTTTTCCTAACCAAAAACCCTTTTTTATAGTTTACATTAATATGTAGGTTGTTTTGACCTTGTACTCTTATTGAGAAAAATTATTAAAGGTCTAGGTCCACTCCTGGTTGGCCTATTCTATGACCTAGTGAGTTTTTATCAATTATGACACTAAGTCGATAGGGTCGACCTTATCAGCCAAAACTTTTAAAAGGGTTTAAGATTTTAGCCACCTATATAAACAAATCTATTTCACCATTCTTAGAGAGTAAATAAGAGTTCATTATTAATTTTCACTTCTTTATAATTTACTCTTCTACCATTCTACTTGAGGAGTCTTAGCTTGGGTTTTCTACATGGAGAAGAATCTTTGTGGAGAAGTCATGGATGCTTTGGCATTTTTTAGTGATCCTTAAAAACCACAAAAACCTCTTATGAAGCACCTTTGTCCAAGGGAGATATTGAGTCTCTATGGGTTCATCTTCTAGGTAAGTATATCTAACTTTACTCTTCTCTTTAGTAGATAAAAGTAGCATAAGTAATGTCTTTTGAATAATATTCTCTCTCTCCATGCATTAGGGTTTTACATATACATAGATTAATTAATATTATTTTATGCATGTTTAATAACTTGTATATTGCACTATAATATTTGGTGAGAACTAGATTAGATTTTTTATTTTTTTATTAGTATAGTGAATATGAAAACATAGGACCTAGTTAGAGTTATTGCATAGTTTTGCTTGACTAGACACTTTGGAACCCTGCTTAGTGATATTATTGTGGTAATAAATACTTTAATTATTTTTAGTGGATCCATATTGGTAATTCACCCTATTATCTAATTTATCTGTAATTGGAAGTGTAAGTGGGATCTATCTTCTCTGAGATAGATTGATTTATAGATGTTGGGCCCCCTTTTTGGCTAAGTATAGATCCATACCAACTCAGGAGACATCTTAGTGCAAGGTAATCACTTGGTATGATTTTTTGCTTTGGTATATTTTACACTAGCTAGAGGAATCACTATAGACGTAGTAATAGATGGTATGTGGTTACTTGGCACCTAGTTTTTTAGGGCATCTTCTTGAGTGGCTACATGTGGTGATCATAATGTGAATGGTGCAAGGTGATGGAGCTATTGGAATGATTAACCAAGGCTCTATCTCAACACCTGACATGTACCCTCCACCCTAGCTTGAAAATTACCCTATCTACTATAAATCTAAACTCAATCCAGAGATCATGAGACATGATTTGAAGTAGTGAAGCTCTATAAAAATTAAACTAGATTGCTAGAGCCACCATTAGTGTTAGGTATATCATGGATGCATTTGAGGCTCCATATTTTAGTGACCAAGATTTCCTATGATCCTCTAGGATGTTATTAGATTTATCTAATTATTTTCTCTAATTTTTTTTTCATGTACTCAATTTATTTGGACTTTGATTAATGAAGAATGGTGTTACATCTATTTAAGCTTGATTTGGTTACACCTATGGTTAATTTCTTTTCAATGTGAAATGAATAAAATAGTTATGATGGTATATATTTAATATATGAGTTTTTTTTAAAGATAATTTATGTTCTAATTCATTAATGGTGTCTTTATGCTAATTGATGATGTTAGCATAACCGATGCATTAGCCTAAGTGTAAGAGAAGTCATGCACCAAAGCTTTGATACCCTTGTTGAGATTGATAACCTAAGCATGGACCCTTTATATAAATAAATTCCCTTAACCCACAAAATTTCCTAAAGGATGCTTAACTTAGTAACACAAAGGCTTCTGCCTTGGAGAGTGTAAAATCAACCCAATATAGGCTTGTGCCCTTATGACCAAAAGTAGTACCTATTGGCCATTTTTTTGGCCCACATACCAAGATTTTACCAAGTTGAATAAGCTAAATAAAATTCTAAAGCTTGAAGGTAAAATAATAGTTTCATGAACAAATTTGGAATGGATTATAGACCTTGAAAAGGCTAAGTACAAAGTCTTTTGGGATAATTCTTTACTTTGGAATTATTTCAGCCTTTTCATTGCTAAGATAGTTTCTCTTGGGACCCTTTTTTGGCTAAGTGTTGAATTATTTCAGACAAGTTGTCTGAGACAAAGTTTATGAAGGGATAATTCTTTCATAGAAAATGTACAAAGCAAAAGATAAATATTGAATTCTTTTGGGGAAATTATTCTATAACAATTTCCTTGAAGACCTATTTCTTTTGGGAGACTTGTTTTGGGTCTTTTGGGATACGGATCAAGAATTTTTAAAGACATTTTATTCAAAACAAAAGGATTGAAGGATTTTTCTCTCATAAAGTGTACCAATCAAAAGTTTTGAAAGATATCTTTTTCCAAGTGAAGTGGCCAAGACAATTTTCCTAAAGGTATTTTCTCAATAAAATGGTTTGTTACAAAAAACTTTGATGGGCATTCTCAAATTTTAAAAGGGAATTTCTAAGAAGTCGAGGGACCACTTACATTTTTTTCTAAAAGCCACTTAGTAAGAAGTTGGAATGGTAATTTTTAGGAAAAGTGCCCAAGTAAAAAAGGCAAAGGGTCCTTTCCCTTCAGAAAAGTACATTTATAGGATTTCTAAAGGGGCTTTTTTCAAATTTCGAAGGGTATTTTTCTTGAAAATACGGGGCACTTGTAAATTCAATGATCCATTTAAAAAATCTGAAGGGTCCTTTCCTTTTGTAAAGTGGACTTCTTAAGGAGAAAAAGCCTTTGGGAAAAAATCTAAGGGAATTCCTTTAGAAAAAATATCATGAAAGGACATTTTTAGAAGCATTAAAGGAATTTTAAAAAGCTAAGATAAAAAGGTCTAAATGAACTCCTTTAAGATCAAAAAGGTTCATCAAGATTACCATGATCTTAACACTTGTCAAGATCTCATGATAAAAGATCAATGGTGCAAGCACAAGTCAAAGCATTAATAGATCCCATGGACCAATAGCATTCAATCAAGTGGATTATGATCTATGTCCCATAGTCAATCAAATCCTAGATCTGATGGTGCGTGATGGTCAAAATGATAAAGAAGATCAAGCAGACCCAAGTTGGACCAGATGCATTAAAAGGGCTAAGTGTTTCTAGCAAGGCTATGTAGAGGAAAAAATAGGCCTTTTTAGACCTAGTAAAGATCAAAAGAAGATATGTAATATATAGACTTGCATCGATATAAATGGATATAGGAAAACTAATGTCCTTAGATTAGTTTTCCATATATAGAAAAGATTTGGTTTAGGTTTCTAAGTAAGAATTGATATATGTAATTAATGGAGAGGCACTCATCCTTCAACATGGTCATCATCTCTAACAAGTGGCCACTCAATGCAAAAATAACATGGCTCTTCCAAGATTCAAAGTTATGAGGATTTTGTCCTTATATGTGCAAGACAATGGAAAGATGGCATGGGGATGATAAATGAAAATTGGGTGATTAGGAAATAGAGCTCAGGTATTAAAGGCATTATTAGAGAATTTCTTGTCTTCTATCATGTTTGTTGATTAATGAGGAAACTCAAGGTTATTAGGAAAAAAAAAGTTTCATTTGTATAAAGTAAAATAGTGCCCTAATTGGTCAAAAATATGGTGGAGTATTCATTATAGTAAGGTAGAAGCTTAGCTGTCATGTCTTGAATAGGCTCCCCTCTTCCTTTCTCTCTCCCCCTTTTCTCTCATCATTTTTTGCTATATATATATAGGATTTTGATCCTAAAAATAGATCCCTCAACTGGTGATAGATTTACTCTATCAAAATCACCTTGTAACACTTTCTTAAAAAAATAAGATAAACTTTGTGATTCTAGTTTGGGGTGAAGTGTGCATTATTGGGGTTTTAACTTGTAAAATGTATGTATCTTTTCATCATCTATGAATCCTCCATGAACCTTTATTCAATTATTTTGGTCCCTTATAGGTTCTGTGAAGTGTTATACATTGGTTCCTTCTTGAAGTGTCATAAGTTTATAGTGTCTCATATAGATCTATTTCTTTCTATCCTTCAAATTTTAGGGTTTTCTTTTGATTTCCAAACAAAATACTTATGATTTTGACCTTGATATAGGATCAAATTATTTTGTGTCTTGGTTGAATTCATTATTAATTGTTAATGTTTCTAAGATGAAAGTGGATCATTTCATATTTTGGTGCATTGCCACCCTTATCTTAGGTTCCCCTTTTATGTTATCTTTCTCTCCCTTTTCCTTATTTATTAGTAGATTCTAGTGTGGGAAACAAGCTAAAGTGAATCATCTGAGGAGATATCCTCATTAGAAATCCTAGAGGTTCAACCTCACTATAGGATACTCACAGTCTAAGGTTGTTGTAATATTGTAGCTAGGAGTGAGAGAGCTTGAAAAACTCTCCCACAAGGGTGAAATTTCAGCCTACAAAAGTTACCCAAATAGGCTTTACACCTATAGACCATCAACCTATACTAAAAATGGCTTGTGACTCATTATTTAAATGACTAAGTCCTATGAAGAATGAGTTTTGCCATATCACAACTAGCCTAACATGGGCCCTAGGTTTTTCTCCTCTATGCTTTGGGTGGGTGAATAAGGCTTGTGCATTATGTGAATTGATGCTAGCATAATCGAGTGATAAATTTTGAGTTTTATAGGAACATACCTTATTTGTGCCTAGTTATAATAAGTCAATAACTGACTTGGAAAACCAGATGAGTGTTGGATAGACTAAATGAATTGAAACCCACCCAATTAGTCTATAACATTTTGGTTCCATTATTGGAACCCATTTTGAATTTTGTTATTGTAATGGTGTAATATAACAATACTCTAAATCTCCCTCAATAACATTAATACTAGAGCTGTAGACAAATGGTGGAATGTAGTGATGAATAGTTATAAACTTTAGTTTTCCATGTCAACATACTCTTACCTTGAGGAATAAGAGTATAAATTTTTTCACGAACCCAGAGGCACTTTGTGAAAGAGGTTAGTGTAGAGATTAATAAATTGGTGGTGGATTATGGCTTCAAAACTATTAGAATGGAAGGATAAAGTCCTTTCATGTATGAGTAGCATATGAGGGGAAAAGGGGATGTGTAGGTAAATCATAATGGAGGGGCATGAGAAAATTATCACTCGAGAGCTTAGGAGATAGACTTATAACAAGAAGAGGCATAGGTTGATGAAATATCTAGATCTTGGAAATGTTGAGAGAATCCATAGTGAGATGTAAGGTCATGGGGAAGGATATCTTGAATTGCAACAACATGAGGAGAGGAATAATGAATCCATAAATTGATCTCAACTATTAAAGGGTGAAGAATGCACTAGGTCCTTATAGAATTTGACCATTGAATATATGTTGAAAGCACCTACCCCCTTTTAACTTATAGCACTAGCTCATATGATAGATCCCCCATGTGAATAAATAAGAGTGATAACTAACTTTGTTATCCACATCAACTTTTCCCATTTTGTAGACTTGGACTATAATTTTGTGATTGAACAAGTTGTTCCTTATGAAGAGTTAAGTGAGGACACCTATAGACATTTTGGCACTAGATAAATAATACATAATGTAAATGTAAGCATTCCATCTGAGCTAATGTTAGCTTTGTCAATTGGGAAACAACCCATAAGAAGTGACCTAACACTATAAGATATTAGTACAATGCCTTCATCATCTTTGACACTAGTAGTAACAATAGGACCAATGCATAATCTAGTTGTTAGAGGTATTTGAGGACCACTACTAGGATAAGTACTAGGGGGTAAGGGCCTAAAATTCTAGTTCCCATATCAAATAAAATTTACTATGAGATGACCATGCACTTGTTAGAATAACACAACTTAAAAAATGCCTTAGATCATGTGTTAAAATATTAAGTACAATGACACTTTTGGGGTATAACCCAATATAAGCTTAGGGAAACTAAGTTCATGATAACTATGCTTGATCACGCTCATTCTTATTATAGGAAATCTGATCTTAACTAAGCTATGGTTGATTATGACACCTTGAAGGAAACATTCTTAAAAGAACTCCATATAACCAAGTTTGAATAATAGAGCATCACCACACTAAATTAAATTAGCCAAGGACTATTAGAGAGTGTGTACCTATATAATTCCAGATTCAAAACTCTTCTTTACAAGCTTCCTTATGATATTAACCCCTCCCAACATGCATAATGGTTTATTGGGGGATTGCTATTACTATTTACAAGAGCACTTTCCATGAAGACATTAACACGCCCTTGTAAAGCACTTAAAGCAACACTCAAATATAAGGTAATCAAAAGAAATAACATTGGAATCAACCCATTCATAGAGGAAAATATTGCATCCATAGCTATCCAACTCCAAAAAATTAATTCTATTTCATCACACCACACTCTAAGTGGGTTATGGTGCACTGATTGTGAAACAAAAGGCCTTAATAAGAATAACTACCCTTAAAGGAATGTGTGCACATTGATTCTAATATGTGAGGTTTTTCATGAGGTGGATGATGTTTACAACTATCCTTTACTATAATTTACTAGTCTAGTTAACATAACCACCTATTATTAGTTGTGTGATTCTTATACTCATACCATAGCTGACTATTGAGTGATTGATGATATGCATAAGAATATGGAGAGAGGTGCATGGTAGGGCACTATAGAAAATTAAGGGAAAGCTAATAAAGGAAATAAAGGTTATGGCTAGTAGAATGTAGGATATGGGATATAAAAATGTGTTAGAGGGTGAGGTAGAGGATGTAGTAGAGGAGGATTCCCACCATGATCATGACAAAAGTGTAGTTCGATCGATCACTATCAACATGACTTCCCTACACATCTAACACATGGGTATTATCAAAGAACACATAAGGTCAAATAATGCCTTGACTTGTAACAAAAAATAACCCAAAGTAGGCTTGGCATAGATAAGGGTGTAGGAATGACTAGGTGTGAGCCTAAAGCAAAGAAGTGGAATCTGAAGGTGAAACTAACCCACATGAATCCAATTAAAGTGAAAGAAACTACTCATAGTGGATTCACCACTCAGCTACTAGTTATGCCAATATTGGAGTTTGACCTAGAATATGGGGGTTAGAGTTTCAATGAGCATATAAAGTGTTCTAAACCCAAATATATACCTTACTTAGACCATATGTACCAAAAATATGTATTATATTAGGCTATGAGTGTTATTTAGAAGCTACAAAGAGAGCTCTAACTAGCATGAGACCTAGAGGTGAAAGTTACCAAATCTCATAATAAGAAAGATGGTTAAGAGGTTAAGGTAAAAGAGATAATGGAGATCTTATGACTCCTAGAAATAGAAGGGATGCTACCCCTATTCAAAAAATTGATTCTAGATCATGTATCGTAGAAGGCTAGTTGAAGTTGTGGCACCATACATGGAAAGGGCATGAGATGTTAGGATAACCTAGAATGTAGAGTATGATCAAGAACTCCTAGTGAATTCCACCATTGATGTATGGTCCATGTGTGAGGTCCTTATAGACATAGGCATTGAGGTAAATATATTGATAAAGAATGCATAGGAGAAGATGGGTAGGATAACCTTAATGCCTTCCGATCATGTAATTCTCATGGCCAACAAATATAAGATGCAACTAATAAAGATTATTAAAAATTCCATTGTAGATATCATGGGAACTAATTTCTATGATGAATTTAAGGTAATCAAGTTGGTTGAACAAGATAATTATGTAGCACTCCTGGGAAGGCCATAATGCTATGCAAATAATATTGATATATGATTCAAGAAGCACTATATGACCTTTAAAAATGGTAAGGAGAGGGTATTGATCCCCCTCTCAAGTGACCATGTACCCCCTTATATATAAAGTGTTGATTTGGAGGATGAGATCAACTATATCTACAACATCATGGTGCAAGGAACCAAGACTCTCAACCCTAATGACCAAGGAATACTTTCTTGGGAATATAGATAGTCAGCCTTGTACACTATTGATGTTACTTACAACTGATGGGTCAAGGAATATTATGAGATTACTAGTCAAAGGTGCTTCTTAGTGAGAATGAAGGCACCAAAACCTATGAGGACTAGATGAGTTTATATTGATCATAATTCAAAGAGATAGTTCTCTAGTAACAAAAAAAGGGGAAGAGATAATTTTGTTTGAGTAAAGGTAAAATATCCATGCTCTTGAGAAAGGGGAAAAATCATGTGGAATAATACATACATTACCTCAAGTAATACATCCCAAAGGAGATAGATAAAATGGGCACATTGGTGTATACTTTGAGAAGTATTGTCACTCATTCATGAGTAGTGCAGAGGCGTAGCTTACCAACTTTGAAAGATGTAGAAGCAACAATCTAAACTAGATTTATAACAACTAAGGACCTAGACATTTGCATATACTCTAATGATTTAAATCCAAGATAACACATACACTTGTGCAAAGAAACATGGATTGGCTATAACACAAATTCCCCAAGGAACCTATCAGTGCACACCTTCTATAGAACCTTGAAGATGTGGGAATAAGCTTGGTATGTGGTCAATGAAATGTGTTGTAATATATCCAGTTGGGATGTCCTAAAGGAGAATTTTATGCACACCTTCTCCTTTTTCTCACATAACCTAAAATTGATCAAACCATTACAAGTAATTTAAAGGGAAGTGTTTAAGAACATTAAAATAGTAGAGGATCACCTAAAATATATGTTTAGGGAAAATGAATTAGTGCTTCCAACTTTATTTGAGGAATAATTACTCGATATTTATTCAAGTGATGAAGATACAAATATATGTAAAGTGCATAATTGGACATCATTGATAGGAAATAGGAAGCTCATGCACCAAGTGGATGATAACACCATTGATGTTGAATACCCTACTCTTCTCCACATCAAAAATACTAAGGGGAGTAGGAAATTTGAGGACACACATCAAGAGAGGAATGAGGCATATTATACATCACTAAAAACCACCTAGGTAGGCATCAACTTAGAAGGGGAACCAAAGGTTGCCACTTTAGGTGCATATTGGTCTAACATGTAGCTGGCATGAATTATGGATCTCCTAAAGGAGTTTGAAGATTTGTTTATACAAAATTATTTACATATGAATTATAACCAACCGTACCTTGGAAATATGATCATAAATATAGTGTATTATGTGTGACCTATCAATAAGAACCCCTACAAAATGAACCCCAATCTTTGCACCAAGTTTAAAATAAATATTGATGATATGCTAGTTGTAGGAGTGATCTACCTAGTATAAGAGTTATAATGGGTGGTCCTCATGGTCATTATAATTAAGAAGGATGGACACATATACATTTATGTTGATTACTAATTGTTAAACTCTACCTACATCACTGACCCCTTCTCGAGTCCATTCATTGATAAAGTCTTAGATGGCATTGTAGGTTGTGAGATCTATACTTTCATTGATGGTTTCATAGGATACCATTAATTCCAAATTGAAGAGTAAGGCATACCTAAAATAATATTTAAGATATAATTTGTTTTTTTTTCTTATAATATTATGTCCTTTGGGCTCAATAATGTGCGAATTGTATTCTCTAGAGTGGTCATCATAAAAATTAAGGATTTTATTCATAACTTCCTCTAGGTTTACCTTGATTATTTTACTATGTATAGGCTTGTCAAAGATCATTATGAAAAATTTCATCTCATGTTTGAGAGGTGTCAACATTAAAAATATCCTTGAACCTCAAGAAGTGCATCTTCATGACCTCTTTTAGCACATTGCTCTCACACATCATCTAAAAATATGGTCTGCTCATTGATCTAATGAAGATTACAATAATCATTCAACTCCAGACTTCTTCCACATAAAGATATGTTTATGAATGTATTGGCCATTATAGATATTATATAAAGTTCATAAGGAGATATGCAAAGATTAAAATGAATCTACATGAGATTTTGTACAATGATGGCCTACTATATTGGGGTGTAGTGTAAGAGGATGCCTTTAAAACTCTAAATCTCAAGCTGGCTAGTGGTGCCTATTCTATAATTTCCCAATTGGATACCCCATTACACATCCATATCGATTAATTTGGTTATAAAATTAGCATGATTTTGGCACAACTCAATGAAGGTAAAATGGATCATCCCATCTCCTTCACAAGCATAAAAATAACCTAAGCAAAACAAAATGATAAAAAAACTAAATGTGAAGCATTGGCCATGGTCTATGCCCTAAATTTTTTTAGGAAATACTTATTGGTGACACCATTAATATTCTTCATGGACCATGAGGCATTTAAATACCTCATAATTAAGCCCATTCTCCATAGGTGCATTTGTAGATGGATAGTTTTATTTCAAGAATTCTAGTTCTCAATTGTTGTCAATCCTAAAAAATAGAACTCAAGCCCAAACCATTTGTCTCACATTGAGTCTAGTTATGTAGTAGTGCCTATTAAGGATGGCATGCTATATATGAAAATCTATAAAGTCTAGAACATCCCTAAAGACTTGGTGGAGATATCCACTTTTCTAACATCTAGATCTACACCCTAGACTATGACAACCAAAGATTAAAAAAATAGCTCATAGTTCACACCACCCATTTTCATCTCATTAGTGGGGAACTATAAAAACTAAGCTAAGATGAATTCCTACACTGATGTATATTAGAACATGAAAAGATATTCATTTTATTTGAAGTTCATGATGAGATAGTAGACAACCATTATGTTGGAGATGCAATGATTCACAAGGTATTATAATCAAGCTTGTGGGGGTCAAGTCTGTTCCAAGATGCCAAGGATTACACTAAGGCATGTGAAATATGTCAGCACATAGGGAATCCCAATTATCAGGATGAGATTCCTCTCATCCCCATTCTTACCTAGGTACCATTAAAAAAAATAGGCCATTGATTTTGGTGAGACAATCACTTCTATAGTAGGGTTTACAGGTGTAAGATATATTTTGGTAGCCAAAAATTATTTCACCAAGTGGGCCAAGATATCACCGAAAAAATAATTCAAAACCACCACATCCATGAGGTTCATATGGGAGAAAAACATAATTCACTATGGGTACCCACTCAGTTTAACTAGTGATAGAGGGGCACACTGTATCAATAAAATTATGCAAATCTAGTTGACCAAATACATGGTGGCACACCATAAGACAAAGCTATATCATCCAAAAGAAAAAGACACCACTGAGGCATTCAATAAGATATTGAGAACATGCATCATGAATATATGTGATATTGGTCACAAATATTTGGATGATTGAGTGTTAACAGTACTATGGGCATATCACACAACCTACAAGCTCCTGAATAAGGATACACCATTTCAACTAGTGTTTGGTGTTGAGGAAGTTATACTAATAGAGTTATTGGTGACATCATTATGCATTACATGTATTGGTCATATGGATGACTAATAATCATTTAGTGTGAGGTTAGAGGATTGAAATGCTTAGATGAGGTGTGCACCCAAGCAACGTGAAGCTAGTAGATAGTGAAGGCATGATAAACATATTAATTTCAAGGTACTAACTAAATGATCATTGGTTTTGATCTATGACTCTAAGTACCTCAAACACTTGAGAAATATACAAATTAGGTGGATGGGTCCATATGTCATCCACAACATATTGGAAATTGGTGAATGAAATTTACACACATTATATGGTGAAATACTCCCTGGGCATTTTAGTGGCAATTTATTGAAACCTTATAGGAAATAAGATGAAACTTACACCATCAAACACTAATTTCTTAGCCACAAGTCAGTTGTGTTATGTTGAACAAAATAAAGTTTAGTGCAAGCCAAACATTTCCTTATGTTTTACATTATTTTTTGTTTGTTGGTGATGAATGAATAAGAAAGTCAATTTCAAGCCCACAAATGAAATATTATAGCACCTCCACACATAACTCTAGTTGATTGAGTCGAGCACAAATGCTTTCTAAAGTTCTTGAGGCCAAACAACTAAGTTTTTGGGTGCATGAAGTTTGCCATACTTGTACAAATATGAGTAATAAGTGACGAGAGAGAGGTGCATATAATTTTAAATGTGTATCAGATAAGATTTGGGTGTATCAAATGGTAAGTGCATAAGATACCTAAAGAGTGAGCCATTAGAGGACTAGTACAAGGGATTTGTATGGGGTAGGATAGGCCAAGGCAAGAGATGAAAGCATATAGAAAACAACCAAGACAGGAAATCATGCTTGAATGAAATCATAGTAAGAAGAGAAGATGGAACCTTGGAGGATGAATTACACACATATGAAGTGAATGTTTCTACGCTAGATTTCACTTTTTACATTCAAGAAAGGAAAGATGAGAAACTAAGAAAAAGGATGAGGGTTTGTACATACCCAAGTTGTAGACGTGTGCACCAAAATTCAGACGTTGTGAGAACTCCTCTTTGGTTGTGGAGGATGACACCTGAAAGGGAAAGACACTAAAACATGAAAAATGTTAGATGACAAAAGGGTGGACTACCAAGCAAGAGCTTAGTCCTAGAAGCGCAAAGGCTTCTTGGGGGATGACAGTCCACTATTAAAAGAGAATGCTAATCAGAAATAAAAAGTGATAAATGATAAATGATAGAAAGAAAGAACTGAAAGTAAAAAGCATACCTATTTAGCAGTAATCTACTTTGCACAGTAGCTGACATCGGTGATATTACCAGCATCGGCCAGGGAAGGTCACCGACGTCGGTTAGGTTGCCGACGTCAGTAGGGGAAATAGACGAGGTCGGCTAGGGCAATAGTCAGGGATGAGTTACAGGTCTGGTTTTGGTCTGTAGAATGGATTGAGGCTTCATCTGAGGGTCTGAGGGTCTGTGTGGGATTCAGAGGGACTGTTTTGGGTCTGAGGAGTAGTCTGAGGGTTTGTACAGAACTGGTTGGGCAAAGGGGATTGTCGAGAAAGTGACTGGCTAGAACTAGAAGCACAAAAGGGGGATGAATGAGAGGCAGGGGTCTAAGAAGGCTTTTTAGCCTCTCAGGGATAGACAAGGAAGGTCTAGGCAGTAGTTAGCTAAATAGATAAATGCAGATAAGAAATGAAATGGAAAACAACACTGTGCTTACCTCTTGCTTGCTGATTGAAGAATGAAAAAACCTGTTGTCAGAGCTGTTGAAGGACCTACAAATGGAGCTGTTGCTTGGAGCTCTTCCTGCAAGATGCCTGTAGCTGGTGTAGAAGCCTTGTGAGAGAGAGAGAGGTCTAAAGGTTGGCAGATTGAAGATTGATTGCCAGATTTGAGAGTTAGATGAAGAGTAGGGGTGAAGGATAGATAACAGATGCAGAAAACTATTATGAAGGAAACTGACATCGGCAATACCACCGACATCAGTTGAAAGTTGACCAATGTCAGCGATTGGAAGGTAGGAAAAAGGCTAAAAATAGCCTTTCATCCATTTTCCCAATTGCCAGGTTTAAATGGCAGGGTAAGAAATGGTCAAGAGGGGTTAAATGGGTGCAAGGATGAGGAATAGGTCATAAATGGGTCATGGGGGGATGAAGGGAATCCAAAGAAGGGCATCCTAGGGTGGTGAGGTGGCAAGGGAGAGAGAATTATTAACTTAAAATAAGAATTATTTCAAATTAATAAGACATAGATTAGGAGTGGTTAAGAGGACCAAGGGGGAGAGAAGGGGAGGACGACCAAGGGAGTAGACATGATTTTGGTGTCTAGATTTGCCCCTTTTTGTCTTGTTGGTTGTTCTAGACGAACTGCAAGACAAAAATAGGAGATGATTGCCCTAGGTATGGGATAAGGCTGATTTCGTCTTGTTGGTTGTTCAAGTGAACTGTAAGACAAAAATAGGAGTGGATTGCCCTAGGTATGGGATGAGGTTGATTTCATCTTGTTGGTTGTTCAAGTGAACTACAAGACAAAAACAAGAGGGTTGGTTGCCTTGATTATGGATGAGGTATTCCCCCTCAAAGTAAGAGTCGAGGGAAGGCAACCTAGAATCGGGTGCTAATTTGATAGAAAGTGGATGAAAAATGGTGAGTGTGAACACTACAAAAGTTATGATTGCATGTATACCACTTCACAGGATGGTCAGGTCAAATTGTCACAGGTCAAGGGTCAAGGAGTGCCAAAATTGAAATAACTGGACCCCAGCATTAGTTGTAGCTGATCAGGTTATTTAATCTAAGCTGAAGCTCCAATGGTCATCGTGTTCTAGGTATCCTGGGCTCAGGAAGTGCTCCTAGAAAACACAAAAATGTCACAAGTAGTGGGGCTCAATTGGCTTGAGATCCTATACTTGTGAGGGTCAAAATAGTCTGTGCACAATTTTGTTAACCATTCATGAGGTAGCATACATGCAAAAACAACCAAGACAAAGTTGTCTTGGAAGTGGTCAGGGAGGGAGGAGATAGGCATGATCTCCAAAGTGATTGGTCGAGATGATGCTGAGATAGATAATTGGTCGAATGAATGGATGGATGAAAGAATGTGGCTGAGCTAATCTCAGAAGACTGAGTGCTACCTACATAGCCCCTATGGTTAGGGCCTCAGACCAATGTAGTTCTCCCTAAAAGGGAGGAAGAGGGTCAAAGTGGTCGATGGTCTTGGTCTTGGTCAAGGTCATGGTCAAAGGATAGAATGGTTTATCCATCAAGGAGATGAACAAATGAGGGTGGTTGAGCTAACCCTAGAAGACAGTCATGTCATCTAAGTGCTACCTACATAGCCCTAGTCTTAGGGCCTTAGACCAATGTAGTTCAGATGAAGAGGCAAAATGGTCGATGATTGGTCTTGGTCATGATGAATGATGAGGGTAAGATGATGTTGCAGCCTTTTCCATATTGTGTGATGGTGTATTCTACAACATTGGTCGAGAGGTCTTTCATCCCTAGAAATTTTCCATAGTCGTGATGGATGTATGCTAAAAATGAATTAAGGTCTATTTATGCTTCAACAAGTATTAGTTTATGCTTAACATAAATTGTGTCTGGTTGATAGTTTCCATGTGTATTGGTGTCCATAGAAACTATGTGAAATGGACTAGGTCATGTCGGTGGTCTGAAAATGTTTGATTGGTTTGGTTTGGGTTTGGTTGGATAATGATTGGGTTGAATGTGTGACCAAAGTGTGACAAAAAGTGAAAGGCAAATTTCTATTTCATTGACAAGGACCAGAATGATGGCATGGATAGGGGTTGTTAGAACAAAAGCCCCGTTCATGCATTACGTCATTGACCAGTGGTTATGTTTAGAGAAGCAATCAAATCACTTGATGTTAAGTGAGCTCGAAATCACTTGAGTATGCAGGTGTGATATGAATGGAAGGGGGAACCCTTTTTGGCAGGAACAACTTTGCCCCTTTTATAGGTGACCTCGAGAATGACTATAGACAAGTCCATGACTCTAAAGGTTGTCAGTCATTTTTTTATTTTTTTTTGAGGGTGCAGACTGATCGATGCGGGAAGCCTACGATGGGATGTTGTCTTGCTTGGTGGTCATGTTGTGAAGCTGATTGATGCAGGAAGCTTTAGAGATAGTGCTATGTATGTAGCAAAATTTAGGAATAGCCATCCTTTGAGGGAGTGGTCTATATTATGCTTTATATGTTTTTGATATGACTTTGGCCTAGTTATCTTTCAAGGGAGCAGTGTAGTAAATACAACAATGATGATGCAGCTATCCTTTAAGGGAACAGTCTACACTTATAGTTTTATGACCTTGGAATATGCATCCCATTTTTATATACATTTGATTGATTTTTTGACTGGACTTTTGGTCATGGACTTGACTATAGAGGTTTAGAGGGTTTCCCTTTTATTAGGACAAAGCATTCATGCTTGATAAAAGGGTTAAGATTGAGGGTTGAAGGAGATAAGAATGATGGTGATAGGGACTGCTCAAGGGATCAAGCTCAAGTTAAACGTCAAATGAATAATTACTTGACTAACAGTGGACTGGTCAAAGATGTAAGGCATAAAAGGGGCTTAGGTTCTGACAAAGTCCTAACCCATGCTTGTGTTATGATGCAAGGTCCGAGTCAATTAGGAGCAAACTTGCCCCATTTGCTTCGTTCCAAATTGGTCACATGTTGATTGATGTTGAAAGAGTTGGTCAATGTTTGGTCGAAGTTTGGGGTCGATGCTGAAGAAGTTGATTGATATTTGATCAAGGTTTGATTGAGGTCAGTTTGAACATTTGGTCGAAGATAGGTTGAATGTTTGGTCGAGGTCGGGTCGATGGTCTGGTTGAGGTCGAGTTGAATGTTTGGTCGAGGTCGGGTCGATGCTTGGTTGAGGCCTAGTCGAGGTTTTGGATTAAAAGAGTGATTGATATTTGGTTGAGACAGGGTTGAAAGGTTGGTCAAGGCTTGGATGAAAGTTTAATTCCCCCAGTAGCTAGGGAGAATGTTTGATAGATTGGTCAAGGTTAGTTGAGGCTTGGTGGTTAGATTGACTATGTTGATGTCAAATAAGGGGGTAAAAGGTGGCAAAGGGACCATAATCAGTCGTGGAGATCCTGATTTAGGTGATGAGGTTCAAGAAGCATGGGTTGGTGTTGATGATTTGTCAAAGGGGTGGTCAAGAGGATCCTTGATAAGAAGGGTATCCTTTCTCCGTTGTTGATGAATGACAGCTTTAAGAGTGCAACAGTGCTCAATGTCATGTCCCAGAGTGTGATGATAATGATAGAATTTAGAGTTGTTGAACCAAGATGGTCTTGATCCAAGTGTTGATGAGTGGGGTGGTGTTGAAGGTTTGCTAATAATGTGGTCGAGAAGAAAGGTGTCTTTCTCCAAGCATTGGCGAATGACAACTTTGAGGGCACAATAGTGCTCAGTGTCGTGCCCAGGCATGCGATGATATGCAAAAATCTGAGTGTCATCAAACCAAGGCAATTTTGGTCTGAGGGATTGATATGGTTTAAGAGGTGGGAGATTGATGCGAGAAGACTGCAACAAGTGCCATAACAGCAGGGCATAAGAACTTGCTAATGGGTCTGCATGTCTTGTTGCAGGAGGGGTTGATGACTTTGGTTTGAGAGGTGTAAGAGGTGTTGGTCATACCATCATTTTCATGGGTGGTGTAACCACACGCAGAGATGGTACTTTGGTGGTGATAGGTGTTGGATGTTTTGGAGGAAATATATGTCTAATGGGTTGAGAGAGTAATGGAGGTGACTTGCCTTTATGAGGTATGGGAGTAGGAAGCACCCCTATTAAAGTGGATGGATGTGGGCCCAAAATTGAAGGTAATGATGAAGGTGGGGGAGGAATCCTCCAGTTTGGTTTAGTGGCCATCTTTGTTTTGGGTTGAGGGCCACCATTGTGTGAGGTGAGGTTAGGTGCGGGTTTGGATTCGAATGTGGATGTGGATGGAGGCGAGTGAGATGTATCAATCTCAGGTAAAAGACAAGAGGAAACTATGATTGGGTCTTCCTCGATCGAAATGGATGAAGAGACTGGTTCTTCTCTTGGTGGAGAAGAAATGGGAGAGTGTGGCTCTACAGTTAGATAGAGCGTAGGAATGGTCATGGTCTCGATGTGTGGTCTAGGCATGGGGAATGTATGATCCCCCATTGATGACAAAAAGGATGAGGGTGAGGCAGTTGGTGTGGGTGCCATCAAATCATCCTCCAATATGAGAGAGGTCGATGGAGGACAAATAGGATAAGAAAGTTCTTCATCTCATGGAGGAGGAATAGGGGAAGAAGGGTCTTCCACCTGTGAAGGAGGAATAGGGGAAGAAGGGTCTTCCACTTGTGAAGGAGGTTAGTCAGGGACAAGAGAAAAGACAGTGTCGACCGTGTGTATATCATGGTCTTGAGGGTCATTGGTCATGGTCTGGACATTGTTTTGAGTAGGGGGGTGATTAGGAAAGGGTTGTTTGAAGATGTTGAGGTGTTGGTTGGGTGGGGTGTTTGGGTTGTCCAAGATGAGATCCCCCTTGTCTAGCATGTCCTGGATGATGTTTTTGAAGGTTTGATAGTTGTCCGTGTTGTGGCCTTTGACACGGTGATAGTTGCAAAAGTCATTCTCCCTGTACCATGTAGGGATAGGTGTTGAGGGGTCGAATTGAAGTGGTCAGATTGAAGGGAGATTGAGGACCCCCTGCTTGACGATTTTATCCAAGACAGAGGCATATGATTCTCCAAGTGGAGTGTATTGATGTTGTATAGATCGTCATTGGAAGTGTCTATTGATGTAGTCTGATGTTGAAAATTGAGGTTGGTTGGTTATTGTTAAAGATGATGGTCTAAAGATGATAGTGTTTGCCGACCCCTTGGACTAGGAGTGGGTAGAAGAAGGTTTGGATGAAGAAGAGTCATTAGATTTTGCGTTGTCATTATGCAATTTGACCTTATTTTCATCGATGGCACAGAGTTCAAGCTTTCTTGCCATGGTGAAAGCTTCGTCAAAAGTGCAAAATGTCTAGATCTGCAAGGTAGAAGAGATGTTCCTAGCACATGCTCGAGAAAAGAACTCAATAAGCTCAGGTTGAGGCAAGGAGAAGGAGAGCTGGTTAATCAGGGCTCTCCAACGGGCGACAAAATCGACTATTGATTCGTCGTCAAATTGCTTGATGGAATAGAGGTCTGTGATTGAGACTTGTTTGGTGATGTTGATGGAAAAATGGTCGAGAAATAATTGGGTGAGTCGAGCGAATGAAAAGATAGAATGTTTGGTAAGAGAGCTATACCAGTCAAGGGTGGGGCCAGAAAGAGACATGGGGAATGTGCGTAGAAGTAACGCATCGTCATGGGCTATGAGATAACAAGCATGTCTAAATGCTCAAAGATGTTGTTGTGGGTCCTCCTTACTTTAAAAGTGAGTAAATTTAGGAAGCTCCCACTGATTGGGATAAGGTCGGATAGGGATGGAGGGATGGATGGGTTCATTGCAAATTTGCTCATATGACAGAGCATTGCTTGAACTATAGATAGAGGTCTCGATACTGGACATTTTATCCATTAGCATTTTGATTATGTCAGCTAACAAATTGGCAGGTGGGGCACCCCCTAGGTTGTAGGGTACCTGGAAGGTGGTCAAAGAGGCATATGACATACTTGGTTGTGCTCGTGTAGGCACAACATATGGGTAGTGCGTCATAGGGATAGATGTTGTGGTCAAAGGGGCTCGTGCCATGAAGTTGGAAGACACAAGTTGACTAGATACCACCATAGATGGTTGAGTGGTGACACTAGTAAAAGGATAGGTTATCACTCCTGCTTGTATAGGTGCAAGAGTGGGTGAGGTCGAGACAATCAAGTTCTGGTATGGTGTAGAACTCGATTAAATTGTGTGAAGTTGAGGGGGTAATGACACCCTGATGGAGGTAGATTTGAAAATAGATGGGGAGGCCAAACTTTGTGTATTGGCCATGGTCGAGTGACTAGTCGAGATAATAGGCTGAGTTATGATGGGTTGGGTAGCGGATGATGTCGATGTCATTACCATTGTAAGTGAAAGGTCCCACATTTGGTTTCTTGCGAGATAGTTTTAGAGGGATTTGACATTGAGGTCTAAGAATCTTTTGAAATCTTGGTCCCCTTCAGGGACAATGGGGGTCTGAGTTGGGGTCAGTCGAGTAGGATTTCTTTTAGTCTCCGAGTGGAACTCCATTATAGGACTGGTTATGGATGGGGAAGGTAGAAGCGATTGATGCCTTGTGTGGTCAAGAAAAGCCTTGGTTTGACTATGTGTCAAAACCATTCAAGGTAAAAGGTTCAGATTTCAAAAATTGTGTTTTTTCAGTTTCAGAAACTCAAAATGTGGTTTTGGTAGAAAAAGGGGTCGGGTTTTAGGCTGCTATTTTGAAAAAAGGGACTGTGACAGTGACCGACATCAGTTGAAAAACTGATGTCGGTGATATCAGAGGGTCGACGTCGGTCAGATAACCAATGCCGGCGAGGAAGGGTTGCCGACGTCGGTGATAAAACCGATGTCGGTGACTATGGTTTTCTAGAAACCCAAAAGATTTGAGAGTTTTTGGAAAAAAATGAAGAATAATGTCCTCACAAGCTCAAACAAGCAGATAAGAATAGAAAATATGAAGAACACAAGCAGAGCCTAAGCGTTAAATCCCTAGAAATAAATTATTAAGCTCATGTGGCTTATGCCTTAAAGTGATGTTTGGGGAGGTTGGTTGTTAGAAGGGTCCTAGAAGAGGTAGTATATGGATGGTTTCAAGTTTGTTTAGGCACTCAAGAGTCTGGGTTAGGTTCTGTACATGGCCTGGTGCTAAGGAGCAAGCTCCCCTCACTTCACGAGTCCAGTGGTAAGCTGGTCTCGCTTAGCCAAAATATACTTTCCCTAGAGATTAGACTCTGCTAGAGAACAGAGTGGGCTTTTTCTTTGGTGATGAAATCCAAGTGAGATTGCTAGGGAGGGGGTAAGGTATCCACTGGGTGATGAAATCCCAGTTGGGCCTTGTCTCAGGTAAGTTTGATGTTTGATTTAGTGCAAGTGGTTCAGTTGTGTAACATCAAGTGGACTACGATTAATTCATGATGCGATTTGTTAATTACTAGGTGTGGACTAAGAAATGCAAGCAAGCAGAAATGATATGCAATGTGTTTTAAGCCCTAAGTCAAAATGTGAGTTTGAATGAAAACAAGTTGAAAAAGGGTTGAAGGATATGATTTTTGACTAGCTTGAAATGCAAGAAAAGAAAGAAAGGTTCCTTTTAATCCTGATTATGATGTCGTTTAGAAGAGAAGAAAGAGGTGAAAAGGGAGAAACCTAATGCACCTATATGAATAGAAAGAAAAGGAACCCAAGGGAGATCCTAAGGTCCCACCAGGCGTGCCAGAATATTTCTATGCTAGATTTCACTTTTTACATTCAAGAAAGGAAAGATGAGAAACTAAGAAGAAGGATGAGGGTTTGTACATACCCAGGTTGTAGATGTGCACACTAGAATTAAGACATTGTGAGAACTCCTCTTTGCTTGTGGAGGATGACACCTAAAAGGGAAAGACACTAAAACACGAAAAATGTTAGATGACAAAAGGGTGGACTGCCAAGCAAGAGTTTGGTCCTAGAAGCGCAAAGGCTTCTTGGGGGATGACAGTCCACTGTTAAAATAGAATGCTAATCAAAAATAGAAAGTGATAAATGATAAAAGATAGAAAGAGAGAGCTGAAAGTAAAAAGCATACTTGTTTAGCAATAATCTGCTTTGCACAGTAGCTGACATCGGTGATATTGCTGGCATCGGTCAGGGAAGGTCACTGACGTCGGTTAGGCTATCGATGTTGGTAGGGGAAACATATGAGGTCAGCTGGGGCAATAGTCAGGGATGAGTTACAGGTCTGGTTTTGGTCTACAGAATGGACTGAGGCTTCATCTGAGGGTCTGAGGGTCTATGTGGGATTTAGAGGGACTGTTTGGGGTCTGAGGAGTAGTTTGAGGGTTTGTGCAGAATTGGTTGGGTAGAGGGGACTGTCAAGAAAGTGATTGGATGGAACTAGAAGCACAAAAGGGGGATGAATGAGAGGTAGGGGTTTGAGAAGGCTTTTTAGCCTCTCAGGGATAGACATGGAAGGTCTAGGTAGTAGTTAGCTAAATAGATAAATGCAGATAAGAAATGAAATGGAAAGTAACACTGTGCTTACCTCTTGCTTGCTGATTGAAGAATGAAAAAACTTGTTGTTAGAGCTTTTGAAGGACTTGCAAATGGATCTGTTGCTTGGAGCTCTTCCTGTAAGATGCATGTAGCTGGTGTAGAAACCCTGTGTGAGAGAGAGAGAGGTCTGAAGGTTGGTAGATTGAATATTGATAACAGATGAAGAGCAGGGGCGAAGGATGGATAACGGATGCAAAAAACTGTTATGAAGGAAACTGACACTGGAAATACCACCGACGTCGGTCGATAGTTGACCGACATCGGCAGTTGGAAGGCAGGAAAAGGCTAAAAATACCCTTTCGTCTATTTTCCCAACTGCCGGGTTTAAATGGCAGGGTAAGAAATGGTCGAGAGGGGTTAAATGGGTGCGAGGATGAGGAATAGGTCATAAATGGGTCATGGGGGGATGAAGGGAATCCAAAGAAGGGCATCCTAGGGTGGTGAGGTGGCAAGGGAGAGAGAATTATTAACTTAAAATAAGATAATTATTTAAAATTAATAAGACATAGGTTAGGAGTGGTTAAGAGGACCAAGGGGGAGAGAAGGGGAGGACGACCAAGGGAGTAGACACGATTTCGATGTCTACAGTGATATTCCCAAGTTGTCATAAAAAATGCAAAGTTCATGCCAAGTGAATAAAGTGTAGGAGCAAGATTATTAAGACATGCTGGCATCTACCCAAAGTTAGGTAGGAAGTGACTATTTGAACTACATGTCACTTCACCAAAAACACCATTTAAAGAATTTTATGAAGTGATAATAGGTGGAAGAAAAATTTTATATATTTTATGGGTTTCTAAAAATCCCAAGAAGTCTAGGTGCTACCACATCATTAATTACCTGCAATTAAGAGGGTAGCTAAATTAAGGGTATAAATTAGTAAAAGTTTGACTAGTTTAGGTTACAAACCCTAAGTTAATTTGAACTAAAAAAATAGAGAATAGAACTAAAATAGAACTAGAGCTAAAGCAAGAAAATTCTACCACAGTGAAACCTTGAACACCCATAGATGCAAAAAGAGAATGATTGAATAAAGAAAGGAATTACATTCCCTTTGAGATTGGCATAGAGAAGTGTGGGGCATAAATTGTGTGAAAACTAAAAAATTTAAGTGATGTTGAGGCTTCCATTAATGACAATTAAATATTGAGATATAAATTCATAGTCATATACCTCATGACTATGAGGTGCACCAAAAAACATTATAGGATTTGACAAGTTAAATAGACCATGCTTCAACACTAGCTAGTTTAGGATAGAGAAGAAAAAAATGAGTTATGGTCTGAACCAAGCATAGAAGGATGCCAAGAGGGTATATATAGTTGAAGAGATGGTTGCTACAAAGAAAAAATTATATCTAATGGAAGGAGTTAGCATCACTAAGGTTGATGTTGAGGTGCTTTCAAATATGTCCTACTGGTAAATGAAGTTTCCCATAAAGGTATTGATAGGAGAGAATTGGACATCTTTTGTACACACCTATAGGCTTAAAGAGTATAACCATCACACCTCAAGAAATGTGCAAGATATATCACAAGACTAGATGGTTTATAGGGGACCAAGATATAATCAAGCATGGTGTTGTTTGATGTTTCCATCTGAGATAAACTTATAACCACTAGCACAACTCAAATTTATGAGTTACCATGTTTTGAAAAATTGGAGGGTCTCATGTAGTTCCTCTTTTCATGCATCCATGGAGACACTTTCTACTTTTTAGGGAGTTTCATGTGGTTATTATCAAGCCTAATTGGTAGAATTATTATGCTTTCACACTCTAGTGTAGACATCCACCAACTGATGGTGGATGATGCTAAAGTAGAAAGGGTCATGAAACTCCTTGGGTACTTAAAGGGAGGATTTGTGTTCCCCATAAAATATATAAAGGATCCTGACATGATGTCCATGATGCAGCTCATTAATTCAAAATATTGTCTCAATGATCAGTGGATAGACATCACCAAGACCTACCTTTTCATCACTCACCACATGGTTTAGGGGGTCAAGTTTAATATAACAAAGTTCATTGTTAAATAAATGGTAAAAAATGTGCTTGAGTGTCACATGGTATGAGATACCTTATGGTGGGGGTTGATGTTGATTTTAATTGTGATGGAGGAGATTAGAGTGCTTGATGGTGATGAGGATAACCTTTGGGTATTCTTATAACATAAGGACTACTCAACATAGAAGTAATATAATTTCACCTACGCCTACATTCTCCCAAAAGTACAAAAATTGAGTGATGGGGTGGTGTGCCTAATACATAAAGGAATTTAGGATGGAATGGTGCATCCCTAAGGATCTTCCTTAGAATATGTTTGGAATAATGACCTATCGGAGTTTTTGCCATAATCCAGATAATGCGAGTGCAATGGAGACATGATCACATAAGTTGAAGAAAGTACACACCACATAGATGCTAAAGAAATTTGAAAATAACACAAGAAGATAAATTTCACAAGACAAAATGGAGAAAACCAAAATTCGATTAACATGAGATGGTTAAAGTGAGGAATACAAATAGGAGAGTACGTAAGTAACTCCTCCACAAAAGGTGGACAAGGCAACCCAATAATAAACTGTAACTCCTCCATGAAAGGTGGTGACAAGGTTCTAAGAATAGAGAAGTAACTCCCATCAAGGGAGTTACTTATGACATTCTTATGACACCTATGACACATCTATGACACACACCTCCACATAAGCTAGCCTATCCCACAAATGTAGGAAAACTCCATGTATGCACAAGAAATACAATTTTCCTAATTAATAATTAGGGAAAAATGAAAAACTACACTAATACCCCCCATAAGCGCAACTTAGGTGGGCAGTGTGGAAATATAAAATGGGTCTTGGCAACTAGGCCTGATGAGGCACCCATGTACAGATGCACTCTCCCATAAGATAGACAAAAGGAGAAAACCTGTAGGAAAAAACTCCCCCCCAAAAGAGGGACATAAAAGAAATGAAGAGGCTAGAAGGCCCCCCTAAAGATGATGTTGATGCAGATGTAGAACGCACCCCAAGAAGAGCTCGTAGATGAATGAACCTACTCTCAGTGAAAGGTTTGGTGAAAATGTCTATAACTTGCTTTGAAGACTAGAAAAATATCAAGTCAATGACCTGACTATGAATAAGCTATTAAATGAAATGCATGTGAATCTCTATGTGATTGGTCTGTTGGTGCTGAACTGGATTCCTACAAATCTGAATGGTACTCTAGTTGTCACAATAAATGATGGTGGGATGCTTGATAGGAATGCCAAACTCAAAAAGTATCCCCTAAATCCAAATAGCCTTAATAGTTGCATTAATAGCTCCCTTGTACTCTACCTCTATGGATGATATAGCAATAGCATTCTGCTTCTTGCTAGACCAATTGATAAGACCAGAACCTAGAGAAAAACTATAACTAGAAGTGGACTTGTGAGTCTGTGAATCACTAGCCTAGTCTAAATCTATATATCCAACCAAGTCAACCTCTATGCCAAATCTGTAATAAATCTCATATCTATGTGAACCCTATATGTAATGTAAGATCCTCTTAGTTGCTTTCTAATGTAACTGATGAGGTTCCTACATGGATCTGGAGACAAGTCCTATTGTATATGATATGTCAGGCCTGGTGTGAGTCAAGTAGATGAGACTACCAACAAGTTATTGATATTGAGTGGCATTAACTAATGGTGAAGAATAATCAGCCTCAAGCTTGACTCCTGATAGAAAGGAAGTCAGAGATGGGTTGCAATCAACCATGTGAAACTAAGCCAATAAGTCAAGAGCATACTTAGGCTGTGTAAGAGAAATCCCTAAATTTTATTGTGAGATCTCGATGCCAAGGAAGTAGTGTAATAAACCCAAATCTGTCATGTCAAATCTATCCTAGAGAGATGCCTTCACCACTGTAATAGTCGATGAAGAACTCTCGGCGATCAAAAGGTCATCAACATATAGAACCAAAATCAAGAGTGAATCATCCTACCGCAAGAAGTAGACATTGGGATTAGAATGGCACCTAGTGAAACCCGCTATGAGAAGGAAGGAATCCATCTTGGCATACCAAGCCCAAGGGGCCTATTTGAGGCCATAAATAGATTTCCTAAGTCTGCATACTAAGGAATAATCTTGAACAAATCCTGGCAGCTGCTCCATGTAGATCTCCTCCTCTAGGTCTCTATGAAGAAAGGCATTCTTCACATCCATCTGATGCACATCCCAACCATGTGTTGTGGCAATAGCCAAGGTGAGCCAGATAGAATTTATCTTTGCAATGGGTGTAAAGGTCTCTAAGTAGTCAATGCCTGCCACCTGTGAGAAACCCCTGGTGACCAATCACACCTTGTACTTATCAACTGACCCATCTACTGCAAACTTGGTCTAATATATCCACCTACATCAAACCATATTTCTTCCCTTAAGAAGTGGAGTCAAATCCCAAGTGTGATTTTTGATTAAGGAAGAATATTCTTCCTCTAGAGGATTATCCCACACAGGTACCCCTGATGCCTCTCAAAAAGTCTATGGATTTGAAATTGTAGCAAAGAAGGCATGTGTATCTCTCTAAAAATCCCCCTAGTATGTTTATCATCTACGGGATCTCCTGCCCAAGTGATAGCACCCTCAAGTGTCTGTCTGGCCCAAAGTGGCCCAGAAGTGGGCGAGTAAAGTGCTAACTCCTCATCCTCTAACTGAATAGAGGTGGATGACTTTGCATCACTGTCCTCACTATCTAAACTCGAAGAAGAAGAATATGTCTCTGGCTCAAGAACCTGTTGTGGTTGATCTGAATCTAATGAGGAATCATCATGAAGAAGTAGATCCAATGAGGGAGAAGAAGTGTCAAGTGTTGAGTCTCTATGACTCTCCTAAAAATGGACAATTATCTCTAATGAACAACTCATGAGTGACTAGATATAGAAGGTGATATCCCTTAATACCATCCAGATATCATACAAAGATGCAAGGCTTGGAATGGCATTCCATAACTTTGCATTTCTTCTTCAGAATGTAGGCCATGGCTAGGGATCTGAAAACTCTAAGGTGCTCAACATTAGGTTTCCTTTTATGCCAGGATTTAAAGGGTGTTATCTATTTCAAAGCTTTATGAGGAACCCTATTTTGAATTTAGCAAGCACAATTGATGGCTTTGGCCCAGTACTATGGTGTTAAGGATTTGGAGTGAATCATACAACTACCCATCTCTTTCAAGAACCTATTTTTGCATTCTGTAACCCAATTTTGTGAAGGACTATAGGTGACTGTGTGCTATAAATCAATCCCCTCTATGGTGCAAAACTGCTCAAACTTGATGCTAACATACTCCCCTCCATTATTAGTTTGAATAACCTTGATGGATTTCTCACTCTATTTCTCAACCAGAGCCTTGAAGTCTACAAAAGTTTTAAACACTTCAGACTTTTGTTTGAGAAAATATATCCAAGTGTACCTAGAGAAATTATCAATGAAAGTGAGGATGTACTTGGCCCTTGTGAAAGATGGTTTAGGAAATGGTCCCAATACATCATTGTGGACTCACTCCAAAGGTTGTGAAGCCCTCTAAGCTTTGCCTTTGTCAAATTTTGCTTCAGGATGCTTCCCAAGGGAGCACCACTCACAAAGTCCTTTTGAGAATTGGACATGAGGCAAGCTAATGACCATGTAAGTTTTGTAAAGTTGCTCAAGGTAGCGGTAGTTAAGGTGGCCAAACCACTCATGCCACAATTTGGTAACTCCATTTGAATGATTCAGAAATGTTGTTGGAGAAGAATCTGATGCAAAATGTGAGAAAGTGTATAACCTGGCTTAGTGATCTACCCTACCCACTGTCACTATAGTATCACTATCCAACTCCCTGATAGCCACTGAATCTAGTGAAAACTCAACTCTCATACCCCGACCAATATGAGTGATTTGGTACACTGATAGGAGATTGGTTGAAAGAGAAGGAACACTTACAAAAATTATTGAATGTTTCTCCTTCCATTTCAACTGACCCTCTCCCTGTAATAGAAACTAAAGTATCATCACCCAAACTAATTGAAGTCATGCTACAAGGCTCTAAAGATGAAAACTCAACTAGTGAAGAGCCCATGTGGTGAGAAGCACCTGAGTCGATGACCCATGAAGATGTAGAAGATATTGTAGCTACAAGGGCCTTGCCCTTTTATTTCTCCTTACCCTTACCTTTTGCCTTGGTAGAATCTTGGGTAGATGAATTCTGATTGATGGACTCAGGAACACCTATGTTGTTCTTCTCTAGAAGATGAGTTAGGTGATCTATTTGTTTCTTCATGAATTTGTGTTCATCATGCCCTCTATTTTTACAATAGGCACACTTAACCTTCTCTTTCTTAGGTTTAGCATTGGAAGAGGATGTCTCAATGTTATTTTTGGCAGGATTGGTATTTTCTTTCTTCTTCTCATAGTCTTTGTTCTTTTTCTTCTTCTCCTTTGTTGAAGTCTTATCCTTACCATTTCCAGCTATCAAAGCTTGGGGTTGAGTAGAATTCATTGTGCCCATTTGAATTAGCTTATCTTGCTCCCTAGTCAATTCAGCAATGAATGAATCCAAAGAAGGCATTTTCCATGTAGTGCTAAGGGCACTTATTGTGGCATGAAAAGTGGAGACAAAGACTGAATAACTTGGACCTAACTTTGAAAGAATAGAAAGTATGAGTTGATCATCTTTCTTCTCTATCCAACATTCTTTCAATTACAATATAAGGGCCTTAAACTTAGTGAAGAAGTCTTGTAGGGTGTCAAAGTTGCTAGGACTTAGACTTATGAGTTCATTTTCGAGCTCATGACTTCTCATCTCATCAAGCTTTCCAAATAAATTTTCTAAGGTGTCCCATATGTCATTGGGAGTCTAGGAGGATTATAGATGGAAGACAAGTTATGGAGACATAGACAAGCTCAGTAATCCATAGGCTTCATCACTACGGTTGTACCACTTGACCTTTTCAGCATCAATGTTGGATTCTACTTCAGTACCCATGGTGATCCTATACAACCCTTTAATTCTAAGAATGATTGACATTTTAACCTTCCATTCATGATAGTTGAAGGGTTTTAGGGGTAATAATCCATTTTTATCTAAATTTAGGTGAAGTTGTGTTGATTGCAAGTTGTGAATTTATGCAGAAAGGAAAATGAAAGCAAAGATATGCAAGTTGTGAAAAGCAATCACACCCCCCCTAAAATATTGAGCCCCCCACAAATATGAAAGTGCATGCTCAAAATACTTTAGACTCAGCCAAGAATGTGTCTTAGAGCAATCAGTGCAAGACTAAAGCAAACAAGACGTGAGACTCAGCCAAAAATGCGTCCCGAGAGACCCAAATTTTTGGCAATTTATAAAATAGTGAATTTTTGACAAATAAAAATCCTATGCTATGGATAATTTAATTATAAATACTTTTGCAAAAAATGGTACCCAAATCCGAGCTATTGTTTGCAAGATATTAAAGGTTCAATTTTCCCGTAAACTAGTGTTTTTGCAAAAAAAAGCACTAAAACATTTTAAAAATGCCTATTTTGAGAGAGAAAGTGGCATTCCAACCAATCATTGGATTTGTCATAGAACGAGGAATCCAAAGGAGGTTTGTGTGAGGGGGAATTGGCCTCATGCGAACTCGGGCCTCACCCTTCGTCTTCGACAGGCAAAGATACAAGTTTAAAATGAAAACCCCCAAATTACAAAACTGCCTATAAAACTAAATATTCAGTCAAATTGACTGATTTTTGTTTTATCAAGTCAATTTTAACTAAAAAAATGAAGCATAGACAAAAATGAAGGATGCCACGTGTCCAAGGGTTGCCACATGGAATGCCAAGTAAGGTAGGGGTGCCAAAAAACAAACAGTGCAAATTATACTTGTAGAAAAGATAAAAGACAAATGTGCAGACCTACTAGACGTGTCGTATGGCCTACTTAGTGCCTTGCTGGGCAGAGAAAATTTGAAAGAGTGTCCAGACTTCAAAGCACAACAGGTTTACCAAAAAAATGCACCATATTCAGACAAAAATAGACCTATTTTGGACGTCGTACAACTGATGGCATGGCAGAAGTGAAGGATGCTGAAGTTAGCACAGCCTAGAAGTGCTTGAACCTACAGACTTACGTGTTGTATGGCCTTATGTTACTGGAACTGAAGTTGACTACTAACCAAAATGCAGAAGCTTGGTGCAGCTGAAGGTTGGCGTTGAATGTAGAAGCTTGGTGTGGACTGTAGCAGAAAGTATGCTCTACCAAATGAGTGCTACTCCTCCCTCTACTGCTCCACACAACAATGGCACCCAATAAAAAAACTTTCACTTGAAGTGAAGATAGCCAAGACACCCAAAGGCCAAGGATTCCCAAGAAAATGATACCAAAAATGATATATTTTTTAAATTTTAGATCAAATCTAGAAAATAAAAAAAACAAAGAGAACTCCACTCCTCTTGATTTCAAAATGAACTAAAGGCATAACCATACACACGATTACCATTCTTGCTCTGATACCATATCAGAGTTGTTGCCAGAATCTAGATAATGCAAGTGCAATGGAGACGTGATCATACAAGTTGAAGCAACTGTACACCACATAGATGCTAAATCAATTTGAAAATAACACAAGAAGATGAATTGCATAAGACAAAATGGAGAAAACCAAAATTTGATTAACATGAGATGGCTAAAGTGAGGACTACAAATAGCAGAGTATGTAAGTAACTCCTCCACAAAAGGCGAAGAAGGCACCCCAAGAATAGAACGTAACTCCTCCATGAAAGGTGGTGACAAAGTGCTAAGAATAGAGAAGTAACTCCCATCAAGGGACTTAATTATGACATTCTTATGACACCTATGACACATCTATGACACACACCTCCACATAAGCTAGCCTATTCCACAAATGTAGGAAAATTCCAAGTATGCACAAGAAATACAATTTCCCTAATTAATAAATAGGGAAAAATAAAAAACTACACTAATATGACCTTTACTATTATGCAACACTTTTATTTAGTGTGATTGGTATTCATAGATAGTAACCAATTAGGTTGGTTAAAATTGCCTTATTACACATTTTCCACCAAGTAATTCAAGGATGTGATAAGGATAATTCCTAATGCATAATAGCTAGACATCCTAGTGAAGGTTATGGATTTAGAAAGAAGTAGGTTGTGTCACCAATGCATATGACTAGGAGGGAAAGTTACAAAAGACAATAAGAATGACTCAGATTGCAATGACATCCATCCCCTCTAAAAGGAAGTAATACTCAAGCACATACACATGTTGTATTATAAGATAAATATAAGAAATAAGGGTGTATTCCCTAAGATTTATGATGATTTCCCCCTGTAGATTGACAATGATGGGAAGCCAATGATAGTATCATAGAATAATTCTCCCCATAAAAATCAAGGAGAAACACTTGAAGAAATTCAAGAGTGCATAAGGTTGAAGATTGCCTTTGATGATGAAGCTATCCCATCATTCCCAAAGAAAAAGCATGTGACCTTCATGTAAGGAACTACTTCTCCCAACAAGAAATGTAAGAAGACAAATAATTCCAAGGGGTCAATTGTAATGCCCATAATAACCTTTGTAGATATGGAGGTGAAAGAGGTGCATGAGGAAATAGAGGCAAAAAAGGTGTGTGAAGAGATGGAAGAGGAAGAATTAGGAATGTAGGTCTGCATTGTCAAAAAAGCAACATAAGAAGATCTCAATACTAAAGAAGTTTAAAATGCCCTCCAAGGTAATAATATTGTCATGTTTGGAGAAGTAACTAAGCTATTGAGTGCTTCACCAGAAAAAAATACCACACAACCTCCAAAAATTGAGGATGAAAAGAGAGAGGCATAGAGGAAACTAGGGATGAGTGAGGTAGAAATTCTAAAGGTCTTGGCGTTAGAGAAGAAAATATGCCATGAAGGAAAAAAACATGACCCAAGAGGACATTGAGAAGATTGAGACCCAGGAAATGAAGGCTGAGGAAGAAAAGGCATTAGCATTATCAAAGAAGAGGAAGGCCAAGAGAAAGAAGGTGACCTAGGAGGAAAAGACCAAGAAAGAGAAGGAAGAGAAATAGGTTGCTACGAGCATATAACCAATTAAAAAAATAGTGGCAAAGGCACCTATCATCCCCACCAACATAGAAAATGAAACTTCACTTCAAGTACACCCAAGTAGCAAAGGGGTGCTTGAAAATAAGGAAGGTGATGTTGAAACCTTATAAGATAAAATAGATAATACTAAAGATACCTAGAAAAAATAGGAGGGTAAAGCTGGCATCTAGGAAGAAGAAGAGGACAAAGGGGACAAATCCAAAGAAGAACCCCTACAAGAGTAATAAGAATAAACCTTAGAGGAAAGTGTTGAAGAGAGGACTAGAACTAATGAAGAGAAAGAAGATAATATGGAGGTGGTCATCACTAAAGAATAAGGCATCAATCCAAGATTTTAAAAAATGGCACAAAAAGGATGGATAAATGAAGATTACTACGTGTTTTAGTACATTCCCCCTAGAGCTGACACAACTAGGTAATAGCTATCATTTTGTTTTGAAAATTATATGTACAAGCCTCATTTTAAGGTGTCATATAAGTCCATACTAGGCAGATATCAACTTGAAAAAGGGCATGATGTCCTCATAAATATTTTCACCATCATTAATGATGTTAGGGATTTAAAATAGAAGAATACTATGTTGGATGTAGAAGAGGAAGCAATGGCCATGAAGTTTAAGTTACATCAACTATTTGAGAACATCAAGGTAATCAAGCCATCCCTCTTGGATGGCATTGATATTTTAAACATCTCAGAGGTTAAAAAGCTATGTGTGCTAGTAGAGTAGGTGCTCCCAAGGTTGAAAGTAGAGTCAATGCCAAAAGAAGAGGAGGACCCATACACCATGCTAAAACAAAATCTAGTTTCAAATATAGAAGAGGTGGAATACCTCTTTGCACAACTTCAAGAGGGTGTATATGAAATTGATGCCATCTTCTATAGCTTATCCAACCAAGCATTAGTCATAGACACATGCCTTAAACAGGCAAAGGGGGAGAAGGAGGAGTTGATGGTGTAGGTATAAACTACAAATAAGTTAGAGTGTATCCAATTAGTGGGGAAGGTTGATTCCTTAAGCACCTAGATCAAAGACTATGAATAAATCTTGGAATCACTCTTTCATGCCTTACATACTAAGGCCTATGAACATGGGGAAATCTTTGATGGAGTTGTAAATGATAAGGCAAACCTCCGTAAGGAATTGGATAAAATAGATGTTATTTCACTTAGCACCACCTCTATAAATATAGACAACACTGTTGAGGAAATCAATCTCACTATCAAGGGCTTTGAGGACTTCAATCCAAACTAAAGGAAAGTGCGCCCAAGTTCTATGCACCAAAAGCATTAAAAGACTAGTCAAGTGCTAGATTAGTAATTTTTTATGGGGTATTTTTGGGATAATTTTTGACTAAGTATGGATGTGTGACAACTCAATAGACATCTTAATTTAAGGCATCCACTTAGTAATATTATTATTTTGGTATCTTTTATGCTATGTGGAGGAATCATTCTAGACCTAGTACCACTTGGCAAGTAGTTACTTGGCACCTAGTTTTTTAGAGCATATTCTTAAGTGGTTACATGTGGAAACCATAACATGAAGGGAACAAGGTGATGGAGCCAGTATAATTATCAACCAAGGCTCCATCTCAACACCTAACATTTTACCTCTACCATAGCATAAATATAGTCCTATCTACTATAAAGACAAACTCAATATAGAGAGCACAAAACATGAGTTGATGTAAGGAATCTCTAGATAAATAAAACTAGACTACTAGAGCCACTATTAGTGTTAGGTATAGCATGGTCACCTTTAAGGATCCATACTATAGTTCCCAATCTCACTTGTGAGCCTCTAGGCCATTAGTAGCTTAAGCTAAGTATTTTTTCTAGTTATCTTATCATGTACTTAGTTTATTTTAACTTTGCTAATGAATAATGGTATTGTATCTATTTGAGCTCAATTTGGTTATGCTTCTAATTAAATTATTTTTTATTCAAAATTAATTCAATAGTTATGATGCTATAACTTAAATATATGAAGGTTTTGTTAAGTTAAGTTCTATTCCAAGTCATTAATGGCATCTTAGTTCTAAGTGATGGGATCAACATAACTTGTGAATTAGCCTAAGTATAAGAGAAGTCATGTGCCAAAGTTTTGATACTCTTACTAAAAGTGTTATTCTAAGCATGAAACCTTGATATAAAGTAATTACATTTACCCACCAAATTTCTTGAATGATGCTTAACTTAGTAACACAAAGGCATGTGCCTCGAAGAGCATAGAACCAACCCAATATAAGCTTGTACCCTTATGACCCAAAGTAGTTACCCAAATAGGCTATATTCCTATAAACCATCAACCTAGCCCAGAAATGGCTTGTGTCAATGAACCTACCATCATTGTTATTGCAAATACCAAGTCCTATGAAGAATGAGTTGCACCATGGCACATACAGCCAATGTGGGCCCCAGTTCTTTCCCTATTGTGTTTTGGGTGAGCACATAAGGATTGCACCTTATGTGAATTGATGTTAGTGTAGCTGAGTGATAAATGTTGATTCCTATGGGAACATACCTTGTTTGTCCCTAGTTATAATAAGTTGAGACCTAGTTATAATAATTTGAGAACTAATTTGGAACAACTAGATAATTGGTAGATAAAGTAAATAAATTGAAACCCACCCAAATAGTCTACAATAATAGATATAATGCATTTCTCATTGCATACATTTTTGTGAACTCAACATTAATCTAACCCTTACAATTTTTCTTTCACACTTTTCATTTCTATCATTTTATTATTTTTCTATATTTATGATACTAGGTCAACCAAGCTGGTATAGTTCTAACTTTTATGAAGAGGTTACTAGATCGATTAGGTTGACATAATACTTCTATTCAATTCTAGATAATAGACTATGTAAAATAGGTCAATTTAGTCTCTTATCAAATTCAAGAATATAAAACTAAGTTATACAAGTTGACTTAGTATTCTAGTCAGCATCTAGATAATAAACCAAGTCAACTAGGTTAACTCAGTCATCTTAATAAGCTTCAACAAATAGAGTTTTCATAGAACTAGATTGACCTAGTCAACTTAGTTGGTATAAATTTTAAGAAGCATTCAAGGAACTTCAATAGAAATTTCATAGTCCTAAGCATCTTCTAACCCACCAAGGTTCCTCCTCCTCCTCTCTCTCTCTCTCTCTCTCTCTCTCTCTCTCTCTCTCTCTCTCTCTCTCTCTCTCTCTCTCTCTCTCTCTCTCTCTCTCTCTATTTAGTACTTCATTATAGTTCTATATTGTGAAAGCTTGTAGTCTTTAAAACTATAATCTTATAAAAAACTAAGTCAACCTAGTCTATTTAGTTCTTAAGGACTCTTGCTTCTACACTAGACTATAAACTCTATCAACTTTTTTCTATAATGTTTTCATATAGTTCTATCTAAACTATCTTTGTACCATTATTAATTTGGGGATTAAAAACTATATGATAGTAATTATTTCACACTTTCATTTTTCATCTGTTTGCATGCTTAGAGTAGCTCACATAGTCTAACTAAGTGGTTTTTCAATATACCATTTAGTTTTACTATTTTTTCACACACTACTAAATCACATAAATTCAAAATGCATTTAAACATTTGTCCAACCAAGGCCTACCTACTTGTATTTCATCACCAAGGGGGAAGTTAAATTAGTTTTCTAGCCAAGTATAAACATGTGGTTAATGGTATATATTGGAAAATCACCCAACACGCTTATCACTACAAGATTGTGAAGTGAGGGGGTAGAACACAATACCAAGCTAGTGCCATTACCACCATAGACCGCTTTTAGGTTAAACATTATAAAACCATCCATATCACTTTATAGTTCCCAAATTTCATCCATCTTCCCTATCACATTTCAAATAACACTTTATAATAATCTAACAACATTTAGAATGGCCACTTAGTTAGAATTTACTTTTCTATTGATTGCTTGATCTCTACTCATTATATGTTGGATTGGAAAAACTTACATTAGCCAATTTTGTTGTTAGGTTTTGTGATATGCACCAAATTTAATCATTCTCATTGATCTAATTTTTTGTGTGTTTATTTTCACTTCTTGCTTTAGTTACTTTGTGAAAAAAATTCCATGTTTTTAGTACACTATCATTATTCTCAACACAATATTTTATATATTGTCTTTCCTCTACCTGAAGTACTAAGTTGACCTAATCAAATTTGTATCCTTATTAGAATATGTTTTCCATATTTACATTACTAAGTCAACTTGGTCAACTCTATACTTTTCTCAGGCCTTGTCTTGTAGTACTAGATCAACTTGGTCAACTCTATACTCTTATTATTTCCTTTACTTTGCTTAGATATATTGTCTATCTGACTTAGTTCTCTATTTCTATTTCCTTAGAGTTTTATTTGTTTCCTTAAAATTATCATGAAGTCGCGTATTAGAATCTTCTTAGACAACTTAAATCCATTTAGAAGCTATATGGGATATTCATTTCTCCCTCTCTTTTCCTCCCTAGAGAATCCTCACTCTTGGGTCACCTATTCCCCTACTTTATCTATGGATTGTAACATAGTTCAAATCACACTTCAAGTTGAAGTAGGTAGATCTAATCTTTTTTGTACCTATTAATAAAATTCTCATCTTCAATCTTTTCAACATAATGTGGGAACAACTAACAGAAGTCTATCCAAAAATCCCATTGGTAATCCACATTCCAATAACCCTCACCCTAATACCAATTTGGGGAGCTCTCCTACAAACACCAACCCACCAATTGACATGACTCAACTTCTTACATAATTCATAAAATAAATGAACATAATGAAAACTTCTAACACCTCTCAAATGATGAAATTAAAACATCATGTGATCAATATGGCTAATCAACCTATGATTCTCAATCCTCAAGCCAATAAAATTTTTATTCCTCCACCTCTTATAGATGCCCTGGGAAATGTTATCCCTCAACTTATTATGAAAAATAAATGCTTCAAAATATCTGAAATGAGCTTTTATCTCCTTTCATCATGTCCATTGATATTGGTAATGTATCTCTAACTATCAAATATGATGGGATAAAGACCCTGCATCCTTTCTCAAAGCCTTTGGAAATATTTATAAAGAGTGGAACCAAACCAATGATTTCATGACAACTAAAATTCTAGTTAAAACCTTTACTAGTGATGTATTGGACTGGTATAACCAACTTACCCAATATTCCATTTGTTGACTTGAGGATTTAGTGAATCTTCTAGTTAAAGAGTTTCAACATAATGATCTTACTAAAAATTTCCTTAGCCACTTTATCAATGTTAAATAATCTCCCACCGAATCAACTCATGATTTTATCAAATGATGAAAATATCTGGCCCATAAAGATGATCATAACATGACTCATGATAATTTATTTAAACTTTTTATAATTGTTTTAACTCTTTCTCTTTAATATAAGTTTCAAAAAATTTATCCTCAAACACCTAATGAAGTTCTTGACCAAGCTAAACATCAAAACTTCCTCATGAAGAAATTTGAACCTAATACCAAATTCCTTAAAGGATATTTTCAAAATTCTTTCAATGCCATCACCATCATTACTCCTCAAACCAAACCAGGAGTTTCCAAAGTTGACATTCCCCCATCCTCTTATATACCACTAACTATATAATAAATGAAATAATTTTTACCACCCTCTAAACCCTTTACTCATCCTAATAATCCTACTAAGTGGTATGACCCTAATCAATTCTATTGGTTTTATGCCAACATTAGTCATTCCCATAAAACTTGTCGATGTATTACTAATTTTTTTGTATCCTGCATGCTTGGTGATTCCTTCAATCTTGAAGCTATGATCCAATTTCCTCATCAAGATTAAAACACCACTTCTCAACAATTACAAGCTTCCAAAGCTTCTTCTTCTAATAACCAAAAAAATATTTCCACATCTAATCATCAATAAAATACCTGATGTTTTTTATATTGATGTTGACTATGACCAATATTACAACAATTCTCAATATGTTAACATAGCTAAGGTCAATTATCATTGCAAACCAGATCACAAAGGTCCCATTATAAAACCTAAGAAATAATATTTGGAGGAACAAATATTCAAAGATACTACAACCACCCATTTATATCTGGAATCCCCTAAGGAACCACCTCTTTCTCCAAAATCCCATTCCTTCAAAATCTACCTTACCTTTCAAAACTTGCACCAGTTATTCTTTTAAATCCCATTGGAACTTTCTCAAAGAACTTAGCTTCATGTATTTTAGTATTTCATTTATGGATTTAGTTTTTACTTGGTTAATTGCATGAGATTGATATAGAGAACCCATTTAACATAGGCTAACTTTTCAAGCTTTGGGCTAAATTTGATATAAATGGCTCATAAAGAATTTAGTGTGTATATAGCTAGTAATGGTAAAGCCAATCCATCGAGACCTTATGGAGCCCTAAATTAAATTCTATAATAATGGTTTTGGTGAGCTTGCATTCAATTAATTGAGATCTAAGTTGATTGCTTGAGTCTAGGTTATCCATTTTATAATTTGTTATTAATTCAATATTTCATAGATGTGCCCCAATTTAGATTTAGTTGATGGAAATGGGACTCCTTGAGCCATATTATTAAAATCAACCATTTATTCAAATTTAATACATTAAAAGAGTGTGGGAAACACATTCCCATCTAGCCCTCATATCATAGTGAATGATCCTAAGGTTGTCCATATTTCACTCTATAGTTGGTGGGTTCAATAATTACCATGTCACTTATATGTAGTGAGGAGCCCTACATTTTCACATAACATGAACTTGATTGATCAATTGTAAGTATATTTTACATGTGACATCTTTTCATTGGATTATGAGTCTTGGCCTATACTTTTATCTAACATTTTAAAAGAATTATAGGACCTTCTACAATTTGAGTGTATGGAAGGACATGTAACACATCCTCATTAGTTCAAAGAATTTATAGATCTAAAATATTTGACACATAGGACCTATCGAGTATATAACATGATTAATACCATGAGACTAACAAAAGATACATTACACCTCCTTATTGGTTATAAGATTTGAAAAATATTATATATCTAATGGTTATTACCTCCTAAGGATTTAATATCTCTAACACCATGATAATGATAGAATATATGTGACACCTCTTCATTAGTTTTGGGACCTAACAACTCTGACATCTCTATTACATGGGACCTCCCAAGGCTCTGACATTAAAAAATTGATAGAATACACACGGTACATCTTCATTAGTTATAAGACTTTAAAACTCTAATATATAGTACATAGGATCTCCCATGGCTCTAAAAAAAACTTACACTATAAGACTGGTAGAAGATATGTGGTGTCTCCTCACTAGTTTCATGACCTGATAATTATGACATCTTTGATATGTGGGACATCCTAGGGATTTGACATAATTTATTTCATTGAAATTATAGAATACATGTAACACATACCCATTATTTTTATGAGATGAAAATTATAGAAACATGCTAAGTCATTAAAAGAGACTTATATTCAAATAAATGCTTACATGTTAGCCAAAAGGCTTCTTGGAGATTGTAATGTCAGACTCCAAGACTACAACTCTTTGAAAAGCTTGCATAAATAAATTTATGTAGAAACACATAGTTAGCTAAAAAAAATGATTGAGTGTGGAAATATTTTGAGAGTGTAATGTGATAAACTATTATTTTAATATGTAGAACTATGGGGTTAAGGTTCAAGCATGACAAGTAGAAAATGGTAAAGTTGCAATATACACTTATGATCAAGATTGAATAAACATCAGGGTTTTATGAAAATAATAGTCAATCAATACCTTATTGAAGATATATATATTTTTAATTTTATAAAAAAAGAGGTCCCCTTTTCTTCTATAAAAATGGATGTGTTGGTCACAACAAATGGAAACTATGTAGGGAAAACATTGCTTGTGTTTAGAATCCAAATTTGAGCCTCTATTGTTGAATTATAAGATAATAAACTTAAAATACTTTAGATAAACATTTAAAATTACATGATAAATACTAATCTAACAAATAATAACGTGACCTCTTAATTAATTAAAGGTTCATTTTGTGTAAAAAGTGATTCATTATTATTTTTGTTAATTTGAATCCATTGGGAAAACTTAATCATATCTTAGGCATTCATAGCTCATTAAAATGTAATTATTTGTAGAATTTAGATAAGGAAAAGCAGGATTGGGAATTTATCTACTACCAATCACGTGTCTATAGCCCTCAAAAATATGCCTTTGGTCCCACTTTAGGGATTTATTAATTTCTAGCTAGGTTGCAAAACCTCTAAAATTCTCTCAAATAACTCTTTCTTAGGAAAAAGCTTTCAATTTCATGAGATTCATACTTCCTTTTATTTTTGTGTTCATATAATTTAATCTAGGAGGATTAGGGAACAATGTATCGAAGGTAGAGGAATTATTAAATGAACTATTTGAACTAAGAAGATACTTTACTAACTTGATGATTTTTCCTTGATTTATATGGTCCTTTTGAGTGTTGTGATGACCTTTATTAATATATATATATATATTCTTAATTCACTTGCTCAGTTATGAATCATTGATTCCTAATCCTTTTATTGTTTCAAAAAAGATTCATTTTCTTATAACATTATTTAAAAATGGGAGATATCCTTCTTACTTACAACTCTGAGACTATATTTCATTGCGTTGTTAGTTTTGAAGTGATCAAGTTCAATGGTACAAGGACCAATGCCTGGGTTTAGCTTCATATTTTTAGAAATAACTACCTAATTTAGCTCATTATGGGAATGATACCTTAAATTTGGAGTGGGAACAAACTACTATAGTATTAGTGAGGTTGAATATATGGACAACAAGATAATACCCCAAAGAAAATGACACTATTAAAACAAATAGAATGTATGAACATAAAGCAAAATAAAAACATAAAAAGAGGAAACATACAATGAAAGAAAACTAACTAATGCTAAACTAATATCTATATTACCATCCTTTTACCTAGGTGGATTTTATAATATTATTTTGGAAGTGATAGTCAATAAGTAGTTATTCAAGAAATACCTACTGATATGTATCAAGATTTGATCCTATTCAAGGTATTTCAATAAAAAGTCATTATATCCTAACAAATTAGATCTGGTATGGGCCAATCCAATTGGATCAAACTTTGAATGTTTTCCCTTTTTCTAGTGTGTTTTGTCTGATAATAGGATTTGTTCTAATATCTAAAAGGATTTAAACTTTTCCATTTTATCAAACAATCTCTTAACTATGCTTTGATGTATACTAAAGTTTTGTAGAGCCTCTTTTCATGCATGCCCTAATTTGACAATGTCTAGTATCCTTGAGTTTGTATTCCTAGTGTATTTCATGTATTATTACATGAACTTATATTTAGGTAATCTAAGGTTTATTAGTAAGATGGGATCCAAAACATATACTAGTAGGAAAGGTGAGATATTAAGATCTTTATTATACCTAATGTGATCAGTCCAAAGATCATACTTCAATAGTAAATTCTAATATTTGGGTATATTTTTTGTAGACTTATTTATTGCATCAGTTAGGTTCTTATTAATTTAATCAACTAAACCATTCCCTTATGGGTAGTAGTTTAATAATAATCATACGGTAATGCCATTATCATAATCCCATTCAATGAGCTCATCTTAATGGAATAAATGACAGTTATAATAAGCTAGGGAAGTTGGGGTGTTTAACCATGTAGTTACATTTTCATCAAGAAATTTTGTGACCTCTTTAGGTGTATCATTCTTGGTCACCACATATTTTTTTTATAGTTAGTGGTTGTAACAATAAAATTGTGGCTTGTTGATAAATTTGGGTTTATGAATCCTAAAAATTCAAGTCCCCATTGAGTGAAAGGATGTTCATTTATCATATGCTAAAGGGGATTTGTTGTATGTACCTCCTTATTCACAAAGGCATAACATTTGTGTCATATGCAGACATGAACATGGGCATCCTTGAAGATATTGGTTTAATAATACCCAGCTCATAGAATGTTTTGAGTAGTTACAGGTCTCAAGGGTGGCCATTGCCTATTTTCTCATGGAAACTATCCATGAATTCATTTACTTCCTTTTCTAATAGACATCTAAGATATATACTTTCATAGTTATTTTAGTAAATCACTCCTCTATTAAGCATGTGTTGGGTTGTCTTGAACTTAAGATATTTTTTTGAATTTTATTTAATCATGGATGAGGATTCCCTTAAAGGAGATAATGTAAAATTGGATCATAAAAGTCTTGATGGACCATTTATGATTGGTAAAATTACATCATAGTGATCTTTATATTAATTCATGTGATTAATTAAGTAAGACACTAACCTCAAACTAGTTTAACAAGTTTTATTTCTAGGTCATAATCTTTCATCTTTGCCATCCATCGACTTCTTCACTCTCATAATTTAAATTTCCCAAGAATTATCTATATATTTGGTTCTAAGACAATAACATACAACTTATTTTTGATAATTTAGTGCCTAAATTTCTTCATAGATTTGACGAAGTCATAAGAATGCCTATCTATAATGGATTATTTAAGTTTGGCATCCTTCAAGTTCATACACATGAAGTCTATTGGTTGATCATCCTCATGTAGATTATGGGTGAGTACCACACATAAGGTATGCTTTGAATCAAAAGAGGAAAAGGTAGAAGTATTTTGTGTAATCTAGACTAATAAGTAATAGTGCCTACATAAAGGTGTCCTTAACTTATTAGAAGGTTTTCCTAGTTATAGGAGTCTACTCCACCCTTGTTTCCTCTTTCAAAATTGCATTCATAGGCTTAAAAATACTATAAAAAAAACCATAAATTAATTTTCTTACAATGATGATTTTACCAAAGAATTAGTTTAATTCCTTATTACTATGAGGAATGGGAATCCTAGAAATTACGTCAACACATTAAGGATCAATATAAATACCTTCCTTGATGATGAAATGAACAAGGAACCTATGTTTTGTGACAATAAAAACACTCTTATTTGGATTGAAATTTGAAGGATATGCCAAACCTTATACAATTTTAAATTTTTTATTGAGATGGTGTATATGATTAGACTTATGTTTTGAAAAAATAATTGTCATCCATGTAAATAATTATGCATTTACTAGTCAAAACTTCAAAAATAAATTCCATGGTTCACTAAAAGGTGGATCCCACATTGATGAGGCCAAATGGCATCATATTTTAAGTGAAGGTGACCCACTTGGTTGTGAAATTTTTTTTGTCTTAATATTGTAGAGTTATAAGAACCTAACTATATATTGATAATCCATAAAAGAAGGACACCATCTGAGATCCACTCACCATATGAATTACCTCATCAAGGGAGGGAAAAGGGTAGTTATCTTTGATATAATCTCTATTTAGATTTATGAAATCCTCAATGGTCTAATTTCCACATTAATTTTTTGAATGGGTACATAATTGGCTACCCACACTAAGTGATAGACTGGGAATATTATCCCAGCTAAAAGGATATTATGAACCTCTTTATGGATAATCATCTTTAGGATTAGGTTCATATGTCACTACCTATATTTAAAAGGTTTATGTTTTTTCTTGAGCAAGATACTATGTGTGATCACACTCAGATAAAATACTTTAAGGTCTTTTTAGGCATAGGAAATAACATCTATATACTATAATAGTAACCTTTTGAACTGTTTAGTCTTAATAGGGGTGTATTCTGGGGAGAATATTGGCATCTCTAGTTGGTTTGGTGACCCAAAATTAATCATCAAGGACATTTGATCTAGGTGTATAGATCTCTTAGGTTTATGTGTAGACCTATCAATGTAAAATATCATTTTAAGGGAGATCATTCCCTTTGGCACTTGATTCTCTTTTAAGTTCATGATGCCATATTTGTCATAGTGCCCCTTTTTAGGACCATCTATATGACTCATATATACTTTGGGTCTCAAATACTCCTAGGTTATTAATTAATTCAAAAATGTGGAGGTCATCCTCAAAGAACTATAAGTTCTTCAAATTATCTGGGACTAAGGGACATGGGATGAGCTCTTCTAAGAAAAAATTTAACCCTAAGTCATCCAAGGGTATTAGTTTTGTAATAATAGTTTTTTATGAATAAACCACCAAGTTTTCTTCTTTAGGGATGGGAATGACATTGAAAGTATTAAAAATCTCTTTAAAATCCCACACCCAATGTTTATACTTCCTCAAATAGGATAATTTACATTAGAACTTACTCCTGACATAATTTATTACACACTCAAAGTCCCTAAAATAATATAGTTATTTAAATTTATGTTTTAAAGTGAACTATAAATCTTAAGTTCAAGGCCTCATATTATACCAAGTTATTGGTGTAAGGGAATTGTGGCCTATAACTAGCTAAATGTTGCTTCCCTCATGGGTAAATGAATAGGATTATTTCTCTGAAATCCTAATTATAATGGGACCCATGAAAGTATACAAACCATAAACCTAAAAATTTAGAGGCCTGTTTCAAATTGGTTCTTAGCATATTTTAAGGATAAAGTGTCAATGTTTATTTCAAAGGGAACTAGGTTTACCTTTCTATTGACTACCTTATATTCTATGTTAAGGTCATTCATTTTGGGTTCTCTATTGACACATATTTTAATCTCTATGCCTCTCCAAGGTAACTACATATGAGGTAAGTTTGTATCCATATACTCATTAAGGGTTTCAGACCAACCCTTATTAAGTAACATCATGTAAGATTCCATTATTTCCATTACTTTGATGTCTATAAATATGGATATTGGGCTCAAATTATAGTTGCATATGCATTTTTAACAGATCCCCCACTACCTTAAAATAATACTTATCCAATTGAAATAATATCTTGTATGAATTAATAAGAGTTAACCCTAAATTTTGATAAATCTGAATAGGTCTGACATTTTTAGAGGCTCCTAAGTCAACTACATAGTTATGAAGTTTCCTCCCATACACCTAATAATAAGGAGGAAATAAGGTAACTTAACCTTATTATTATGCATTAGCATATTAGTGTGTGTAGGATTAGGTTTGGTCTAAACTAGTTTATCTATCAAGGACTTTGGGATGAAATCACTTTACTCATTGATCTAGGCAAGCTCATGCAAAGTGATCTTTACCTTGATATTATTCATGATCTATACTATGTTATACCTAGTATTTGTATGAGTGGGATGGGTCACCTCATGGAGCTTTCGGATGTTAGCTTTTGAAGGTGGAGAATCATTTCAGGCTCTTACACTAGGAAGGTTTGTACCATTTTTGGGAGGAGTGGACATGGTAAAAGGTTGATACCATGTTTGATTCTTAAGATTGTATTTTATCCATTATAATTGATGGAAAACATGGACCTCATTATTGGCCTCATCTAGTTCATTACCATCTTGGCTAGGGAAATTCATGGTTTTAACACTATGGTAGTATTTGGGACCTAAAATTAGATAACTCAACCTAATTTTTGACATTATGATACTCATATTATTACATTTACATTTATAATATGTCAAATTCATTGTATAATTTTATGTAGTATAACTTCCCATGTTGGGTTGTGTTGTGTACATGACACTAATTCGGTAAGGTCAACTCGTAGATATCGATCTCAATAAAATTATTGGGTGAGGGATATATTTGGATATTAAAGTATTTGTGGGGATGATTATAACTTTGGTAGCTTAATTTCATATTTTAAGTCTCACCACCAATGCTTCTAACTCTATTTTGAAGGCCCTAAAAGTCATTCCTAAACTTTTGTGCCATGCACTATACATCTTCCAATTTGCTTTTTGTGGATTCTTGGGTCACACATTATAAATTTTTAAAAACATGTATGATTGATATCATATGAGCTTGAGGTTTTAATTCATCTTTATTAGGGCTAAGGAATCTCAAATGATAGTTATGAGCAACATGCACTAAGGGGATTTGGTTTCTTACAAGAACAACATACAACATAGGCACATTTTGGTTGGTGCCAAGGGGAGTACTATATATACACATAATATTTTTAACTTTTATAAAATATTTATGCTTTACATATTTTAGCAACCCATCAAGACTTAATCTCTCTAAGTTCATGGCTTAAAGGGTGTACCAAGAAAGGGGTGGGTAGACCATTGGTGCTTCACAAGATTTTTTTTCCTTTATTTATTGGGGGTAAATTCACTAATAAGGGGGTTGAATAAGTGATTAAAGATATTTAAAAATTAAATTTTAATCCTTTCAAACTCTTAATTAATGACCATAAGCATTCATAAATCATACAAGGTTTTCATAACAATGAATAATAAAGATGATGTACTATCACATGCATAACACAAGATCTACTTGAGAAACCCTCTTAGGGAATAAAAACCACTCTCAAGCCTATAAACACATGGACTAAGTTTCCTATAAATATGATAAAAAATATGAGACCTTTTAGTGAATCACCCACTTCACAAGGAATACCCACTCCTAAGTATGAATAAATAACCACTTATTTTAGATGTTGAGCACCCACACAACACCTTATGAAATCAACAAATCTAGAACTTTGACTGTAGATTAATTTGATTGGAAAAACAATATTTAACACCTCTATTTCAACTCATCACACACACTCAATCTTGATCATATAATTAATGCATCCAAACACCCATTTTGGATCACTCTAGGATTCTTCACTCATTATCAATATTCTCTATATTTTAGTCCAACCACTAAGCACACTCACTCTAATCTTTTTCCTTTGTCTCTATCTTGTGCTCTCTCAATTCATTCACATCAAGTATATAAAACATAGCCTTGGTTTCCACTATTTATAGAGTATTTATGAATATTAACTTCTAAGTCAACCATAATACTTGCCTTAACCCTTAAGAAATCTAATATTCTAATACATAGCTTAATACCATCCTCACAAGTCATCCATAGCATCAATGGTTCACACCTAAGTGTCTATACATTTTAATTAGGCCTTAGTATCCCTTATAGGTCTCATATATACCTATTCACCAATTTATCACTTCATCAAACAAATTAAGAACATAATATCAATTCCAAATATATGGGTCCACTCCATATGTTCTCTAAAACATCTTCAAGTGATTACTCCCACCAAAACACTCTTCTTCTAAAGTAAAATTGGCTCAAACAATATTTTGTATATAGTTTCACCATGAATGAATAAATAGTCAACTTTGAAGATAAATAACTTTGATTTTATAAACATTAAGACCTTATAAATAGATTCTCTGGATGTGCCTTGAAGTCCCCTATAATGTTGCTTTTTACTAAATCATTAAATTCATCTTGGATCAAAATATATAGCTCAAAATTTTCAAATTAGTTTTATATCATTAATCTAAATATTCAAATTTGAATGGTCACTAAGAAAATGTTAAACATTAGATAATTTGACCTCATCTTGTGCTTCCTGTTAACTTTTAATAAATACACACCATTGATCTCCTTGGATGTAGCCTAGTCTTTAATACTTTAATGCTCACCATCGATCTTAGATCCTTGATTCTTTTATCATGCCACTTGGTATCTCTATGTGCCTTCTGTGCACATTAATCATTTGACTCAATGCACTCCATCGATCTCCATTTGTATGAATACCCATAAACCATTAATCTTCTATCAACTCAATGAGATTGAGACACATATCATAAGCATGTTTAATCTTAGGAACCTTTGACAATTTTAATTCAGGTACACCATTTATTCACAATCTAGATGATGAAATCTCATCATTAGATCTATTGACTAGTGACTTCAGACTTCAACATACTTAAACTTGATGATCTCTGACCCATCATAGTCTAAAAGAGAAAATTTGAAAGTTTATAAATTGAGACAGAAAACACTTCAAGAGTCCAAATATTTAGGGTACCTTTTTATAACTATAGATAGCATCTCCATGAAAAATTTTGACCTTAATTGACTTTTTATGTACCTACATTAAATACACAAACTTTCTAGTTCATTCATATCTTCATGATGTGCAGTTATGGTCTGGCTTCTCTTAAGCTAGAATATGCATGTTTCAATTTCCAAATGATTAAGTAACATACCATAACTTCACCAAGACATATATGGATGCCTCAAAACATATTATTTGTCTTTAAAGACTTTAAAATGTGTCATATCTCTCCAAGCTATCAAATATAACTTCTTTGTCATTCATGTACTATAACTATATGCTCTCTTTGACATCAATGACAACCTAAGACATTAATGATAATGATGAACAATATCCCCCTTTATCAATGATGGAAAAACACCCTCATAATGACTTCTTACTCATTTCAACTTATTTATTTTTATCTTTCTCCCCCTTTAACATTAATGGCAAAGGGTCTCTTCCTCAACATGCCAACAATCATTCCTTAACATTATTATAGCATTTGAATGTTATATAATATGCACAAGATACTTACACACTTTCAAGCATATGAATCAATTTCTCCCCCTTTAACATGCAACAATCTAAACTTAGACTTCTCTAATATTTGGACATGACAAACTACTCACAAAGCTTTGAAATCTCCCCCTGACATCAAGCTCCATCTCATGTCATCTATTTTTTGATATACACCAATTTTAACTTGGACTTTTCTGATCTTTGGACATATCTACCTATATAACTCACAATCTCTCTTTTTCCATACATGAATATTCAATACCTTGTCAAAATGCATGACATGGTTTGATCAACTCATCATATCAATCTTCTTGAATTCAACAACTGTAGTAGACATTTTCATACTTCAATCTTGACTAATGCATCTTCACATATGCTCCCCCTTATATCATGTACATATTATTTAAGCCACTTAATCTAACTAAGTTATCTCCCCCTTATCCAAACACATATTTCATATTATCAAATTAAAAATAACATACCTTTGTACTAATTGGAAATTTGATCATTATCTAGAGCACACACACTTTCTTCCACATGTGAAAGATGCCTCCTAAGAAGCATAAGTAGATACATCCACTTGTCATATAGGGACTAAATATCCCAAAATTTAGGAGACTCTTATATCTCCATGCTCTCACTTTACTTTCATTCCTTCTTCATCTTCATATTGACTTTGAATGAGTTCTCAACCTTATTCTTTTATTTTATCTCAAGATCCTGCTTGATTTGTTTATCCATTTGGGTAGATAGGGATTGTTACTTGATAATTAATTTTTTTCCCTATTATGTTATGAAAAATAATCCACTTTGATCTTGTTTTTTGTTTACTTTTTTAGGCTTCCATTCACTATGACTCTCTCTTTTCATGATAAGATTGATAGTCTTTAAATTTGAATATTGATCATTCTTGTAGAATCTTGCTATGTGACATCTCTCATGATATTTGAAATAAATTAGGTTTTTTATATTATACATACTTTTTTATCTTGAATAAATTACAAAACTTTTAAATATGATCAAACCCTTCATACTTGTAGCAAAAGATGACATTCTTTCCTTGTGAACCTGTTGATTGTCTTGAGTGATGATTTTATTCATGTTTGCCATTGTATTACTCATAATTCCATGAAAATTAATTATTTGAGGATATTTTATAATATTTTTACCTATGACCAAAATTATTTCATGAGTAATAATGACCATTGAAATTTACATACCTCATAGCATTTGGTTGTCTGATCTGATTTATCTTCATTCTACCAACACCTTCATTCCTTAATTGATGATTGATATTCAAATTTTGATTGTCATTGTTCATATCATCCTTTATCTTGTATGGAGTTACATTATTTTTTTCTTATTTGTATCCAAGACCATTTATATCACTTTCATGCTTTTGACTACTCAAAATATTATCAAGATCATTTGAGCTCTTTTCAAACTTCATAAATGACTTCATCTTACAAGATGTCTGTCTAAATCAGAATTTAATGAATCAATTACAATAACATACCTTAAGTACTCATATTATTTATCTTTTATGCTTGTATACATATTTTTTAATTTATCATTAAGATGTTTTACAATATCTTCATGTTCTTTGATGCCATCATTCAATCTTACTTCAAACACACTAAATTGTTTTTCATAGTCCTTGATTTGTGACATCATCTCTTTGTTATTTTTATTATCAATTTTTATATATTTAAGAGAATTCATTAATTAATCCTTATTATCTAAATCATTAGTTGTATCTTTACTCATAGCTTGATTTAGTTTCATCTTCAAAGACTCTATCTCTAATTGATACATGATACACTCTTCATCCTTACTCTTTAATTCTTCGTTAAGAGTACAGACCTAAGTTTTAAGTTGTTTTTTTATCTCATCATTATCCTTGACTTCATTACTTATGCTTCCATAAAAAATTTCCAATTTCTTCCTCATAGGATTTGATCAAGGATTCTTGTTTTCTATTCTCTCTTTATAGCAGCTTCATTTCTTCCACAATATCTAGATATGTATCTTCAATAATGACTTTCTCATATGTTTCCTCTAAGCTATCTCTACCAAATAAATCTCTACTTAAATAACATTCACATTCATCATCACTAAAATCCATGAAAATGTCTCAATGTCCTTATTATAAAAAGAATAATCACTATCAAATGTGCTTACTTCTTCTTCTATACATAAGTAACTATATCCTTCATGTTAAAGGCTCTTACTTCGTTTATATGATTCCTTATTTTCATTTTGTACTTGGTAGGACCCTTAGATTTATTTTGTTCATCCTCATGAGATTCATTATGAAATTCTTTGATTTTAAATTTATCTTGACATTTGGTTACAAAATGACCAACTTTACCACATGAAAAACATTTGAAAAGGAGTTTTACTTCATACTTACCTTATCCTACATTCAATCTTATTACAATCATGGCTTCAAGTTTATCTTCATTAAGATCAAAATCTTCAAGACTTATCATATTCTTCTTATCTTCTTTGATCACCTTAAAGTTTGATTCCTTATTATGAGTTTTATCCTCATCAACTCTCATATCATAGGTATTAAGGATTCCATGTAGTTCATCCATAATTCACTGAGCGAGATCATGACCTTTATTATACAGTAGAAAATTATAAATCAAACTTAATTTTAAGAGTCCTTAATACCTTCTATAGTATAGTATCTTCATCAATCACCTCTCCAAGACCTCTGAGCATGTTTACAAAATCATCAACATTTATAAAAAAGGATTCCATAGCATCTTCTTCCTTCATTTTTAAACCTTAAAATTTCCTTTAGTAGGTCTATAATTTATCCATTTTTACCTTTGAGTCTCTTTCATAGATAGTCTATAATTTGTCCTAAATATCCTTATAAAACTTGTAATGAATCACTTTGGTGAACTCAACCTCATATATACCACAAATGATAGCATTCACAGCTTTATAATTATTCTCACTCAACTTCTTATCAATAGGACTAGTTGGAGGAGTAACTAGTGCAATATAACCATCTATGATAGATTTCCAAGTATCAAAACCTAAAGACATGATGTATGTTATCATCCTTGCACTCCATAAATAATAATTTGACCCATTGACAAATGGCGATTTATTTGTATAGAAACCCTACTTTTTTTGACTTGTCATATTGTAACTTAGATCACCTTCAAGTGGTTAAACTTGTAATGAAGGTCTTATTCTAATACCAATTGTTGGAGGTACATTCACTAAGAGGGGGGGTGAATCAGTGATAAAATATATTTAAAACTTAAATTGTAATCATTTAAAACTCTTAATCAATGTCCATCAGCATGCATAAAGCATACAAGATGTCCATAACAATGAATAAGAAAGATGATGCAAGATCACACACATAATACAAGGTCTACATGGGAAACCCTCTTGGGAAATAAAACTCACTCTCAAACTTGAAAACATATGGACTACTTGTCCTATAAGATGATCACAAACATGAGACCTTTTATTGAAACACCCACCTCACAAGGATCACCCACTCCTAAGTATGAATAAGCACCCATTTGCTCTAGATGTTGAGCACCCACACAATACCTTATGAAATAAAAAATCTAGAACTCTGATTATAGATCAATCTAATTGGAGAAATAATGTTTAACACCTCTATTTTAACTCATCACACACACTCAAACTTGATAATACAAGCAATTCATCTAAACACCCTTTTCGGATCAACCTAGTCTTATTCATTCAATCTAAATATTCTATGTAATTTAGTCCATCTACTGAGCATAGTTACTTTGATCCTTTTCCTTTGTCTCTATCTGCTTCTCTCTAAATTCATTCACATCAATTCTAGAAACCATTACCTTGGTCTCCATAATTTATAGTCTTCATAAATATCAACTTCTAGGTTAGCCAAAATACTTGCCTGAATGCTTAATATATATAATATGCTAACACATAACTCAATACCATCCTCATAGGTCAGCCATAGCATCCATGAGTCACACTTAACTAGTTATGCCTTTCAATTAGGCCTTAATAGCCCTTATAGTTCTCATGGAGACCTATTCACCCACTTAGCCCTTCATCCAAAAAATTAAGAACATAAGATCACTTTCAAATACATGGGTCCACTCCATATGATCTCTAAGACATCTTTAAGTGATTATTCCCACCAGAACACTCTTTTAATAAATCACAATTGGCTCCAATAATATTTTTTACATATTAGCACCATGAATGAATAAATATTCAACTTTGAATATCAATAAATTCGATTATACAAACATTCAATCCTTCTAACCAAATTATCTAGATGTACCTTGATGTCCTCTATAACTTTTCTTTTTTACTTTACCTTGAAATTCATCCTAGGTCAAAAGATATAGCTCAAAAAATACAAATTGGTTTTCCCTCATTAATTTAAATATTCAAATTCCAATAGTCACTAAGCAAATGTTAAACATCAAAAAATTTGACCTCATCTCATGTTCCCTAATAACTCTAAAAAAATACAAACCATCAATTTCCTTATAATTAGCCTAGTCTTTAACCCTTTAACTCTCATTATCGATCTTAGATCTTTGTTTCCATGATTGTGATACTTGGCAGATATTCATGCCTTCTATGCACATTTACCATTTAAATAAATTCACTTCATTGATCTCCATTTGTATAAACACTTGTAAACCATTATCTTTTATCAACTCAATGAGATTGAGACACATGTCACAAGCATATTTCATCTTAGGAACCTTTGAAATTTTGAATTCATGCGCACCATTGGATCATAATTTAGATGATTAAAATTTACCATTAGATACACTAACTAGTGACCTTAGACTTCAACATAGTTAAACTTGATGGTCACTGGCCCATCACAATTTGCAAGAGTAACTTTGAAGGTTTATGACTTGATCTATGAAACAATTCAAGAGTCCAAATCTTTAGGGTAACTTCTTGGAATTATGTACAACATATCCATGCAAACCTTTGACCTTATTTGAATTTTGATTACTTACATTAAATACATAAACATCATGGTTCATTCATATTTTCATGATGTGCAATGATGGTTTAGATTCTCTTAAGCTAGAATATACATGTTTCTCTTTCCAAATGATTATGTTACATACAAAAACTTTACCAAGACATCTATGGATTCCTCACAACTTCTTCTTTTTCCTTATAGACCTACACATGTGCCATATCTCTCCAATCTATCAAACACAATTTATTTGAAATTCATGTACTAGAACCATATGCTCTCTTTGACATCAATGACAACCTAAGACATCAATGATCATGCTCAACATTATTTCCAAATATTTCCAATCTAACTAGCTCCTAAAAACCATTCCCTAAGCTATTTATTCTCCACCCTCCATCCCTCTTTTTCTCACCTTAAGTAATTTTTATCAATTGGTTGTACTAGGTCATCTGGGTTGACTTTATACAATTTTAGATGATTTTCACTTAGGAACTAGTTTGGCCTTTAGCCGACCTAGCTCATGACTTAGTGAGTCCTTATCTAAAATTATGCTAGGTCGATTAGGTTGACCCTATTAGATAGGATTTTTAGAAGGGTATATGGTCAAATCCACCTATATATACAAGATAATTTCATCATTATTTCAATATACAATCAAGGGTTATTATTTGGTTACACTTCTTTATAATCTACTCTTCCACCATTTTACTTGAGGAGTCTTAACTTAGGGTTTCTACCTGGAGAATATAGTCTTGTGGATAAGTCTTGGATGATTTGGCCTTTCTTAGTGATCCTTATAAACCAAAAAAATCTCTTGTGAATCCCCTTGGTCCAAAGGAGAGATTGAGTCTTGATGGGTTCATCATTCAGGTAAGTATTTTATAACTTTGCTCCTTTATTTAGTATATAGAAGTAGCATAACTATTGGCTTAACATAATATTACTCTTCATATTCCATGTATTAGGGTATTACTCATACTTAGATTAATTGAGATTCTCCTATACATGTTTTAATTATTTACTAACCTCTCATGTTATGCCACAAGCTTTGGTGAACACTAGATTAGATTTACTTTTATTATTATTAGCTTAGTGAAATATCAAAACTCAACACCCCTTTAGGGTTATTACATGATTATGATTGTCTAGAGGCTTTGGAACCCTCTATATCATGGTGTATTACACTAATAGATCCCCTAATTGGGTCTAGCAAATCCCTCTATTGGTTATGTTATCACTTAACAAATGTGTCCCCAATCAGAAGTGTATGGTATGATATATATTCTCTAAGATAGGATTGATTTGTAGACATGACACATTTCTTATTACATACATTCTGGTGAACCTAACATGATTATAATCCCTATAGGATTTTTTTCACTTATTTCATTTTTTCATCATTTTTATTATCATATATTTGTGATACTAGGTAAATTATATCAACACAATTATAACTTTAGTGCCCAAGTTTAACACACAGTCACATAAAAAAGACTCTATTCTGTTTGTGCATATTTTTTACTAGGTTCAAGATATTAGGTTGACCCAGTTGACATAGTATATATTTTTATAATTTCTAACATATAATTCAACATACTAGGTTGACCTTATTGATGTAGTACATTTTTTAGGTTTTTAGTAATAGGTTTCTACAAAGCTTGGTCAACCTAGTCGATATAGTAGAATTTACAAGTGTTAATAAAGGTTATTCAACATCAATCTCACTTATCTACATCCTCTAACCCACCAAGGTTCCTTTATATACTTCTCTCTCTTTCCTTACATTCTTATTTTTCATATTTTATAGTCTTTAAAACTACCCATGTATAGTCAACTAGGTCAACCATATTGATGTAATTTTGTATTTTGTATTCTATCTAGAAATCTAGGTCAACTCTATAAATGTAGTTCATTTTTATACCTTTGTTTTTATAGTACAAAGGTGACACTATCAATCCTATTTTATTTTCTCTACATACACTATCAACTGCAATGGCATTATACTATGTTTCAAAGTTAGAATTAACCCTTATATGTTAGTAATTAGTTCACACTTTTATTTTTTGTTGTTTACATTCTTAGAATAGATCACATAGTCTAATTAGGTGGTTTTTAATATTCTATTTAGTTTCATTATTTTATCTTTTATGCACACACTACCAAATCACAAAATTTGAAAAATCAATTCAACAATTGTCTACCTAAGGCCTACCTACTTGGATTTCATCACCAAGGGGAACCTAACTTGGTATTTTGGCCAAGTATAACCATGTGGTTAATGGTATATTTTGGCTAATCACCCAAGACCCTTATCATTTTAGTGTGTGAATTGAGGGGGTATGCCCTAATACTAATCCTATACCATTACCAATATAGATCCCTTTCAACCCAAATGTCCTAAAACCATCCTTAGATTGATTTTTAGTTCCTTGCTTATAAACAACTTCCTATCACATCTAAAATTATAATCTAATAATATAACAATATTCAAGTTGACCACTTAGTTATTTTTTACTTTCTAAGTTGATTATTTGATATTTTCTCAATTATATATTGTATTGCAAAAGCTTGCATTATCTAGCATTGGTACAAGGTTCTGTGTTGTGTGCGTTAATTGAATTAGCCTCATTGATCCAATTGATTGTGTGTTTCCATTCATTTCTTTAATTCTAAGTATTTACAAAATTTTCCTTGTTTTAGTACACAATCATTTCTATCAACAACATCTCTTACAAACTATCTATTTTTACTTGCCTATTATGCTAGGTCAACCTAGTCAACCTTGTACACTTTTTTGATTCCTATCTACTATGAGAGGTCTACCCAATCAACTCTGTATAGTTTTCAAGCCTATTTTCTATGCTACATTGATCCATTCAATTATGTACTATTCTCAATCTTCCCTATTTATTGAACCAATTATCTATTTATCATTCTTAGCATTTTGTTCACTTCTCTTCAATCATCATGAAGTCTACTATCAAAATCTTCTTGGACAAATTGAATCCAATTGGATAATATATGGGATGTTCATTTCTTCTTCTCTTTTCCTCCCAAGATCACCATCACTCTTGGGGTATTCCTCCTTCATCTGTGACTTTTAATATGGTGCAAATCACACCTCAAGATGAAGTTGATGGGTATAATCCATTATATACTTACTAAGATACTTTTCATCTCAAAAAACATCAAATTAATGTGGGAGTAATTGACATAATTTTAATCAATAATCCCACTAATAATCCATCTTCTAATAACCCTCCCCTAATACCAATCTAGGGAGTGTTCCTACCAACACAAACCCACATCCTGATACAACTCAACTTCTTGCCCAAGTTATCTATAAAATGAACATAATGCAAAACTATAACACCAATCAAATAATGCAACTTACACATCATTTGATTGGTAACCTTTACAAAGAGTGGATCCAAACTAAATTTTTTTTCCACAACCAAACTCTTAGTCAAAACCTTCAGATGTATTAGAGTGGTACAACAAATTACCCCAAACATTCTATTTGGAAACTTGAATATTTGGTTAATCCATTAGTTAAAGAGTTTCAGCATAATGATCTTCTTGAAAATTGTCTTAGCCACTTCATTAATGCTAAGAAATCTCCCATTGAATTAGTTCATGACTTTATCAAAAGATGAAAATCATTAACCCATAAAATTGACCATAAAATGACTAATGATAACTTATTCAAACTCTATATAACCACTTTAACTCCTCTTTAATATAAGGTTAGAACCTTTTCTCCCTAAATGCTTAATGAACCTCTTGAATAAGCTAAACACTAATACTATATCATGAAACAATTCAAACCTATTCCTAAACATCTAAAAGGATATTTTAAAACATCTACTAATTTTATCACTAGTAATACTCCACAAATCAAACTAGGATTTTCAAAAGCTAATATACCTTCACCTTCTCACTCACCTATCTTGGTGCATCAAATGAAAAAATTATTACCACCCTCTAAACCTTTCACCTATCATAACAATCTATCTAATTGGTATGACCCTAATCAATTTTTTTAGTTCTATGCTAACATTGGTCACTCCCATGAATCTTTTAGAGGACTAACTAAATTTTTTGTCTCCTATATGCTTGGTGATTTATTTAATCATGAATATATAATCAACCTTCATCATCAATTGTACACCATTGCTTCTAAAAAATGATAGGCTTTTAAATCTTATACCTCAAATAACCAAATATCTTTTTCAAATAATCAACCCAATACTAAGGATGTTTGTACCATTGATGTTGATTATGACCAATATTATAAAAATTCTCAATATGTTAACACTGCTAAGGTTAATGATCGTTGAAAGACATCTCACAAATATCCTATTACCAAACCCAAGAATCCATATTTAGAATAAAAACTTCTCAAAGATACTACAACTACTAATCTAGCTTTGGAAGCCCATGAAGAACCACTTCCTCATTTTGAATGTCCAACCACATCTATTCCTTCAAAATCTACTTTACCTCATAAACCTAATGCTGGTTATTCTTCTAAATCTCAATGGAACTTTCTCAAATAACTTAAATCTATGTCATGTAAGATTCCACTTATGGAGTTGTTTTGTAGCTCACCCTATCATCACAAGTTCCTCATGCAACAATTCCAAGAAATTGAAGATCCATACTCTATAGATGAAGAACCACCTTCTATTTAATCTCAACCTAACAATGTGAATACCATTGAAACTATATGTCCTTATTCCAAGCCTTCTATTAAATTTCTTGAGGAATACATGATTAATTATGAAATATTTTTTTGTGTTGATGATCTACCACTTTTCATTAAAATAGCCATTAATATTACCCTTATCCATAAATTTCCTATTGATGAAGGCTATGGTATTAATGTGACATATTTATGGTTTATCCAAAAAATTGGCTACAATAAGGATCATCTTAAGCAAACCCATCTTACCTACCATGGATTTGATAAAACTAATCAAAAGCCACTTGGTTGCATTTGGCTTCCATTAACCATCAGACCTAAGACCATTTCAACTAAACTTATGTTCCTTGATTTAACGTTATCTTATAATATACTCCTTGGTCAACCATGGACTCATAGAATGAGGTCCATTACTTCTTATGGTAGCCAATGTATTAATTTTTTATATAATGGGAAATGATAAAAGCATGAAGCTAATCCCAACCCATGGAGTATTTAAATTATTAATCCCAAATCTCAATATCATATTCCTACCATTCCTAAGATCAATAATGCTCCTTTAACCAAGTTAATTAACATGAATCCTAATTTACAAGTCACTCTTATGGATTCTGATGATGATGAACCTAATTATTTACAACATACTTGTAATACTACCAAGCTACCTTCTTACATTTCGTAATGGCTTTTTCATTCCTTATTACCTAGGGACTATACTATTCCTCTTATTGATGATATTAACATTTTTACCCTCCATGCAATGTTCAGGAGACTTCTTTACCTAAAGATGCCTTAACTTAGAATGATTTTAGAGTGGCTAGATTATTTCAATATCCTCTAATCATGTCTCCTTGTACATTTAATAATATTGGGAGTTTACCTTCTAAAACCCCCCTGATTCTCAAACATGTATAATTTATCCAACATATGATGATGATTACATAATGTCCCAAGCACAATATAAAGACTTGGATGTTCAACATTATCAAAAAACCTTATCTCAAATACATGTATTTAACTAGGATGTCCATACCATTTCTATGACTATTGATTTTGATCTCAAAGGTTATGCGCCTCTTGCCAATTCTCTACTATTGATACTCTTTGGGTGGTAGAGATAATTATACCTTCCCAACCTCTAGAAGCTACTACATCTCCTTTACCACCTTTGGATCCTATCATTACTTCTAATACTTCTCCCATCACCACATGTAAAAACACTTTAATTTATTCTAATCCATCTACTTCTTCTACTCCTTAGATTACACTAGATGCCAAGGAAACTAATGTTCATCATATACATTCTAAGTATGATAGCTATGGTAATCAAATTATAGATATCAAATTAGATTTTGAATACTATGGTCCTCTTCCTACCTTGCCTAGTGATAAAGCTATTTTTGAAATACTTCATGATCTATAACCTCAACTTGCTTGATAGCATCATAAACTTGGGAATTTTAAAAATAAAACCCCTTATTTCAACAATTTCATTGCTAGCATTGATCTCAAAGCTAATCTAATTTTTTATTTACCTAATTCACCATACCACTTTCAATACAACAATGTCATGCTTATCAAAGAAATCACTCATATTGAATATGGTACTCCACCTTATCCTCAACCAATTATAGTACCTCGTTAACTCTCACCTACCAAACATGATAATTTCAGCTTAGTATTTTATAAGTATAGTCAGGTTTTTACCTGGTCTTACAAAGACATGTCTAGTATTGATCTTAGAATTATGGTTCACAACATTATTACTTATCTCGATGCTAAACATGTACATCAAAAACAAAGGAAATTTCCACCCAAGGTTTATAATTTATGTCACAAGGAAATCATCAAATTACTCGATGCTAAATTTATCAAACCAGTAGACTATTTCAAATGGGTTTCTAAGATTGTCCCCATTTGTAAAAAGGTCACTGTGGTCATTCACAACTGTATTTATTCCCTTAATATTAAGCTTTCTTGTCCCAAGGACAACTTCCTTTTACCTTTGATAGATGCCATCATTGATTCCACAATTGGTTGCAAAATTTTATCTCTTATGGATGGCTTCTTAGGCTACAATAAGATTTAAATTTCCCCTAAGGACCAACATAAGACCACTTTCACCATGGAATGGGGCACCTATTGCTATGTCAAAATAGCCTTCGGTCTCAAAAATGTCAGATCCACTTACCAATGAGTAATGACTCACATATTCCATGATCTTATCTATAAAATTATTGAAACCTATGTGGATGACCTCATTTCTAAACCCAAAATATTTAAGACTCATCTATCATATCTTGTTATCATCTTTGATCATTTTCTTAAATATCAGGTTAGACTCAATCCTTACAAATGTGTCTTTGGTATCACATCTAGAAAATTGTTAAGATTCATAGTTTCTCTCTATGGCATTGATGTTGACCCCACTAATATTAGTGATATCATCAACATGTCCATTTCTTGTTCCATTCCTGACATTCATCCATACTTAGGCAAACTTGTGTCAATTAGATGATTCATCCTTGAAATGGCTTATCACATCCATTCTATCAATTCTCTTCTCAAGAAAGGTAATACCTTAGAATGGATGTACCCTTATAAAAAATCCTTTGATAACATGAAAGATTCACTACTTCACCCACCTACAATTCATCCTCATTCCAATGATCAACCCTTGATTTTATATACTTATTCCACACCTATATTAGTTAGGACAATGCTTGCCCAACAAGAAAATATTAGAAGAGAGTATGCCATTTACTATATTAGTTGAGGCCTCATCGATTATGAAACATGCTATACCAAAATTTAACATGATTATCTTTCCATCTACTTTACATATAAAAATCTTAGGCACTACATGTTATACCAGACTACTTATGTCATCATTCATTCTGACCCCCATTCATCACTCCTTCAAATATTTTCTTCTTAGAGATAGAATTGGTTAATGGATGGTATTCCTAATGGAATTTGATCTTCACATCATTACTCAAAAATTGTCAAAGGGCAAGTCATAGATGATCAACTTGCCATAGCTCTTATGCCAGCTACCAAGAACCTTCAAGATAGTCTTCCCAATGATAATATCCTCTACATTTAAGGTCTTAATAAATATATTTATCTTAAATATTATTTTCATAAATTTACCACTAATATTGAAGCAAATAATATTGATTAATCCTCTATTCCCTCCAATAATACTAAACCTAAAGTAGTCATTTAGTAACTTCTTAAAATTAATGTTAACTGACACAAGGATACTTGGACCCTTCACTTTGATGGTGTTAAATGCCTTCAAGGAGCTGGGGAAGGTTGCATTCTTACAATTCCTCTTATAAAAATCATTCATTTAGGTTTTTGCCTCACCTTTGATGTCACCAATAATATGGTCAAATATGAATCTCTAATCTTAGGCATGAGAGCTGTTCTTGATTTAGATATTCAATACCTATATGCCTTAGGTGACTCATCTTATTTTCCACCAAGTTAATGGTGATTACCAATGCAAAAGTGAATATCTTGTTACCTATCATAAACTTACAACCAATTTTTTTAGTATTTCCTCTCTTTCACCATTGAGCCTATTTTGTAAGATCAAAATTCCATTATTGATTCTCTTGCTTCTTCAACATCTCTCTTTCATCCCCACCACATTATTTATGATCCTATGTTTCTTATATAAATAATAAAATCTCAATCTTCTACTCAGCCACTAGATTCACTTATTTTTCACATTGAGGTTGTTACTATTCAAAAAATTCCATGGTATAAAGACATTATTCAATTCTTGAAAAATCAAGCTTATCCTCCTAACTTAGATTCTTGTGAAAAGACACATTTATAAAAAGCCTTTCAAGTATGTGTTTTGACATAACATACTTTATTATTGCAATGTTGAAGTTACCCTAATACATTATGTTATGCAAGATGAGGTCCCTCCTCTTTTTGAATAAGAACATGGGGCATTTGCAGTGGGCATACTACAGCCCGCAAATGCCTACATATGGGTTATTTTTGGCCTAATCTTGAGAAGGATGTAATTAAATTTGATAAAAAGTGTACTCCTTTCCAACTTTATGATGATCAAATTCATTCACCTCCATCTAAGCTTTAAAGTATTGAATTTCCATGATAATTCTCCATGTGGGGATTAGATCTCATCGATAAATTACCTTGATCCCAAGATGGGCATGTTTTTATCACTGTAGCTATCAAATATTTTACCAAATGGGTTGAATCCATGACCCTTTTTAATTCCATCTATCCTACCATTTATAAATTTATTCTTTAACCAAATCATTTTCTACTTTGGTCTTCCCCATACTCTCATTTTAGATAATGGTAGTAACTTCAAAAATAAATATGTTAAATAATTTTTTGCTAAATTCAATATCAATAAAAAAAATTCCATGCCTTATCATCCAAAATTAAATGGTCAATCTGAGGATACTAAAAAAATTCTTAATAAAATACTCAAAAAGATAATTTATGAAACATGCATAGATTGACACCTTAATCTTTACCTTGTTCTTTGGGCCTATCAGACTAGCATATGTACTACCACTGGGGAAACATCATTCTCTCTATTTTAAGGTTATAAACTAGTTCTTCCATTAGACATTGAGATTCCATTTATATGTATATATATTCATGGTATCATTCCCAATGAATAATTATGTGAATCTTATATTCATGCTCGTGATCTCCTTGATGAATCTCATCTTTCTACTTTGCAACATAACTTCCAATACAAAGTTTGTATTTCCAAACAACATAAAAAATGTTTCAAAGTTCACACATTTAATGTTGGTGATCTTGTCCTTAAATTATACTACACTCATGATAAATAAGGTAAATATTCCCAAAAATGGTGGGGTCCCTATTTAGTCAAAGATATTCTTGGTCTAAGTACCTACCACCTTCAAACCAAAAAAGGCCATGTTTTCAAGGAGCCCATCAATGCATAATTCCTTAATTACTTTTACTAAACATTTCCTTCTTTTCGTGTTTTTATATCTACACCTATGTAACACTTATTGTATGTTACTTACATGGGTCTCTCCCCTTGTAGTAGTTCTCTCTTTTTATAAACCTTTAGTTCTTTTTTGGGTCTTTTGGTTTTCCCCTTTCTCTCATGAGTTTCATTGTAAAATTTTGGATAGGACTTGTATTCAATAAAAAATTCATTATGTATACAAAGCAATCCTATCCCGAATAAGATAGAACATACCTACACTTTTGATTGGGGATAAACTTGTTAAGCAGGAACATGACCAATATGGGGATTTGCTAGACCTGATTAGGGGATCACTTGTCACAATACATCATGAGAAGAAGGGTTATAAATCCTATAGTATAACATAATCACACAAAAACCCTAATGGATTCATAAGTTTTAAAATATTTCACTTATTTTAATAGTAATAAAGTAAATCTAATCTAGTGCACATCAACTCTTGTGGTACAAACTGGGGGTTGGAAACATTAAAATAACTAAACTAAACATGTATTAGAAGACATATACTCATTTAAATGTATACATAATCCTAATACATGGGAGAAAAATATAAATGCATTATCTATCTACTCTTACAAATGAGAAAAAAAGTTAGGAATGCTTACCTTTGAAGATGAACCCGTCGAGCCTCAATCTCTCCTTTGGCCAAAGTACTTTGTAAAAGATTGTTATGGTATGTAAGGACAATGAAGATAAATCATCTCTAGGATACATAACCTATCTAATAATCTAAAAAAATTCTCCACAAGACAAGATATGTATCTCCAAATAAAGTATGGAACCCTAAGCTTTATTCTTCAAGTATAATTGTTAATAAGTAGTTGTTCTCTCTCACTTATTCACTATTAATTTTTCTCTTATGAAATGGTGGGAAATAAACTTGAAATAAACATATATATATATATATATATATATATATATATATATATATATATATATATATATATATATATATATATATCTTTCCTTGAATCCTTCCAAAAATTTTGATTGTTTAGGGTCAACGTAGTTGACCCAATGTGTTTTCAAGGAAAAATCATTAGGTCAGACGAAAGTCTAACAAGCTAATAAAGTGAAAAATACCCCTAAACTATATTGCATCAACCCCGTTAACCTAGTAGAACTAACCTTTTAAAAGGGTGTTAAGGAAATTAAAGGAGGATGGAAAGATGAAAAATATTAGAGGAGGTAGGACTAAGAAGAATAATCTTAGGGTAAATGGTTTTAGGAGACAAGTGTGTAGATGGAAAGTGGTTAAAGGGACAACAATCTTACAAAGCACGAATGGTCTACCCACCCCTTTCCTGGTGTACCCCTTAAGTCATGCGCTCAAAGATATTTAGACTCGATAGGTTCCTACAAGATATAAAGTGTCAATAATCAATAAAAGTTTGAAAATATTATGTGTATATATATTCCCCACTTAGAGCTGATCACACATCACATAAGTGCAACATGGGATGGTGCTTTGAGATAAAACATGATAACACACAATGTTGATGCTAAGTAAAGCTAAGTTAGTAGAAATTTAGATAAATGAAAGGGCTAAATTGAAAAACACATACATTTAACCTTAGTTGTGTAGATAAAGAAGTATACTACAAGAAATGTGAAGGTGCCCAATATAAATAATACTAGATGAACCTATAGAAGTTAGTGTAAAAAAATAGCCAAAAAAAAATGGAATATAGGTATATGATAGTGGAAAATAATCTCTATGTCATCATGAATCTAACACATTTTATAGTTTTTAAAATGGATGAGTAGAAACAAAGATATAAGCAATATAAGGAATCTATAGGATAATAAGTGAAAGATTTGTATTTTGAAAAGTGTTTCTAAATAGGGCCAAGAAGAGAAGTCATTTGTTATTTTGACTTGGAAAAGAGAGAAAAGAGAGCTATGGAGATAAAACAAGCTAGTATGGTGAGGATTTGACATGCTAGATAGGGTGAGGCTCCAAAGGTGACAATAGGCACACTACATGTATGTAATTAAGAATCACAAACCAGTTGTTGAAATGTGTATTGAATTAAGTGAATTTTTAGTAATTTTGAATTTTAACCATTTTTAGATGTCAAAATGGAACAAAATTAGATTCTATGGATAGAAATTATGAAGATTGGAAATGTATTTAGAGGGTTTAGGCAAAAAGCAATAAATTTACTCTTTTTTAGGAAAATACAAGGGATCAATAGGTAAAAAACATAAGGTTGACCCACTCAACCTAGTAAGATAGAAAAGAAGTAGAATCCACAGTGTCAAGCTAGTAGGTATGGGTTGAACCTATATAATCTATAGGATGAAGGCCTATTTTGGAGTTACCAGGTGGTTTGAAAGGTCGAGAATGGAAACAAAACACTAAGGAGGGGAAAATAAGGGGGGTTGACTTAGATTTTTGAGTCAACCAAGCGAAAAGATAGGAAATTTTTGGTCCAACTAGTTTGACCAAAGAGCTAGAATAATACAAAAAAGCATGCAAAAGGCCAAAAGAGGGCTAAAATGGCCCAAAATGACTAAATAAGATCAATAAGTATTAAGAAGTCTAAAAGTAAGCTAAAGAGAATAAAATAATGTAATTTAGGCTTATTTTTGATGAAAAAATGTAAAAAGAATGTATTATAACTATACATGACATGGAGGAACTGATACATCCTTTGTTATTTCTTGGGTGTAGGGATGATAGAGATTGTTTAGATTTATGGATGAAACATGATTATCAAACTTATTTGATAGGCTATCAAATGGATATAGGGCTAAACTAGGATCCATAAGTCTAGGCAAGATATCAGAGATATGCTAGATCCCCCTCAACACTAACCTATTAGTCATGTTCATCAGTTGTTGGGAAAGATTGACTAACACATTCATATAAGATGTGTATGGGGTCATAATATAGGTGTCTATCTTGATAGAGGATGTCCATGCCATCCTATGACTACCTATAGTAGGATCGTAGGTGACCATAGGGATATTAGATAGTTTATAGGAGAGGAGAGCCCTAGTCATGTGGGCTATAGGCTTAGAGATGATATTACCAATCAAAAGAATGAGAATATTTGATGTTTATACATCATAAATTTTGAACATATAGAAGGATATGATAGGCTTTGTGACATAATGGGGACTATGTCACATGTCAGATGGTAAGGTATCACTATTTACAGTAGCCTTGAGAAGTATGATCATAGAAGAGTGAGTTCTATATGACATAAGATCTATCATATGGGTCTAATTAATACATGATATGTAAAAAATTGGATTTTGAGGGTAGAAGACTATGAGACCAATCATATTGTTGATAGCTTGGATATATGAGAGGTTTCTTATGTACTAGCCAGCTAAGTTGCATCATGTAGTCGATGTCATGTCACCTTGGGTACAAAGATGGAGGGAGGACCAGGTAGTGTGGTTTATGCCCCACATTCTAATTTTGTAGTTAGTGAGGCATGTAAACATCATGTGGCAGCCATTTAAGCACATAGTAACTATATGGGTGATCTGGGACATAGTTGTACCAACAACAAAGAGGACATAGGTTATTAAACACTTTTCCTAGTGGAGAGAGCCACATCTAGTGACACAAGTGGAAAGATAGATGGGCCTACCTCATCTAGTATCATTGATATTGATACTCAAGTAGTGGGTTTAGCATGTGAGGGAGCCACAAGGGAGGAGAGGATTGAGGCCACTAGTGGTGAGGTCAATGGTAAGTCCATGTTAAGAGTGACCATGGACTAGTCAAGCATGACAAGGAGCTAAGAAAGAGGATAGGGATGTAGAGGTAGATATACCAGATGTACCACTACATGCTTCACATTGATATGATCATAAACCATGAAGGACATGACATCAACAGAGGCAAGAGATAGGGTAAAGAGTGGAGACTATTACCATCTTAGATGACCCCATAGGTGAGCTAGAGGAAATGATAGAGACACCACTCAGGTATAGGATAAGACTGACATGGGCCATGATAGTCAAGTTTGAGCTAAAGAGGTAGCCTATAGAGGAGGTGTTAGGAGGTCACTCAGATAGGGAGTCTGTGTTAAGTGGTCATGTATATGGTGAGACCATAGTATCTGAGACACATATAGGTAAAAAGAGATGGTTAAATTATTACTTATATTTTGTTTAGATAGATAGATAGATATTATGAGATATAACAATGATCTAAAATCCATCTTATGTGATTTTTTAGGTGTAGGTGAGGATGAGGAAGAGAGATGGGGGTCCCTAGTGAGGGGAGCACTCCATGACATCTTATATGAGACTCTGTCTACATACAACCTCACAACACTAGAGGATTTGAGTGTACCATCTACCTTGGATCAAGTGAGATGGTTCATATTAGCTAGAAAGACAACAAGGTAGATACGCGCATTAAAAAAGAAGATGAAACCACCAATAGTGATGGGTGTAAGGGATATATAGGCATGGTAGGCCCTATTAGATGAGAGAGATACACATCTAGCTATATTAGCATAGAGGACAAAGATCTAAACCTAGCTGGTAGAGTCATAGATGTGGGCGGCACACCTACAGGGATAGATGGAGGGATTGAGATCTCTAATGGCCTCCTTACAACTTACCATTTAGAGGAGTTAGATTGAGGCCTTAGTTGACAATGTGGATAGCCCATGTGGTAGATAAGATGGGACCCAATCATAGAGCTAAGGTATTGTATATGGTTGTATTTATTATATAAAACTCATGATATATATATATATATATATATATATACATATATATATATATATATATATACATATATATATATATATATATATATATATATATATATATATATACATATATATATATATATATATCATTTTAGAATTTTTTTTTCGATTTGTATGTTTTCATTATGATTGATTATCATTGTTTATTATGGTTTAAGTTATGGATGCTTAGGATATATTCATTTCTAGCACATTTATTTAGTGTTGTTGTATATGATGTAGGAAGTATATGAAATGTGGTTTATTTTCTAGTATTATGAAAGACACATGCATGGTTAAACATAAATAGACAAAAAAGACTTGTAAAAATATAATCAATTGATAAAATGTACTTCAAACTATTTGAAGCTGGGAAATGTGCAATAACAATAAATGACTAAGCATAAATAACCAAGATGGTAAAAAGGAATTTGTTTTTAAACCAATGTGAAATATTTTTGCACCAAATTAAAATAAGTAAAATCATAATAATATCACGTTAGGAAGTATGACAAACAAAGTAATAAAATGTAAGGTATGAAAAAGGGAATAAATGGTAATAAAAACAAAATAATTAAGTCAATCAATCATACTAAATCATGCTAGGAAGTATGAATAAAAACAAATTTTCAAAAGATTGGTCTTAAATTGGTCATACTAATTCGAGCTAAGAAGTATAAAAAATTCAAGAAATGGTTGAAATCTTACATGCACTCAAAAAATAAGAAGATAAAAGGGTGAAAAAAAATTGAAGTAAGAATAAAACATATTAAATCAAGTTGGGAAGCATGTAAAATGATGTATAACTTCATAATTTATCGAACCTTATCTCAAATTTGACACATATGATTTGGATGCTGAATTGGATATTGGAAAATTTTGTGAGGAGGGCTAGGTCATATCCACATTCTTACACTAAAACCTGACAAAGAAAACACCACTATGGTGGGTTATTAAAGGATTTGGGTAATAATAAGGAAAATATGGTAATTTGTGAGGATGTTTGGGTCCTATCCATGGTCTTACAAAGTAACTCACAAAATAAAATCCCAATGAGAGTGATCAGTTTACAAGATAATATTTCTCAAGAAGAAACATAAAGGATATAAGGAGTGAAAAATGGAATGTAAAGAGAAAGAATTAGGCATCTTGTGAGAATAACTTAGGAGGAAAGAGGCATATTAAGGACATGAGAAGACACTAAGTGACTAGTGGTCATCTATGTACAAAGGAAACATGTTCACTATAGGAACAAAGCTTTATAGGAAAATATGCATGCTCTTAAGATCAAATCATGAAGGTAGATTGGTAAAATAAAAGTAAAATATACCTACCTTTCCATGACATGTTCCCTACTCTTTAGGACCCCTTACATAGCCATCTTTCTACTAAAAATATTGGGTACTTGCATGAGAAAGTAGGTAGCACTAAAATAATTTTTTATTCTCCTCTTCTAATCTACTGGCCTACCACACCCAAAAGGACCTCAATTCTACTATGAGCCCAACTATGGAGTTTGAACTTGGACTAGAAGAAGGAGATGTGCTTTTAATCACATCTTTTAGTGTGATTAAACTTTTACAAATATTTTTGCCTTTTGATATTATTGTTTCCAAAATCAGCTTAGCTCATTTTTGGGAACAACCCCCTACGAAACTTGTTCGTTTCATCTTTTGTCTCTCTAAGTTTGTTATCGAGGTGGGTTTTTCTCATTCTCATCTTGGTCTACCTGAACCTTCCAAAATTCGTGAAACACGTCTTCCCAAAAAGTGAAGGCCGTTACAGTCTCGAAACATTCTGGGAACCAAGTCCCCTCTTCAGACTACCTCTTCTAGAGTTAGCCTTTTCTACCCTGACATGCAAGAGCGGCAAATTTTGCTGCCTCTACATTTTCCTTTTTTGTGTGCAAGGGTGGCAAATTTTTTCACCTCTGCACTTTTCCCTGCAAGGGTGGCAAAATTTTCTGCCCCTGCACCCTGACATGTAAGGGTGATAAATTTTTCCTCCCCTACACTTGGATTACTCGAAACATGCAAGGGCGACAAATTTTGCTGCCCCTACACATCCCGATAACCGTGCACAAAATTTATTGCCATGCACAGCGGGTTTTTGGGGTGGATTTTTCACCCCATATAAATTAATTTGAGTCTATTTCTTCTCATTACTTCCTCCTCTCCTCCTGCCTCTTGCATCTGAGCGACCCAGGTGACGAGTCAAAGTGCATTTTGGCAGAATCAACCTTGTAGCATGCATGATTTCTCAGGTAGGTCTCGTGTTTAGCATTTATTTTCTTTTATTTTCTTGTTTTTGCTTAGTGTTAGTTATTTTGTTGTTGTTTTTTGTTTTATTTTTATCTTTCTCTCCTCCTACCCGCGTGCTTCCTCTCCACCTTGCCGCGGGCATTGTTTTCTCCCTCACCCATGGGTTTCTCCCAAAAACTCATGCGGGTGGCATTTTTTGCTGTCTGTGCTTCGGCCTCAAAATAAAACATGTACAGGTGGCTAATTTTGCCGCCTATGCATTTTGACCCTTTAGGTTGCATCGGCAGTATTTTTCAGCGCCAATGTAACCTAACGTGTAGGAGCAGCAAAAATCGCTACCCCTACACGTTTTTCCTCCTCATTTGTAAGGGCGATGATTTTTTCCGCTCGTGTAAGTTTTTCTACAAGGGCAGCAAATTTCACTGCCCTTACCTTTTTTCCATCTCTTTACAGGGGTGGTGATTTTCGCCGCCCTTGCATTTTTTTTTCAAATTTTTGTAACTCTAGAGGAACTTTTTGCTTGTCCCTTTCTTTTCCTTTTTTCCTTGTTTTTCACTCCTTCTGAACCAGCCTATTTAAGTGACCTCCATGGTCATAATCACTCATAATGCATTTTTTCCATTCATCATCTCTCCCCTAAATTGCTGTGATCATGACTGCAGTTCAATCAGTGAACTCTTGCACACCTGCTCCCATCCGATCAAGATCATTCCCAATGACAGAAGCATCTTGCAAGAAGGAAAAAATAATGAAATATAAGTATCAAGGTGTGATCCCCCTCACTTTTGTCACCTCCAACATCAATGATATCGAGGACACTAAAATTGGCCATGTGGATATGGTCAAATTCCTAACCCAGACAAAGGCGATGAACCCCAACACCGGGATGAAGAGGATTGTCGATAGCAACATCCACCTGGTGGTCACCTTTCCGATAGAAGCACATCATATTGAATTCATCCTCTAATGTGCTCACTTTTACAACAAAGAGACCAGGTCGGTCTCAGACGCCAGCGGTAACATGGTGATTCGATTAGACCCTGAATTCATCGATAAAGTTTTCATGTGCCTTCCAGCCACCGAAGTAACCCAAATTGTCTTTGGGGATGCTCAGAAGGAGTATGACAAAGACCCTGAGAGGGTAAAGAAATTTATGAACTATAAGTGGTTGAAGTCCCCCAGGATGAGCTTATTAAGATGGCCATGAAACTTTTTGAAGAGTGATTTCATCAAAGAAGTTGGTGATTTGATCACCCTTCTCAGTAGAGTATCGGGCCTCCCGTCTTCTTCATAGTTCCATGAATGGATGTATCCATTCATCAAGATCATCCTCTAGGGAAAACAAGCCATCTTTTGGGGAGAGAAAATCAGCAATGCCCTCCATGAGCAGTTAACCAGGTATAAACTTCTTTCAAGTTCTACATGACTTCGTACCTGGTTTACATAGCGACCGTGATGCAGACTTTTCTAGGCTTGACTACTGAAGGAGATAGAAAGACCACCCTGGTCTACTCATATTATCCTCAGTTGACATTTCAAGGGTCAACCCGTCACTTTAAGAGGGTAAATGATGCCTTTTTTGCTACATTTTTATGTCTCTTCGACCCTCAGCTTGAGCAGAAGAGAATATCAGATGAGGCCTAGATAGTGGTCAATGATTACGGCTACATGTTCCTTCAGTTCCCCACATTTTGCTATCTTTGGGTCAGCTTTTACCAAGGCTACCCCTACATGCTCCCTAGGTTCCCTTCAGATAAATTAGTTCTAATGGAACTTTGCTGACAACTGGTTGTCGTGCATACCAGACAGATGGAATTAAAGAGACCAGGTTTCAAGTTTCTAATTGAGATTGGTAGGTATTTCATTACAACATCAACCAAACCCAGAGTCATGGAAACTAAAATGCAGATGGTTACTTTAAAACCATTCAAGAGATAAGAAAAATTTGACTATAGGGGAGTCAAGGAGAAGATCAGGAGGAAAACCCAATTCCATGAACCCATGATTGAGGATATCTGGATAGACCTCAGGATGGCTGAGGAGATTAGTAAAATGGACTATTGCAGGCTGACCCTAGAGCAAATTGAATACCTAGGGCTTGCATAGATCCCCTCTAATCTGGTTGATGATGGAAACATCATTAATAGCAGGTATCTGGCAGAGAAGGTTGTTGGTTCCCCTCTTCCTCTGATTTAGTGGTCTCAGAAGGAGCTAACTTCTCTGAGAAAAAGATTCAAACCAATATTGGCTAACACCAATGATTGGTTAGCAGCCAAAGGGATCACCCTGAAGGAATTTGTTATGGGATCAGAGGCTGAATACCAAGTAGAATTGAAGAGGAAAGTAGAGAATAGAACTAAAAACAAAGGTGATGTCCCTTCTCCTTCTAGGCCTCAAAAGCCTAGGATCATCTTTGTATCCAAGAAGCCTAAGGCCACTAAAGAGCCTGAAATGGTGGCCAAAAGAACTAAAGAACAAAGCCCTCAGGCACAAGCAGCTCAACCAATGGAAATGGATGATCAACCGTCAAGGCAACCAAGCACTGGACCTCCACTCTTGCCAAAAGAAGCGTAACCACTCCAGGGCATCTCTCCTTCTCCTCCTCAATCTCCCTTGGTACCCATTATCTCTCCGATCAGCATTCCCTCTTCTGGAGCCACTTCTCCTTCCAGAGTCATATTCGATGATCCTCAGGGCACTTCTGGAGGTTCTCCTCACTCTTTTGGATCCATCCCTAGTCTATCATCTCCTTCCTTCAACTTGACAACAAGCCCTATGCAAGAGCCTAAATCAATGGCTAGTATAGTTTCATCAGTTACTCCAACTGTGACCACTGTTACCACTAGCAGTGTGGAAGTTGTTGCAATAACACCAGTAGAGAGAACTATTACCACAGTATGTACTTCTCTCCTACCCTGGATGTCTACTTTCACGCCAAAAAGAAAGAAGATGGCCATCTCCCCAGATGAATTTGACTTTGGCAAAATAGTGCCGATGAAATCAAAGGCTCCTAAGAGGCCAAGAATCCTCTCCAAATTGGTCGAAGAAAAGGACAAAAGTTTCTAGAAATTGTCATGCCTCCATAGGACGCAACCCTTAAGGGTTTCGAGATGAGCAGCTATTACATCTCTCGTGTTGAACTTGGCAAAGTTACAAAGGTGCGAAAAGTGATCTTTAGTCGGCTATGGACATCATGGTCCATAAATTTGATCGGGAGAAGGAAATGAAGGATTATTACAAGGCCAAGGCAGAGTAGCTTACGGCAGTAATAAAAAGTTTCACTCTTCCTTCTGAAGCAGCAACTCCAAAGGCCTTTTCCATGGATGACTCAGTCATTCAAAAAGAAGAAAAGACTTATTTGAAGGGAAAATTCCTGGAGGAATATATTGAAAAGATGCATACTCAGGGAGTCTCTTTGCTTACAGAAGTTGCAGAAAGGACAGGGAAAATAAGGAAGGTAAAAGCAGAATTAGATGACTTCATCTCCCTTATTTCTCAAGAGATCTATAGTTCAGAAAAGGATCTTAATAAATGGAAGGAGATGAAAGATCTGAAGAAAAGCACCTTAATATCTATTGGTGTCATCTCCATTAAGGACTCCCATGTTGAAATCAAGGAGTCACTGATCTTCAAGATTCAGGTACTCAAAGATCTAATTGATGATCTCAAAGCTTTCAAGGAGGCTAGCGAGAAGAGTGACCTGAGCCTACTGAATAAACTAGAAGAGTTGCCACGTGACCTAACTTCTAAGGACAATCAGTTCCTTCCAGGAGAAGAGATGATTCAGAGCTTCAAAGAGATGATTTGAAGAGATTTTGAAGAAAAATCCTTCTCAATGTCTTCTATGGACAACATTCTAGATGCTCAGTTAATTTTGGAGAATCTAAAATCCAAGTTAACTGGCCATGCTAAAGCCATCACAGCATTGAAAGATGCATTAATCAGAGCCAAAATCATCTCCAAGAACACAGTTGCACCAGACAGCATCAGAATTTAGGCATCCATCACTATGTTCGATGCACATATGAAGAAATCTGGTAGCAAGAACTGAATCTCTCTCCCCTTCTTTCTTCTTCTCTCCTTGTGCACTTATGTTTTATGCAAAGTGCATGCAATTTTGAAAAATGTAATTACATGTAAATGTTTTAGAAAAATATCTAAAAGCCAAAGATGAGTCATCTTTGACCAGGATATTTTGTATATTTTATTATTTTCTCTTTTTGAGGATTTTCTCCCTATATATAGTGAAGACCTCATTTTGTCAATAATCTTGGAAAAATTAATAGCAAACACTTTGCTGAAATTGAAGCAACTTTTGAGACTTTGTGCTCAAATTTGTAACTCATATTTTGTTGAATGAATGAGAAGCAGGTTATTTCAGACTTTGTGTTGAGATTGTCTGTGTTATTTAGGAAATAGTTCTTACGTCCTTTTTCTTGATAATATCTTGTTTATCTAATTTAATAAGTAAAGTGGGTGTGTTAGTATTATCTAAGGGCATTTCTGGAAGGTAGAAGATAGACTTGGTGCTACTTTTATCTTTGAGATTCAGTTATCTTTTATAGTTTCAGGTGAAGACTTTGTACTTCACTTCACTCTACGGTTGTACTTGTTCCAAATCGGTGAAGGAGACTACGGAAGACTTTGTGCTTACGTGAGTGTTCTTGTGAACTTCGTCACTTTAGGTGATTTTATACTCCACGTTTGATACCATTCCTGAAATAAGAGGAATGTTGTTGGCTGTAGACTAGGATTTGCCCCTTTTGTTCTTTATACATTACTTCTGAAAAAAGAGAAGTAGATGTTGTGATACCACCCCATGTGTTATTTTATGCTTAATTATATACATCTAGCCCGCATATAAATATTTAATAGGGAACCTCCCCTTGATGAGAGGAGAGATTTACCTCATTCAGATCTGGTAAACTCACACTCCTAATGGTGTAAATCTCCCTGTGTTGTGGCTGATATACCCATTTTGTCATTAGTTAGTTGATGACAAAATATTCACCCAACATATATCATTGCCTTTTATTTAAATGATTTGGCTTTTAACTTTATTTTGAAAGCTTTTTAAAATTCCTCCTCCATATGGATTTGTAATGACCAGTCATGAGAGAGATAGTGATACACATGAATGAGCTATAGGCTAAGGTGAAATTAAGATAAGTAACCAAAGATAAAGACTGACTAGAACACTTAGGATTAACAATTAACTAACATGTGATCTCTAGTATCAACTATGTATATGCTTATTTCCCAAAAAAAGGAAGAGGGAAAAAGGAGATCCAAAGTGGATTGGTAAGAGTAAATAATGAGATAGATTATTTTATAATTGATCACAAGGTAAATGGAGATAATAATAAAGGAGAATAGGGTGGGTATAACCAAATCACCATGACAAATTATCTGTGAAAAATAAGGATGAAAAATCAAACCAATCATAAAGATATAAGAAAGAGAGTTTTGAGAAAAAAACCTCTAGGGAAAGAGAAAGGACAGCAATGATAAAGAAAAGACAATCATATGTAAAATATAAAAGATAAGGAAGATATAGTACAAAAAGTAAGAAATCATGATATAAGATAAGTAAAAGTTTGAAACAATGTCAAATGATATAATAGATAGAAAGAAGATTAGAGCACATGTCCAATCCAATATAAATGTGAAATCACCATACATGTGCTCATAAATACTGGTAAATATATCCACACACATTATCCAATACATCAAATAAGTCTCTATGAAGTTGTAATCAAACTATTTCTAAGGTTTCATTAATATTTAATGAATACTGGACAAATACTTCTTTTTTAATCTCCTCAATTTAAAAATTAGGAATGCTCAAAGGATTTGATAAGGATGAAATTAGGTAAATGTTTGTTAGGATAATGCATGAGATCAAGATCTATGGGAGGAAAAGGAATCATTGATGGAGAAGGATCCATAGGTGAAGGACTCATGGGTGGAGAAGGATCTACGGTGAGGGAAGGTCCATAGGTGAAGGGATCACATGTGGAGGCACAAAAGGTTATTATATCCCATACATCATAGCCCATAAGAAGATTATTATATATATGTGCATAATTGTTAAGTATTTCCTCAAAAGGAGGAGATAAAGTTCATTGGAATTTTTTTTATAATAATAATGAGGTTTGGAACAAGGCGATAAATCATGTTAAGATGATGAACTAGTTGTTTTAAATTGATTTTTAGAATTGGAAGAAGAAGTGTTAGTATAAGCTTGATTATCATTAGCATTGGAAGATGATTTAAGAGTGGTAGAAATAAAATGGGATGTGTTATCCAAGGGAGAATCATAAATTAGATCATCAAAAGTGATAAGATCTTCTTGCCCCAACTCATTTAAATGAGTTGGATAAGAATCTTGGATAACACAATATGTCTTATGGGAAGGAGGAGTGTGTATAGGTTGGGAATTAATGAAATCCAACACCCTTTGCATATTAATCATGTTAACCATATTTTATTTATAATTTGGATCAAAAAGAATTTTTACATTATTGGTAGAAGGGGTAGGCTTGTCTTTATTTTTTTGGATAGGTTGATGATTAGGTAAAGGATCCTTATAGATAGCCAAATGAGAATTTAATTGATTCAATGCTTGAGTTTTATCATTTGATTTATAGTATTTAAAATAAATCTCATAGTCTTGTTAATGCTTATATATAATGGAATCATGATCAAAATTAGGTCCAAGAAAAAAATCCATAGCTAAATTACGAAGTAGTCTATAGGTCTCAAGCGAATGACCCCAACTAGCATGAAACCAACAAAACTTGTTAGGATCATACCAAGGTTTCAAAGGATGGGTAGGGTCAAGCTCTCATGGAAGAGGCCTAGGTAAATTCTTAATAAATTCAGCCAAGGATAGAGGTTTGTTAACATTGATGTCATTGGATGAAGAGAAATGAGGATTACTATATTATTGAGAAGGAACTGGTTCTGAAGAAGGGTTATGCATGATATCTTGAATATTGTGAATGGTGTCATAAGAATCGGTAACACCATCATTGATGAAATTATAGTTTTTATTCGTAAGTAATAAATGAGGACCCATAGAAGGCTGGGGTGGCTTGAATTGATGCATTAGGAAATCTTATCTTTTAGCTTGGTCAATAGCCTCCTCTAAGGTATGTGGAAAGAGAGTGAAAAATTGATATTAAAGTTTAAGAAAGGGATCATTTGTAGAGAGATGAAAAAGGTTATCATCTACCATGTTATGCTCACATTTATTTGAAAATGTTTTCCATCTCTTAACAAAGGCTTGGGTTATTTCATTCTCATGTTGTTTGAAATTAATGAAATGGGCCAAAGTGTTTTTAGGACAATCATTAGTTTAGAATTCTTGAACTAAAGCATTTATTGAGTCTTCCAATCTATAAATGGAATGAGATCTAAGTTGATTGTACCAATCTAAGACATCACCCATGAGGGTTTTGGCTAGGAGTTTGGTATAAGCAAAGGTGTTTAATTTGACCCAATCCTTGTAAATAGTTCCAATTATTTTAAGGTGAAGAGTGGGATTGGTTGACCCATTATAAGAAATTGTAGGTGTTATACCTCCTATATCAATGTTGGTAATTTGAGTAGTGAGAGGTTCATTTTGGAGATGCTTAATGGTTTTATTAATTAAAGGAGGTTGAGGAATGATATTTCCTTGATAATATCAAAGAGGAGAAGGCGGAAATTTTTTGTTATGTGTGGCCCAATATATTGGTTATAAATGAGATTGAAGATTAAGAAGGTGGTTTTGGATTCTCATCATTTGATTTGTGTTATGAGCTTGAAAGGTATCCATTTGATTAAGTTTTTCTAATAAGAGTTAATGGGTTTGATTGTAATTGTTAGCATTATTTGAAGAATTAGAGTTGGTATTAGTGTTGGTGTTAGTGGATTGGGTACCACTATTAGTTTTGGTATGATTTTGAGAATAATTGTGAGAAATTGAGGAACTAGTGGTAAATTTTGATTGTGAAGCAAAAGATAGACTAGTTAATAGTTGAGAAGAAGAAGCACTAGAAGCATGATTGTCGTGGGTATAAAATAATGAACTAGTGGAAGGACTAAGGATAGTGAACCTTATGAGATGTACACTAGATGTAAAACCCACCATGTTGTTTGAGATACTAGGCATAGAGGTAGAAGAGGTTAGAGAAGAAGATGTCATGGAATAAGGAGTTGAAATTGAAGGAAGAGGTTAAGAACCAAAGAAGGTGTTACCTCTAAGCCCTGTATTGAATGTAAAAGTAGGTGACTGAGGCTCTTCGATTTGACTAATAATTATGAGGTTTTAAATGGTAGAAGGATCCTTTCTTCTATGTTGAATAAATTTAGAGATAAAAAAAACATTTTTGGAGTATACTCTAACTCAAGTTGGTCTCCTAAGAAAAGAGGATTATGCTATAATGATGATGGGTTCCATATTTCATTATGTGAGTATAAATATGAACATTAGTAGCATCAAAAAGAGGATCCCTAATATACCTATGGGAGACCATAGTAAGATTGGTAAATTTCATCATGTTTATTGACTATAAATTAGTTTCATTATCCAACAAAAACTCCATTATGAATGGAAAATAAAAGAGATGAGAAATCAAACTTGGGTCAATCTAGTAAAAAAATAGGGATTGTAAAACTATACATGGTCGACTAGGTTGATATATATAGTATACATAAGGCAAAAGAGCTTATGGGTTGATCCAGTACAACAAATATGAAATTTAAGAAGCCTAAAGACAAATTTCAAAATGAAACAAGATAAATTTTCAAGTAATGAAAAGCAATAAGTACTTAAAGGAAATAGACAATCAATTGGATTAACGCTTGCCAATTCAATTGAAACACACAAAGCAAAATCTTGAACTAATGTTGGATAATGCACATTTTTTTTGCACACAATTGAAAAAATAGAAAGCAAACAACTTGAAAAGTAAAGTTGACTAATTGGTTAACCTGATTGTTAGTTAGATTATTAAGATATGATTTTAAATGTGACTAGAAGTTATATATAAACAAGGTACTCGATAACAATCTAAGGATGGTTTCAAGTACTTTGGGATAAAAAGGGGATGTAGTGGAAATGATAGAAAATTGGTATTGGGGCTTACCCCCTCACTTTACACATTGTAGTGATAAGGGTGTCAGGTGTTTAGTCAGAATATACCATTAACCATGCTTTATACTTGACTAGAGCATCAAGTCAGCTTCCCCCTTGGTGATGAAATCCAAGTAGGTTAGTTTATGGTAGACAAAATGTTAAAATGTTTGTTTATGTTTTTATGATTTTACCATGTGTGTATAAAATATAAATAGTGAAATTAACTGAATAATTAAAAATCCCCTAATTATGCTATGCGAATGAATCTAAACATTCAAGCAATAGGAAAAGAAAGTGTGAATTATTTACTAATAGATATGATGTTAATTCTAATTTGAAACTAGGTATAGTGTTGACACTATATGCAAAAAATATAGAATAGGGTCAATAAGGTGAAACCTATACTATAGAAGTAAAGCCTGAAAATAAATTGGGTTGATAGTGTTGATCCAATTATTTTAGATAGCACACAGAACATAGAAATGGGTTGGTAGTGTCGATCTAGTTGGATATGTAAGGGTGGTTTTATAAACTATAAACTATGAAGGAAAGATAAAAAAATATAAAAATAGAAAGGCATAAAAGAACCTTGGTGGATTAGATATGTAATAAAGGAATGTTTTTGATGAAGAACCTTAAAGTATACTTGAGAAACCTATAAACAGGTTCGATACAATCAACCAAGTTATACAAGAACTTATTGAAAAAAAGTTGAAACAATAAGGGGTTGACTAGGTTGACCTAGTAGGCTGAACTAAGTGTTGGAAAAGCTATAAACATATACTGGGTCAACTGGGTTGATCCAGTTGCCTATTCTTGGAAACCTATGCATAGAGAAAAATAGTTGGGTCAACATAATCAATCTAGTATGTCAAAATATATGATTAAAAAATGACTAAATTGAAATAAATCTTGTAAGGGTTAGTTTCATGTTGGGTTCACCAAAATGTATGCAATCGCAAATGAATCATGTCTAAAAATCAATCCTTACTCAGAGAAGATAGAGCATATGTACAATTCTGATTGGGGATACACTTGTTAAGTTGGAGCATGACCAATATGGGGGTCCATTAGACCTGATTAGGGGATCACTTATCACAACACATCATGTTAGTAAGGTATTAAAATCCTACAGTCTAACATAATGACACAACAACCCTAATGAATTCCTAAGGTTTAAGGCATTTCACATATTCTAATAGTATGAAAGTAAATCTAATCTAGTGCACACCATATCTTGTGGCACAAAGTGGGTATTAAAAATAATAAAACAACTAAACTAAAAATTTATTAGAAGAAATATACTCATGTTAATGTATATGGAATCCTAATACATGGGAGAAGAATACAAATGCATTATCTATCTACTCTTACAAAGGAGAAATTAAGTCATGAATACTTCTCTTTGAAGATAAACCCCCTGAGCCTCAATATCTCCCTTGACCAAGGTAATTTTCAAGATATTATTGTGGTATGTAATTATAATGAAGATAAATCAGCTCTATGATACACAACCTATCTAAGAATCCAAAAGACATCTCCATAAGACAAGATTTATATCTTCAAAGAAAGTATGGAACCCTAAGATTTATTCCTCAAGTAGAATGGTCAATAAGTAGATGTTTGCTTTTAATTATTTTCTATTAATTATTATCTTATAAAATTTTTGGAAATGAACTTGTATATATAGGTAGATCTTTCCCTAAATCCTCCTAGAAATGTTTGGTGTATAGGGTCGACCCAGTCGATCTAGTGTGTTTTCAGGGATAAATCACTAGGTCTGAACTAGGTTGGCCAAAAGGATAACAAGTTAAGAAAGTGAAAAATACCCCTAAATTATATTGGTTTGACCCAATCCACCTAGTACTACGAAATTTCCAAAAAAGTGTTAAGGCAAGAAAATGAGGATGGAAAGAGGAAAAATACTCGAGGAGGTAGGACTGAAAAGAATAATCTTAGGGTAAATGGTTTAAGGAGACAAGTGTGTAGATTAAAAATGGTAAAAGGGATAGAAATCTTATGAAGCACCAATGTTCTACCCACCCCCTTTCCAATGCACCCCTTAAGGCATGCACTCAGAGAGATTGAAACTTAATAGGCTCCAACAAGATACAAAGTGTCAGTAATCAATACAAGTTTGAAATTATTATGTGTATATAGGACCCAATCTTTATCATGGTGTAACATAATCTTATTTATTTTCATACTCTTTTTACACACTTTTTGGCACCGCTTGGATTTCTCTTTTGTGGGTTACATTGTAAAACTATGAATAAGACTTGGTCTTCCTCACATAATACCATCTTTTATTTATCCCATTTATTTTTACAATACTTTTTTAAACCCTCATGGGTTTTTTTTTAATGAGTTATAGTGTAATAGCATGGATAGGACTTGGCTCTCACAAAATCACCATATTATTAAATCTTTTCCTGAATATGTTTAGCCATGATTACAAGTTTTTGAACCTTATTCTCAACTTTAGTTTTTCTTCTTTTGATAGTTGGAATTTGTATAACAACTATGTTAGCATGTTTTCATACATTTCCCTCATTATTATGATAAGGAATCACATTTTATTTTTAGTGTATCCCTTTTTGACCCTTTGTCACCTTTTTATGATTTTAAGTTATTAAAATTATTTCATATTTTATTTCCTCTTGATTTCCTTTCCTTTCACTTCACATTGGATAAAATAAGGTCGATGTCAAGATAGCACTTTAATTTCACCTAGATTTATGAGACTCTTATACCCCAATACTCTTTGAATTTATCCCTCTTAGAAACCAAGTCCCATGTATTCAAATGAAAGTAATATTTAGCACCCATGTTTCATTTTATGAATCTGTATGGAGGAGGAATAGAAAAATTCATTAAGAAATTTAAGAGCCAAATCATTTGAAATAAAAGGAAATGATATACAAAAGGCAACATCTAAATCTTAAAAGTTAATATCACACCAAAATACATGATTAAAATCACAACTCCTATCTCTAGTTGAAGCTCAAACTCCACATTTGGCCTCACATAGAACTAAGGTCTATTGGGGTATGGTAGGCTATTAGATTGGAATAGGACAATTTAACAAACTCTATGGTGCTAAATACTTTCTCATGGAAGTACACAATCTTCATAGTAGATCAATAACTTTGTAAGGGGTCTTAAAGATTGGTGAAAATGTTGTGGGAAGTTAGGTCCATTTTAATTTTCATGCATATAGCCTTCATGGGATTATCTATCTACTACATATGTTGACTTAAGACTTGTGTAGCTAAGAGAAGTTTTTCAGAGTCCTTAAGGTCAAAAGTCCTCTTATTTTGACAAACATAATTTGAGTGTCTTCACTTTGATAAAGATTTCTTATACCTTAGTTTTCCCTTCATTCTCCCCTCCACCCATTTCATTTCCCCTCTTCATAGGAAAATTGTGATTCTAAATATATTTTCTATTATTTTCTATTCCTTTCTTATTCACCTCTTAAAAACATGCTAGCACTACTTTATTTCAATTTTATCTATCCTTAAAGAAAAACATGTTTGAGAAAATTTGGATTACTTTCTTTATACAATAATATAATTTTTTTTCTTTATTTTCCCATTTGTCATTTGTTGTAACACTCTTATATTATGGGCACCTGAGTCTATACCTTTTTCCATTGTTGCATGAGGTTGGCTATTTACTTCTCACTTGAAAATGTTGTTTTCCCTTTTTTATGACCTTTTTTCCATTATTGAGTGAGATAAGGATTGTTATTGCTCACTCATCATTGTTATTTTACCATTTTATTTTTGCTTATCACATCACTATTTGATTACCATCTTTTTTGACATGTATCCTTGGTTTGACTTGGTTAGTTTGCCTTTCTTACTTGAGGTTTACTTGTTTGAGTTTTTAAATATTTAATAGCATTAGATTTTTTATTACTCAATTTACTTTTGTTTTTAACTTGGTCATTTGATCTAACATAGAACTTATCACCCCAGCTTGCCAAATTCCCATCTACATCCTTTCCTCATAGTACCAGTTATCTTGGCTTTCTTGTGTTTATTTATTTTTGATATTTAGTTTTGTATTATTGGGTTTGTAAAAAGTAGTCTCTACACCCTACAAAATTAAAACTAACAACACAACATACAACCATCTAGTGATAAAGGTAAGCCAAGGTACGCATCACATTTAATTTTTAGTTATTTCTATTTTAGTCATTTACTTTTAGTTAATTTATGCTTTATAATACTAAAACTTATTTTTAACATCAATGTTATGTGTTCTTATGTTCTTTTTTGAATCACCATCCCCTATTTCACTTTAGTGACACATGATGATCTTAGAGTGGGGCATATTTATACACATAATATTTTAAAATTTATCAAATACTGATGACTTACATCTTGTAGGAACCCATTGAGACTCAATATCTTTGAGTGCATACCTCAAAGGGTGCACTAAGAAAGGTGTTGGAAAACTATTGGTGATTTTAAGGATTGTTATCTCTTATTACCACATATTTCTAATCCAACTAGCTCTTGAAAACCATTCCCTAAGCTATTTATCCTCCTTTCCACACTCCTTCAGTCTTTTCCACTCTCCATCCCTCTTTTTCTCACCTTAAGTCCCTTTTAGCAGTCAGTTGTACTAGGTCAATTGGGTTGACCTTGTATAGTTTCAAGTGATTTTCACTTAGGAACTAGTTTGGCCTTTTACCGAACTAACTCATGACTTAGTGAATAATTATCCAAAATTACACTAGGTCAACTAGGTCTACATGCATTTAGAAATGCATCATGTCTCTAAATTAATTTAAGATTGGATAAGATAGATCACACCTACACTTATGATTGGGCTACAATTGTTAAGTGGGATCATGATTAATATGGGGATCTACTAGACCCAATTAGGGGATCACTTGTATCACTTGTCATAATAGATCATGCTAATAAGGGTTATAAATCATACAGTCTAACATAATAACACAACATCCATAATGAAGTCCTAAGGTTTTAAAATGTTTACTTATACTACTAGCAAGAAAGTAAACTCTAATTTATTATACACCAAAGCTTGTGGCACAAAGTGGGGGTTTGAAATAATAAGATAATCTAAATTAAACATGTATTAGTAGACATATACTAACATCAATGTATATAGAATCCTAAGTACATGGAGATAAGAATACAATACATTATCTATCTACTCTTACAAAGGAAAAATAAAGTTAAGAATATTTACCTTTGAATATGAACCCACCGATCCTTAATTTCTCCCTTGACCAAGGTGATTCATAAGAGATTGTTATGGTTTATAAGGATAACCAAAATAAATCAGATCTAGGCTATATAACCTACCTAAGCATCTAAAATAATTCTCCACAAGACAAGATCTCTATCTCTAAAGAAAGTGTGGAACCATAAGCTTTATTCCTTAAGTAGAATGGTCAATAAATAGATGTTTGCTTACACTTATTTGCTAATAATTCTTCTCTTATGAAATGGTGGGAAATGAATTTGTATATATAGGTAGATATTACCTTAAATCCTTTTAATAACATTGATTATATGGGGTTGACCCAATTAGCCCAGTGTGTTTTTGGGGATAATTTCCCAAGTCTGAGCTAGGTCAAAAAAAGGGATAACAAGCTGAGAAATTAAATAATACCCCTAAACTGCACTAGGTCAACCCAATCAACCCAATATAATTGACAGTAAAAAAGGATGTTAAGGCAAGAAAAGGAGGAATGAAATGAGGAAAAGACTAGAATAGGAAGGACTGAGAATAATAAACTGATGGTAAATGGTTTTAGGAGACAAGTGTGTAGATGGAAAGTGGCAAAAGGAAAAACAATCTTACGAAGCACTGATGGTTTACCCACCCCTTTGTCAGTACACCCCTTAAGCCATGCACTTAGATAGATTTATAATCAATAGGTTACTTTAAGATACAAAGTGTTAGTAATCAATGCCCCACTCAAAGCTCATCATGTGTCATGTAAGTGTAACACGAGATGGTGCATCAAGATAAAACATGATAACACAAAACATTAATGCTAAGTAAATTGTAATAAGAAACAAATAATATAAATGAAAGGACTAAATTGAAAAATAAAAGCCTTTAACTTACCGTAGTGTCATAGATAAAGAAGCAAACTATAATAAATGTGAAGGTGTCTAATATAGAAAATATTAGAGGAACTTATAGATGTTAGTGCAAAAAATAGCCAAAAATCAATAAAAAATGGAAGATAGGCATATGGTAGTGGAAAATAATCTCTATGTCATCATGAATCTAATGCATTTTATGTTTTGTAAAATGGATGAGTAGAAACAAAGATAGAATCAAAATAAGAAATCTGCAAGATAATAATTAAAAGATTTACGTTTTGAAAAAGTATTATCAAAATAGGGGAAAAGACAATTCATTTGTTATTTTGACTTGTAAGAGAGGAGAAAAAATAGCTCTAGAGAGAAAACAAGCTAGGATGATGAGGATATGATATGATAGACAAGGAGAAGCTCCAGAGGTAGAAATAGGTGCACTACAGGTATGCAACTAAGAATCTTAAACCAATTTTTGAAATTTGTATTGAATTAAGTGAATTTTTACCAATTTTGAATATTAAGCATATCTAGATGTAAAAATGAAGAAAAATCAGATTCTAGGGATGGAAAATAGGAAGATGATAAATGGGTTTGAAGTATTTAGACAAAAAGTAAGAAAGTTTCACTTTTTCTAGAAAATGTAAGGGGTCGATAAGAAAAAACACTAGGTCAACATAGTGTACCTAGTAGGCTAGAAAATAGGTAGAATCCATAGTGTTGACCTAGTACATTGTATAGGTGAAAGGCCTAGTTTACAGTTTCCAGGTGGTCCAAAAGGTCTAAAATAGAAAATAAGCACTAGGGAAGGAAAATAAGGGGGTTGACTTAGATTTTTGAGTCAATCGGGCCAAAATGTAGGAAAATTTTGGTCAAACTAGTTTGACTAAAGAGCTAAAAAGATATAGAAAAGCATGCAAAAGGATGTAAGAGGGCTAGAATGGCCTAAAATGATTGATAAAGGTCAAGGAGGATCAAGAAGTATAAAAATGAATAAACTAAGGTAATTTAGGCTTGTTTTTTCTTTTAAATGTAAAAAGAATGTATAATGACTATACATGACATGGAAAAACTGATACATCCTTTGTTGTTTCTTGGGTGTAGGGCTGATGAAGATTTTGGTGACTTGTAGATGAGGTATGGCTATGAAATTTATTATATAGGCTACCAAATGGAGATAGGGATAGACTATGATCCATAGGTCTAGGTTGGATAGCAGAGATGTGATACATCCCCCTTAGTGTTGACCTATGAGTCATGTTCCTTAGTTGTTGGGAATTATTAACTAACACCTTCAGATAAGAGGTAGATAGGGATATCGTAGAGGTGGATATCATATTGGGGGATGTCCATTCTATCCTTTGGCTCCTATGGTAGGATCATAGGTGACTGTAGGGATATCAGATAGTTTATATGAGAGGAGAGCCTTAGCCATGTGGGCTATAGGCTCAAAGATGATTCTACCAGGAAGGAGGGTGAGTATGTTTAATGTCTATACATCACATATTTTGGATATTTGGAAGTCTGTGATAGGCATTATGACATAGTGGGTGTTATGTCATAAGTCAAAAGATAAGCTACCATTATTCATAGTATCCTTAAGTTGGATGATATTCAAAGATTGAGTGTTATACAACCTAGGTTTGATCATTTAGGTCTAGCTGGTACATGATATTTATGAGATGTTAATCAGAGGGTAGAGGACCATGGGGTCAATTATATTATTGATAAATTGGATCTATGAGATATTTCTATGTACTAATTGGTTGGGTTATGCCATGTGCTTGATGACAAGTTACCTCAAGTGTAGAGATGAAGGGAAGACTAGGTATTATGGGATATGCCCATATGTTATCACTACAATTTATGAGATGTGTAGACATTATGTGGTATCCATACAAGCACATAGAAACTACATGGGTGAGTTTTTATATAGTTGTATAAGTAATAGAGAAGATAGAGGTTAATGGACATTAATTTTGGTGGAGAGAGCCACATCTAGTGGTATGTGTGCCAAGACAGATAGACCTATCTTATCTAACAACATCGATACTAATGTCCAAGTGATAGGCTCAACATGTGAAGGAGATACAAGGTAGGAGAGGACTCAGACCACTAGTAGTGAGGCTAACATTGAGGCCATGTCAAGAGTGACCATGGACTAGTTAAGCATGATAAAGAGCTAAGCAAAAGGATAGGGATACGAAGGCAAAGGTACTAGATGTACCACTACTAGATCCACATAGATATGAGTAGAGACCATCGAGGATACAAAATCGATGGAGGTAGGAGGAAAAGGATAGAGTGTAGACTATTACCATCCTAAATGACCTTATAAGTGAGCTAGAGGAGAATATAGAGAGACCACTCAGACATAGAATGAGACTAACACAAGCTATGATAGCCATGTTTGAGCTAAGGAGGTGGCTTATGGAGGAGGTTTTAGGAAGCCATTAAGATGGGGATATTGTGTTAGGTGGTCACATATATGGTTAGACTATAGTAGCCAAGACATAGATAGGTAAAAAATGATGGTTAATTTATTTCTTAAGTTTTTACTTAGATAGATAGATAGATATTATGAGATATGATAGTGATCTAATATCCATAATATGTGAATTTACAATCTTAGGTGATGATGAGGAGGATATATTGGGGTCCTTGGTGAGGGGAGCACTCCATGATGTCTTAGATCAAATTTTATAGCCCTACGACCCCATGACACTAGAGGATCCTAGTGTACCTTTTACCCCAGCTCAAGTGAGCTAGTTTATATTAACTAAAGATGTAATGAGGCAAATATAAGAACAAAGGGAAAGGATTTAGACACCATCACTGATGAGTTTTGGGGAACTAGAGGCCCTAGCAGATGAGAGCATTTCATAACTAGCTATAGTAGTTTAAATGACAAAGATCTAGACCTAGTTGATGGAGTCATAGATGTAGGAAACACACCTATAATGACAGGTAGAGGGGTTAAAATATTGGATAGCCTCCTTATAGTGTACCATTAAAAGGAGTCAAATTGAGGCCTTAGTAGGCAACATGGTTAGGCCACAAGATAGACAGGATGGGACCCAACCATAGAGCTAGGGCAGTGTATATGGTTGCATTTATTATATAAAACTCATTATATATATATATATATATCATTTTGGCATATTATTTTTTGATATGTATGTTGTCATTATGATTGATTATGTTTGTTCATTATGGTTGAGGCTGTGGAAGCCTAGGATATATTTATTTCTAGCACATGTATTTAAATTTTTTATATATGCTATAGGAAATATATGAAATGTGGGTTTTTTTTAGAAATATAAAAAAAAACATGCATGGTTAAAAATAAATAGGCAAAAGGACTTAGAAAAATAGAATCAATCAAGAAAATTCCTTACACACTATTTCAAGATGGTAAATGTGTAATAACAAGAAATGACTAAGTATAAAGAACAAAAAAAAAAGGCAAAACAAGATGGTAAAAAGGAATTTGTTTTTAAACCAATGTGAAATATTTTTCACCAAATTAAAACAAGTAAAATCATACTAAATATCATGTTGGGAAGTATGACAACAAATTAATAAAATGGAAGGTATGTAAAAGGGTGAAAATGGTAATAAAAACTATTTAATTAAGTAAATCAATCATACTAAATCATGCTGAGAAGTATGAAATAAAAACTAAACTAAAAAAGATTGGTCTTAAATTGGTCATACTAATTCAAGATGGGAAGTATGAAAAATTCAAGAAAATGGCTGAAATCTTACATGCACTCAGAAAATAAGAAGATAAAAAAGTGAAAGAAAATTGAAGCAAGCATAAAAAATACTAAATATCAATATACGAATCATGTAAAATGACATGCAACTTCATAATCAATCAAATCTTATCTCAAATTTGACACATGTAATTTGGATGGTGACTCAGGTATTGGAAAGTTTTATGAGGAGGGTCGGGTCCTATTTATGATCTTACACTGAAACTCGATACAGAGAACACCATTAGGGTGGAATAAATAGGGAAATTAGGTAATAAAGGGTGTGTGTAATAGGAAGGAAAATATGTTAATTTTTGAGGATGGTCGGGTCCTATCCATGGTCTTATAAAGCAACTCACAAATAAAATCCTAAGGGGAGTGATCATTACACCAAATAACAAATATCAAGATGAAATATAAGGGATATAAGGAATGAAAAAGGGAGTGTAAAAAATAAATAATTAGGCATCTTAGGAGAAGACCTTAGGAGGCAATGGACATACTAAGAACATGAGAAAACACTAAGTGACTAGTGATTGTCTATGTGCAAAGGAAACCTACTTGTTATAGACACAACTTTGTAGGAAAATAGATGTGCTACTGAGATCAAATCATGAAGGTAAACTAGTACAAGAAAATAAAAATGGACCTACCTTCCCATGACGTGTTTCTCACTCTTCAAGACCCCTTACAGAGCCATCAATCTACAATGAATATTGGGTACTTGCATGAAAAATTAGGTAGCACTATTTTTTTTTATTATTATCCTCTTCTAATCTATTAGCCTAACATACCCCAAAGGACCTTCACTCTACTGTGAAGCCAACTATGGAGTTTGATCTTTGACTATAGTAAGGAAATGAGATTTGAATCATGTCTTTTAGTGTGATTAGACATTTAGGAATATTGTTTCCTTTTGATATCATTTCCTTTTATTTAAATGATTTGGCTTTTAACTTTCTTTTAAATGTTTTTTAAAATTCCTCCTCCATACATATTTGGAATGACCAATCATGAGAGAGATAGTGATACACATGAATGAACTATAGGCTAAGGCTAAAGGAAGCTAAGTAACCAAAGACAAAAATTGACTAGGACACTTAGGATTAATAATGAATAAGAATGTGATCTCAAGTCTCAACCATGTATATGCTTAATTTGAGGAAAAAGGAAGAGGGAAAAAAGGAGATCCAGAGTGGACTAGTAACAGGAAAAAATAATGAGATAGATTATTTTCTAGTTGATCACATGGTAAAGTGAGATAATAACCAAGGGCTACAAGGTAAGTATAACCAAATCACCATGACATATTATCTTTGAAAAATAAGGATAAGAAAGAAAAATAATCATAAAGATAAAATAATATAGTTTTGATAAAAACTTCAAGGAAAAAGGGAATGGAAAGTAAAGATAAAACAAAATACATTCATATGTGAAAATAAATGATAAGAGAAGCAAGATATAGTAGAACAAGTAACATCATGATATAAGATAAGCACAAATTTGACACAATGTCAAATGATATAAAAAATAAAAATAATATTATAGCACACATCAAATCTAAATATAAATGTTAAATCACCATGCATGTGATCATAAATTTTGGTAAATCTATCCACACACATTATCTAATACATCAGATAAATCTCTATGAAGCTATAATTTAACTACTACTAATATCTCATCAATTTTCAATGAATACTAGGAAAATACTTCCTTTTTGATCTCCCCAATTGAAAAAGTAGGAATTCTCAAAGGATCATGTTGAGGAGGAAAATTAAGAAAAGGATATTTAGGATAATGCATGAGAATAGGATCTATAAGAGAAGAAGAAATCATTGGTGGAGAAGGATCCATTAGTGAGGGAAGATCCACAAGTGATGGATCATATATGGAGGCACAAAAGGTGGTGAATAGACCATAGGAGGTGATGAAACCATCAGATGTGGTGCCTTAGGAAAATAAGGAGGAGACTTCTTGTGGGAATGACCTATGGGAGGAGTGTTATAAGGTCCAAGAATACCTATAAGGTGATCTTTAAGATGTTTTAGGATGAAATACTGATCAATGTGATGGGTTTATCATATATTCCATAGACAATATACCTCACCATACTTAGTCAAGTGTTTAGGAAGTATTTTTAGGGGAGGTATAACTTTGTCTAATGATGGAGAAGAAGGATGTAAGGTATTAATATATTATCACAACTTGCAATAATGGGTGGAAGAATGGTTATCTATCCCATGGAAGCAATAGATATGTTTGTGAGTTGTTTTATTAGAATAAATCATAAAATGAGGTAAAACAAAGGTGAAAGAAGCTGGAGAACACTCATCAACCCATTTGGTGGGTAGAAGAGCCATCTTAGGGAAAGGAATCAAACCATCAGCATGGGAGGGTGATGATGAGGAAGGAATCAAAATAGGATCCATGGGAGGAGTAAAACATCAAAAGTATGGGTAGGCTCAGTAATAGTAGGAGAAAGAAAATGATCAACTATAGTAGGCTCTACTGAGGGATGGGAGGGATCTACATAAGGTCTACGGAGGTTGCATTAACCTAAGGGGTAAACCAATGATGAGAGTTAGGGAACCTAGAAAATCAGTAAGGTCTAGCCATATCATGATCCATGAGCATAGTCGTACTTGTCTCCTCAAAAAATGAAGGTGTCGATGCCATCTCTACCCTATGATAAAGGGTAAAATGCAAAAATCAATAACTATAATTGAAGGAAAATGATGAGATGCATGAAAATACTCAACTAAAGAAGAGAGATAATGGACAATATTAGCATCATGGGATTATATAATAACACCTAATAATAGATCATCTAATGAATATCCATCATTGTAATATGGGGTATGAATATCAATGACACATGCAGGGATAACCTTGTCATCTAATGAATCATGGTGAATGGAGTGCCTAGTCCTGGTCAATACTATGGGAATGTCATTATAAGTAGGTTTGTGAGAATGAGGCTAAAAATAAGTAGGAAGTTATGAGATGATATGAGGTGAGAGATTGGAACCTTTTATTTTTATGTTAATCTCATTAGGCTTATCGTTATCAAAATCTAAAAGGTTAGAATGAATGTTACTAATGAGCTTAGGATGCCCATTATAACCATGAATTGAGTTGATATGAAAGTCGAGATGTTAATATTCATGAAATGAAACACTTGGAAAGGGCTCAAGAGTAGGAATCTTGAAGACAGTATGATCATGGAATTGTTCAAAATTCCAAGGCTTAGTGTCACCTAGAATCCTATAAATGGCTCCATTATGATGGAATTTAAGGCATTGGTAGGCATAAGAAGTGATATCTATCATGCAGTGAGTTCATGGTTTACCAAGAAAGACTTATACAAAAGGGGGAAGTTAAAAATCATCACCTTCACATGAATAGTGATAGATGGAATGGTAATGGGAAGACACACACAACCTAGAGGAGGTATTTGCCTTCTAGCATGTCCTTGGCATGTGTTACATGTAGACTTGAGATTGTATTTATAATACCCAAGGGTCTTAATTAAATAGAGATAAGTGACATAGGTGATGGAACTCTCATCAATCAAGGCACTCTTAACTTGGAAATTATTGATTTAGATGTTAATGAATAAAGGAAGATCATCTGAATGAAGTATAATCTTGTCAAGAATCATAAAATCTATGGAAAATTTTAGATAATGAGAAATGTCTATGGTCTCATAAACATAGATAGACATCTCTTCACATTGTTGAAAAATACTATCTTTGAAACTAGATAAAGCTACCTCCCATCTTGTTAGGGGAGGATGAGGGAATTTCATCTCAAATAAGACTTGCATGATGTGGTTTTTATGATGTGGATAATTCCTTATAATCTTAAAGAATGGAATTTAGGATGGGAGATTAGTGAGTTCTACAATGGGATCCCAATCATCATATCCCATAATAAGGTTGTTAAATATATGTGTTTAATGTTTAAGGAGATCCTTAAAAGGAGGATTTGAAGCATATTGGAATTCTTGTTGATAAGAACAAGAAGGTTTAAAACAAGGTGGTAAATCATGTTGAGATTATTAAGTAGTTGGTTTAAGTAAATTTTAAGAATTGGAAGAAAAAGAAATGTTATAAGAAGCTTGATTATGATTATCATTATAAGATGATGGAAGAGTGGTATAAATAGAATGGTATGTGTCATCTAAGGGAGAATCATAAATTGGATCATCAAAAGTGATAATATCTTCTTTTCCCAACTCATTTAAATGAGTTGGAGAAGAATCCTAGATAACACACTATGTCTTATGAGAATAATGAGTGTAGATAGGTGGGGAATAAATGAAAGCCACCACCCTTTGCATATTAATCATGCTAACCACACTTTATTTGAAAGTTGGTTCAATAAGACTTTCTACATTATTGGTGGAAGGGGTAGGCTTGTATTGAGTATCTTAGATAGGTTTATTATTAGGTAAAGGATATTTATAGATAACCAAATGAACATTTTCTTGATTCAAGGCTTGAGTTTTGTCAATTGATTTATATTCCTTGAAATCAATATCATAGGCCTATTGATACTTACAGATAATGAAATCATGATCAAAATTAGGTCCAATAAGAAAGTCCATAGCTAAATTTAAAATTTTTCTACAAGTCTCATGAGAATAACCCTAACTAGTGTGTAACCAAAAATACTTGTTAGGATCATACCAAGATTTCATATAATGAGTAGGGTCAAGATATCATGGAAGAGGCATGGGTAGATGCTTAAGAAATTTAGTCAAAGATAAAGGTTTATGAAAATTTATGTTATTGGGTAAAAATAAATGAGGATTAGTATATTTTTGAGAAAAAGAAATTGGTTCCAAAGAAGGATTAGGAACAATAGCTTCAACATTGTGAATGGTGTCATAAGAATTGGTAACACCATCATTGGTGATATTGTAGTTTTTATTCTTTAGTAATAAATGAAGACCCATATAAGTTTGGAGTGGCTTGAATTGATATATTATGAAAACTTGTCTTTTATCTTGGTCAATAGCCTCTTCCAAGGTATATGGAGAGAGAGTGTGGACTTGATATAGAAATTTAGGAAAGAATATGTTTGTAAAGAGATGAAAAAGATTGTCATCTGTCATGTTATGTTCACATTTATTTAACAAAGTCTTCCATATCTTAGCAAAGTTTTGGGTAGTTTCATTCTCATGTTATTTTTAATCAATGAAATGGGCCAAAGTGTTTTTAGGAAGATCATTAATTTGGAATTTTAAAACTAAAGCATTTACTAAGTCCTCTAAACTAGAAGTGGAATGAGTTCTAAGTTGATTGTACCAATCTAAGGCATCACATATGAGGGTTTTGGATAGGATCTTGGTAGCAATAAAATCTTTTAATTTGACCCAATCTTTGTAAATATTTCTAAATGCTTTGAGGTGAAGGGTAGGATCGGTTGACCCATTATAAAAAAAATTAGGTGTTATACATCCTATATCAATGTTGGTAATTTGAGTAGTGATAGGTTCATTTTATATATGTTTAATGGTTTTATTGACTAAAAAAGGTTGAGGAATGAGATTTCCTTGAGAATCTTGAAGAGGAGGAGGGGGAACATTTTGGTTATGTGTACCCAAAACCATTGGTTGCTAATGAAATTGAACATTAAGGAGATGATTTTACATTCCCATCATTTGATTCATGTTATGAGATTGAAATTTATTCATCTAGTTTATATTTTGTAACAAAATTTGATGTGTTTGATTAAAATTGGCATCATTCAAATTGGTATTTGTGTTGGTATTAGTGGCTTGGGTACCACTTTTAGTGTTGATATGATCTTGAGAAGAATTGTGAGAATGAGAGGCATTAGTGCCAAAATTTTCTTCTGAAGAAAAAGATGGACTAGTGAATGGTTGAGAGGAAGAGGCACTAGAAGCATGATTTCCTTGTGGAGAAATCAATGAACTAGTGGAAGGATTAAGGATGGTGGACCTTATGAGATTCCCACTAGATGTAAAACCTGCCATGTTAGTTGTGATACTAGGCCTAAAGGTAGAAGAGGTACCACTATTAGTGTTGATATGATCTTGAGAAGAATTGTGAGAATGAGAGGCACTAGTGAAAAAAATTTCTTGTGAAGAAAAAGATGGACTAGTGAATGGTTGAGAGGAAGAGGTGTTAGAAGCATGATTTCCTTGTGTAGAAATCAATGAACTAGTTGAAGGATTAAGGATGGTGGACCTTATGAGAGTCCCACTAGATGTAAAACATGCCATGTTAGTTGTGATACTAGGCATGGAGGTAGAAGAGGTTAGAGAAGAATAATTCATGGCATAAGAAGGAATCAAAATTAAAGGAAGAGGTTGAGAACCAAATAAATTGGTACCTTAGAATATAATTGATAATGTAGGAATGGGTGATGAGGGTGTTTGATTTGAGCAATAATCATGAGGTTATAAATGGTAGAAGGATCTTTTTCTCTATGTTGAGGAAATTTAGAGATAAATAAAATCATTTCAGGAGTATAATCTAACTTAGGTTATTTTTATAAAAAAAGAGGATTATTATGTGAAAAGGTACTAAGAGGGGTCCCATAGTTCACTATGTGAGTGACAATATGAACATTACTAGCATCCAAATGATGATCCCTAATTTTTCTATGGGATACCCTATTAAGATTGGTTAAGATCATCATTTCTATTGACTATGACTCAATATCATCACCAAATAGAAAGCCCATGATGAAGGAGAAAGAAGAGATATGAGAAATCCAAGGTCAAAAAGAGGTGACTAAAATATTATAGGGTTGACTGGGTTGACCCAATACAAAAATATTAAATATAAAACTTATAGGGTTGACTGGGTCAATCTAGTATAATTTATAGAATGTAGAAAAAAACTAAGTTGACTGGGTCAATCTAGTACAAAAAACAAGGAACTAAATAATCCTAAAAATAGATTGAAAAATAAAACAAGACAACTTTGAAAGTAATGAAAACTAGTAAGTATTAAAAGGAAACAAAAAACCAATTAGATTAACACTAGCTAATCCAATTGAAACACTTAAAGCAAAATCTTATACCAAGACTAGTTAATAAAAGGTTTTGTGCACACAATTGAGCAAAAAGAAAGTAAAGCTAACTAATTGGTCAACTTGATTGTTTATTAGATTATTAAGAATGATTTTTAATGTGATGGGAAGTTATCTATAAGATAGGTACTAGATAGCAGTCTAAGGATGGTTTTAGGTAGTTTAGGCTGAAAGGGACTATAGTGGTCATGATATAGGCTTGGTATTGGGGCCTATCCCCTCACTTCACACACTACAGAGAAAAGGGTGTTAAGTGATTATCTATAATATACCATTAATGATAATTTATACTTGACTGATGTATTGAGTCAACTTCCCTTTTGGTGATGAAATCTAAGTAGGTTGGTTTAGGGTAGATAAATTTTAAAGTGATCATTTATATTATCTTATTTGGTCATGTGTGCATAAAATATAAATAGTGAAATGAATAATTTAATTAAAAACCCCCTAATTAAACTATGTAAATTATTTTAATCATGCAAGCAACATGAAAGGAAAATGTGAATTAATTACTAACATATATGAGGTTGATTCCAACTTGAAACAAAGTATAGTGTTGACACTATATGCAAAAAATATAGAATAAGGTTGATAGGATCAAACATATATTGTGAAAGCAAGGTCTAAAAATGAATTGGGTTGGTAGTGTTGATCTAGTTATTTTAGATAGCACATAGAACATAAAACTAGGTCAGTAGTGTCGATCTAGTTGACTATGCAAGGGAAGTTTTGAAGACTAAAAACTATGAAATGAAATAAAAAAAGAAAATAAATAGAGGAGAGAACCTTGGTGGATTATAAATGTAATGAATAATATTGTTGGTCTATACCCTGGAACTATGCTTGAGAAACCTAAAAAATGGGTTGATAATATTGATCAAGATATACAAGAACCTACTAAAAAGTTTTGAAACTATAAGGGGTAAACTAGGTCAACCTGGTAGGCTAAATTAGGTGTCTAAAAGGTTGAAAACCTATATTAGGTCAACTAGGTCAATCCAATTATTTGTTCCTACAACCTGTGCATAGAGATAAAAAGATGGGTCAATAGAATCGATCTAGAATGTCAAAAGTATATGATACAAATGATGATCAAAATAAATGAAATAAATGAAGAAAAAAGTGAAAAAATATCACAAGGTTTAGTTCATGTCAGTTTCACTAGAATGTATGTAATAAAAAATACATCATGTCTATGAATTAATCCTAGATTGGATAAGATAAATCACACCTAAAATTTTGATTGGGATACACATTTTAAGTGTGAGCATGACCGATATGGGGATTATCTAGACCTGATGATTAGATCACTTATATCACTTATCACAACACATCATGATAGGAAGGGTTCTAAAGCCTACAATCTAACATAATCATAAAACAACCCTAATGGATTCCTAAGGTTTTAAAGAATTCACTTATACTAATAGCAAGAAAGTAAAATCTAATCTAGTGCACAAAAAATCTTGTGGCAAAAATTTAGGGTTAGAATCAATAAAAAAACTAAACTAAACATGTATTAGAAGACATTTAATCACATCAATGTTTATAGAATCTTAAATACATGGAGAGAAGAATATAAATGCATTATCTATCTACTCTTACAAAGGAAAAATAAAGCTAGGAACACTTACCTTTGAAGACAAACTCACTGAGCCTCAATATCTCCCTTGGCCAAGGTGATTTGAAAGAGAATGTTGTGGTATATAAGGATAACTAAGATAAATACACTCTAATCTACACAACCTACCTAAGCATCCAAAAGACTTCTCCACAAGATAAGATCTGTATCACCAAAGAAAGTATGAAACCCTAAACTTTATTCCCTAAGTAGAAATGTCAATAAGTAGATATTCATTCACACTTATTCAATAATAATTATTCTCCTATGAAATTGTGGGAAATGACCTTGTCTATATAGCTTGATCTTGCCTTAAATACTTTCAAGAACATCAGTTATATAGGGTCGATGCAATTGACCTAGTGTGTTTTTGGGGATAATTTATAAATCTTAATCTAGGTCAACCAAAGGGATAATAAGATAATAAGTAAATAATACCCCTAAAATATAATGGGTTGACCCAGTCAACCTACTACAATTTAAAATAAAAAAGAATGTTAAGGCAAGAAAAGGAGGAATGAAAGGAGGAAAATACTAGAATAGGTAGGATTGAGAAGAATAAGCTTATGGTAAACGGTTTTAGGAAATAAGTGTGGAGATGGAAAGTGGAAAAAATAAAAATAATCTTATGAATCACAAATGGTCTATTCACCCCTTTCTCATTGCACCCCTTAAGGCATGTACTCAGAGAAATTGAGAATCGATAGTTTTCGATAAGATACAAAGTGTCAGTAATCAATAAAAGTTTGAAAATATTATGTGTATATAGGGTCAACCCTATCAATAGGTATTTTTATAAGGCTTTAGGGTAAAATATTACTATATATACAAGATCATTTTTTCACTATTTCAATATGAAATCAAGATTTATTATTGTCTTGCACTTCTTTACAATCTGCTCTTCCACCATTCTACTTGAGGATTCTTAGCTTAGGGTTTCTACTTGGAGAATCTAGTATTATGGATAAGTCTTGAATGATTTGGAATTTATTATTGATCCTTACAAACCAAAAAAACCTCTTGTAAATCCCCTTTGGATAAAGGATAAATTCAATCTCGATGGGTTCATCATTGAGGTAAGTATTCTCTAGCTTTTCTCCTCTCTTAAGTAGATAAAAGTATCATAAGTATTAGCTTCAAATAATATTACTCTTCATACTCCATTTATTAGGGTATTACCCATACTTAGCTTAATTGAGATTCTCCTATACAAATTTTTATTTTTTAATAACCTCTCATGTTGTGCCATAAACTTTGGTGAGCACTAGATTAGATTTACTTTGCTTATTATTAGTTTAGTGAAATATCAAAACTCAAGACCCCCTTAGGGTTATTATGTGATTGTGCTTATTTGGAGGCTTTGGAACACTCTATATCATGGTTTATTGTGATAAGAGATCCATTAATAGGCTCTGTAGGATCCAAAAATTATTCATGTTCCCACTTAGTAAATGTGTCCCCAATTAGATGTGTCTAATATGATCTATGTTCTCTAAGCTAGGTTGATTTATGGATGTGATGCATTTATAATTGTATATAGACTTAGGGTAAGTAGGTTTGGAAATATATAAGGTATAGTATGTTCCATAAATCATTTATGGTTCAACTATATACACTTTGATGGTATTGACATAGGCTAGGGGTAAATTCGCCACTAATAGGTCTCTATATATGAACATAGTGGTCCAAGGTTCTAACACATTTTTTACATTTCAAGGGCTATTTGGGAATCTAACTAGTATATATTGTTGATTTGAATATACATTTTTTGAAACAATAATTTAAACTACTAATGGGATCATTTGGTTTTCTCTTAGTTCATGTAAAATATTGATTCAACACACTTGGTTTAATGACTTTCCCAAGTTAGGCCAATAACATGTTACTAAATTATTCCCAACTCATGATGGAGCATTTATGTAGGTTTAAGAACCAATCATAGGTTACATCCATTAATGTGAATGGGAAGAGTCTATAATAAACATCCTAATGTTCTAGATTTAGAATCTTGAGAGTAGTTTTGTATGAGGTAATAAGTTCCTTGGTGGTATGTGTTACACCTGATGTGAATCATGAGAGGTATCTCTTTTATTTCTTGGGTAAGTCATAGATAGATCTAAGAAAATTAATAATAAACATAACTAACCATGTCATATATACATCCATAGGTAAATATATTTTATGGGAGAACTAAAGGTATGAGATAGATGGGATGACCAAAGGTCTCAGTCTTCCTCTAGTAGTTTTGGTTCTTATTTAGATTTGTAAAAGTGAGACTATCAATTTTATGCAACTAGAACAATATATAGTTATCCACATAGTGGGCTCTAGGTTGTCCTTAGGTCATTTAAGAGCTCAAAATTTCATTAATTAGTGAGAAGGAGGTGATCTTTATAGTTTCTACTATATACACACAATATTTTTATTAAATTTACCACCTACTAATAATTTCTCTCTTGTAGGAACCTATTGAGTTTCAATCTCTCTAAGTAAATGTTTTAAAGGGTGAACTAGGAAAGGGGTAGGAAAACCATAAGTGCTTTGTAGTATTATTTTCCTCTATACCACCACTTGTTATCTACACAACCTTATCCCATGTACTTCACTAAGCCTTGCCTCCTCCAAGCATTTCATCACCTTAATTAGCACCTACATAAATATAAAACCATTATTGATGGGTTGTATTACACTATCATCTTGGGTTAACACTATATCGTAATTATTAAAATTATGTTATAGGTATAGGTTGGCTCTGGCTGATCTAGACCAAAACCTAACTTGTTTTTATCAATTAATGATATAGAGTCATATTGGGTTGACCTTGTCAGCTAAACTTATAGAAATGTTTAGGGTTAGATTTAGATATATATACAAATACATTTCCTTCATTTATAAAAAATAGAAGAAGAATAATATTATATTTCACATTTGATTATCCACCATTCTACTTGAAGATCATTGCTTAGGGTTTCAATATTTTCTTTGGAGATACAAACCTTATCTTGTAGAGAAGTCTTTTGGATGCATAGAGAAGTTATGTAGCCTAGAGCTGGATTGTCCTTGTTATATTTACATACCAAAACAACCTCTTGCAAAGCAAATTGGTTAAGGAGAGATTGAGCCTTGATGGGTTCATCTTTAAAGGTAAGTATTCCTAAATTTGTTCTTCCTTTATAAAAGTACATATATTTGCATTTGTACTTATCTTCCATGTATTATGGTTTTACCTATGCATATCTTAATAAGGATTATCCTATACATGTTGAATTTTTATGTTTATTACCCCCACTTTGTTCCATAAGCTTTGGTGAGAACTAGACTAGATTTTACTTTACTTTTTATTTACTTAATGAATATGAAAACATAGGACCTAGCTAGGGTTATTACATAGTGTCACTTGAATAGATCCCTTTGAACCCTCTCTAGTGATGTTATTATGGTAAAACATCTCTTATTTAGGTCTATATAATCCATCTTGGTCATGCCCTTGAATATCTAATGTATCAATAATCAAAAGTGTAAGTAGGATTTATCTTCTCTAAGTTAGGATTGATTAATAGATCAGTTGCATTTCCTTTTGTATACATTTTGGTGAACCTGACATGAATAAAACCATTTTAGGTTTTTTTTCATGCTTTAATTTTATCATTTTATCATATATTTATATTTTTTTAGTAATATATTTAACTAATCAATATAGTTCTAGTAGTTTTTACATAAGTTTAACACACAATCACTCTAAAATGACTTTGTTTTCTCTATGCAGGTCTTCTGCAAATATACGCGACTGGATCAATAATTTTAGCATAGTATTATTATTTAGTTCCATATTTCCATACATAGTCAAACTAATTGACTCTATTCATAATTCTCCTCCCCTAGCATACAAGTTTGAAAACATAGTCAAGCCAGTCAACTTTGTTCACAAATTATTTTTCAACACATAGGTTTTGTAAACTTTGTCAAGTTAGTTGACTCTAGTATCAAAATATTTAAATGAACACATGAGCATCATAACACAATTTTTTTCAATCTAAACATCTTCACTCCCATCAATGTTCATTCTTTCTCTATCATTTCAATTCTTCATTTCTAGTACTATTTTTCATAAGTGTGTAGTCTACATAACTACAACCCTATAACTAATTGGGTCGACTAGCTCGACATATTTCTATAGATTATTTTTTATCTCAACTACATCATCATCCTATGTGATGGTGTTCTTTTAGATATTTATTATGTATAATAGTAATGACCTAGTTGACTCTATTCTGCATTATTTGCATACAATATCACTTGAACTAACTTTGTACTCTTTAAAATCAAGGAAATTAACTTCTTTTTTCTAGTAATTAATTCACCTTTACCTTCAGTTGCATTCCTACTTAGATTAACAAACATAGATTAATTAGGTGGTTTTTCAAAATTATCAACTTAGTCACACTATTTTTTTCTTTTTCACACACTCCCAAACCACTTTACATAAAAAAAACATTATACATTTGTCTTCCCAAGGTTTACCTACTTGGATCTCATCACCAAGGGGGAAGCCAACTTGGTTTGATAGCCATGCATAAACATGTGGTTGATTGTATATATTGTCATATCACCTGACACCCTTATCATTGTGGGATTGTGAAGTGAGGGGTAGGCCCCAATACCAAGCCATTACCATCATGAATATATATCCCTTTTAATGTAAACTACTTGAAACTATCTATAGATTGATTTCTAGCTCCTTCTTATAGCCAACTCCATATAACATTAAATTTTAAAAATGATTATAAATTAACAAAATTTAAGAATGATCACTAGCTTAGTATTTAAATTCAAGTTTTGATGATTACTCTTTGATCATTATATTTTTTTATTACGAAACTTATACTAGCCAGTGTTAGTATAAGTTTTGTGTTGTGTGATAAAATTAGATAAAGCACATTGATATAATTATTTATGTACTCAATTATATTTACTTAGCTATTATCTTGTAAAAAATTCCTTAGTCTTAGAAGACAGTTGAACCAAATAATTCAATCTTTTACAGATTGCCTTCCCTCAAAACATAGTCCACTAATTCGACTCAGTTTATTATAGGCTGTTCTACTTATCTTTTAAATACAACTCATTTGACCTATTAGAATTAGTTACTTATATTTTTCTTACTATTTTTAGATATTTAGTATTATTTCATAATGATGTCATATTTTCAAAATCCATTTAGTCAAGAACACTACATAATTAAGGATTTAGATCAAAACCTCACTATTTTATTACTTCAGATGAAACTATTCAATTTATTCATTCATGTATTCCTAATCCAAAACCAATTATTACACAATGTAATGTTGTTGAGGTCATTCATCCTAGTCCTCCTCTTAATAAAAATGTAGTGATTTTTCCACCAAACATTCCATCCCCTACTACCAATATATGTAATGCTCATCCTACCAATAGTAACATTCCACCTCCTACCACTAGAAATCCTACTCTTCTTATTGATAGAACTCAAATTATTGTTAAAATTATTTAAAAAATAAATTTTATCAAAATAGTTAACCATTACCAGATGATGAAAATGCAATCTCTAGTCTTATAAATGGCTAGTTAACCACCTCAAGTCATCAAGAATCAATCAAATCTAAGTTTTGTCCCTCATACTCTTAGAGATACCAATGGTAATTTCATCCCTCAACCAATCATGCATAAAAAAATTCTTCAACATATTCAAAGTGAACCCTTATCTTCATTCATTATATCCATAGACATTGGAAACATCTCTCTAAATATCATATATTATGGAACTAAAGATCACACTATCTATTGATGTGGGTTTTATGAACACAAAATCCTTAACAAGGTAGCCTCTAAAATTTTAGGATATCAATAGAGGTAAATTCCACTCTAGGGCATGATTTGCAGGTATGCATTCTATTTAAACCTATTGATAGAATAGAGGTTGGGCATGTAAGTTGTTGACAAGGTTTTGGATGGAGGTGTGGTTCCTAATAAGGGTAGTGAATCTCTACGTGAGTTGTATAGGTTGGATTATAATATAAAGTGTGTAGGTCTAAAAACAAACTAAAAAAAAGGTAGGAAGGGTAAGGTAGAAAAGAAAGCTTATGTGGTTTTTAGGAATTACTTTCCTAGTTGGTTTCTAAAAGGAGAAGCACTCTTAGAACCTATGCATGTTGTTAGTATAAATTACACACACACAGACATGGTTAAGAAGTCTAAGGAGATAAAGATGTAGGAAATTCACAAGCCTCGAACAAAAGTTTATCTTTTTAGAGTAGTTTTTTCACACCGTTAATCAAGATATTATGGATCAGGTTAGTGAAGTATCTGAGGTAGCTATTGGACACACACAAAAAAAAAACATCCAATAAATCACCCATTTATAATCAGAATTATCAATCACTTTAAAATTGACTATCTTAAAAAATATATCTACCAATATTTCAATAGTTGTTGCACATCTACAGATCAGTACATCAATTAAAATAATCAAGAATCCATTCGTAGATTTTGAACACTAAAGATTATTAAAACATATAGCTAAAGAAAGTAACAATTAATTACATATGAATTGGAAAGAAAATACACAAACACATTTACTAATGATCAAAACTGATGTTTCTCCTATATTCAAAAATTCTCTAAAAAAATACAAGTTAGATTATAATTGGTTATGTAGGCTATAGGAAGAAGTCACCTTATCCTCTAAGTTCATGTAAGGTCATTACTTGTGATAGTTATAACTTGAGTTCTAACTGTGGTTCAAAATCATTTTAAAAGTCTACTTGTAGTTACCCATTTAAAATATCATTTGCAAAAGGTATGAAACATATGCATGTGTATGAAGATGAAGGTAATCTATACAATTATAGATTAAACTACATGAAAACTATAAATATATGCACCATTTTATAGAGTTTTTCATGCACAAAGACTTAGCCCCTTATAGGTTTTGAGAATAACCTATTGAATATTTTTAGTTTAGCCTCCTTCAAATGGAACTCATACATGCATCAAATACAAATATCACTTTACCAATGCTTCAAAATCAGTGACACTATTTAACTAAAAATAACTTTGCATCACATGTTGCCCATACCTCTCATTGAGTTTGGATCTTTGAAAAGTGCACCTAGGACTCACATCATCAGATCTTTATGCATGATGGAATGTGTGCATGACACTTGGTAGCTACATGGGTTTCACTAAGTACTAATCTCCTATAATGTTTCCACTTGGCACTCTTATGGATATTTTGAAATGCTTTTGCTACTATGCTTGATTATGCACCATTGAATCTTCAGTACAAGAGTTAATGTGCACTATAGATCTTGGTGCTTGACCTCTTTGACTCCCACAATCTTGACAACTATCATTTCTAGATTAAATCTTGCAAACATAAACATAAAATGACTTAGCATATATGTACTATAAATTGCTTGACATAGGGATGACACTTGGAAATCTTGTAGTGTTTTTGGTCTATTGATCTTGGTAATAAGGCATTATTTTGAAATTTTGTGAAGGGAAAATTGTTGTGGGTTATTTGCATAGGGAAATTTTTATGATAGTATTTTTGTCAGATAAAATGTCTAAAACACAAACTTTTGAAGAGTCTATTTTCATTAGAGAAAATTTCCATGACACAAATTTTGAAAGAATTGGTCTAGGGAAAAAAGGCCTGAAAGAATTAGTCAAGGATAAAAGTCCCGAAGGATTGGATCATAGGGAAAAATGACTAGGAAAAAATTCCCAAAGGAAATGTTTAAAAGGATAAAGGGAACTTTCAAAAAAGATGAAGGGTAGGATGTCTTAAATAAAATGTTTGAAGGAGTGGTTGAAGGGAAAAATTGCTCAGGAAAAATATTTGAAGGAATTGTTTTGGAGGGTAAATACTAAAAGAATTATCTCAAAGGGCAATTGGTCACTTCAAAAAGGTCCAAAGGGTCATTTAAAAAATGTCTGAAGGGTAAGTGGCCAGTTTAAAAAGAGTGAAAGGGTCATTTTACAAATGTCTAAAGGGTCAGTTCATAAATTTTGAAGGGCATGTGCCCTTAGGAATTTTTTTTTTTGGATTTTTACATCAAACAAAATGTTTGATGACAAAAGGTTTGAAGGGTATGTTTCAAAAAGGAAAAGTGCCTAGGACAAAAGGCCTGAAGGGTAGCTTTCAGAGGGAAAAAGGGCACTCTAAAAAGGCTAAAGGATACTTCAAAAATGCCAAAGGGAAATTAAAAAAAGGTTGAATGGAAATTTTGATTGGGTAATGTGTATTTAAAAATATACAAAGGGTATTTCATTAGGTAAAATGCCCATGACAAAACGGCTAAAGGGTAGGTTGCACAAAGCCTGAAGAGTAGGTTGCACAAATCCTAAAGGGTAGGTTCAAAGGGGTTGAAGGATATACTTAAATGAAAAAATTCTTGAAGGGTCTACTTCATATCATATATTTCTATGGTGAAAGGGAAAATGCAAAAAAACTAAAGGATGTGTCTATTTAATCAAGCAAAATGCCAATGGTGAAAATCCCACAAACCAATTCCATTAGAGGAATTGTTTTAGATAAAATGTATGAAACAATTTCTATGATAAATATAATTCTGTGGCTAAAAATATTTCAAGATTTCATGCACAAAAAAAATCTAAACAAAGACCAATAGGATAAGTCTGAAATAATAAGTCCAAAAAAACCAATTGTATAAGCCCTAAAAGAGTTCAAGGGTTAATCGATAAAAACATAATATACCAATGCCATTAGCCTAAAGTATGAAGGCTAATAATTATTCCTTTCACAAAAAATTTAATAAAAATATAGAAGAGGGGGCTCAAAGCCAAGACCATAGTCTAAAAAAAAAGTGGGTCCCTATTTCCCTATGGAAAAGTGGGGTGTTGGGTACAACAAATGGTAACTCACAAGGGGAATACTCCTGAGTATTCAAGAACCCATAACTGTAGTTTGTAATCTCAAATCAGTCATGAAGTGTGCCATAAAATAATACTTAAATCAAAAACATGAAAGAGACACCTAAGTTAATTCACATAACATACTTGCCTTCTAATTTCTTGGATCTATGTGTGTCAAATGTGTAGTTTATTTAACCCCTATTATGATGAGTTTTTTAAGGCTTGATAAAGCTATAGGTTTCATTATATTATCTCTTAAATCTCAAAAATTAAGGGAATCTCAGGCATTTCTCTACTTCCATCTAGGCATCCATAGACCCGATAGAGATACCTTAAGCTCCTTTTCTCTTTCCATTATTTTCTCTTAATAATGTTTCATGGTAAATTGGATTCATTTCATCATGTGAACCTTTTGATTTTATTTATATTTTATTTTTCTCTTTTAAATCCATTGTTTCTTTCCTCTTTTGTTTTTCTTTCTCTCTTCTTTTGTTCTTGAATGAAAAAGAGAAGAACGAGAACCTAGTGAGATGGTATAATTATATAACAAATCATTATTATAACATCCCTTCCAGCCACATATATACCTAAAATTATCATTTATAATAGTTATTTAATGTGATAAGTGCATTTGATCTAATAAAACAAGATAAATTTCTAAATTTTTATGTATTAGTCTAAGATCGACTTCTACATGCCTAGTAAAAGTATTCAACTGTGACACCATTCAAAATTATCCATGATTACCTAATTCCATTGTAAAGACTCAAAAATATAGAAATACACCTAATATATAAACTAGATCCAAAGTGTCAAGTCATAAGCTCATTAGTTTAGTTTGTTTGGATTTTTAGCTTGGTTATAGTTAGAGCAAACACAATTATGATCATCAGAGAAAGCAAAAAATAACTAATCTATGAAATCAAGAAATTAACTAAGAAATAACTAAAATGTAGTCTATACATCATGAAATCTAATCTATTAAAGAAAGAAACTTAATCTAATGAAAACAAATGATAGAAAACAAGAAACCTAACCTATTCCTACTCTAAAGAAAACCCAAACAAGATGGGAGATGGATTTGGAAACTTTCTTTGGTATGCTTCTCACTCTTTAGTAATAAAAAGGTTTTCCCCATTAAATTTATCAAATAGGTAAGGACATCCTTGTATTCATTTAGTAGAATTTTGAGCCTTTTCCTCATATTGTAGAACAAAAAATCAAGGTTGCTCATTGGGACATCCCAGACACAATAAACAAATAAATCCTCTAAAGTGTCTCGTGAGATGGATATTAAATCTGACCTAAAATCATGAAATTCATCATATTATATTAAATAATCATGGGAAAGGTCCACAAATATATAATCATAATCATACGTATAATCTTGAACAACATTTTCCTTAAAAACTTCATCTAAACTCTCATTTTGAGTGTGACCTTTACTAATGGAATGAATAAAATCTTGACTTTCCAAATTATGAATAAAAATTATGCTCACCTAGGGATCATTATTTTTTATTTTATAAGTGAGAGATTCATTAATTATTAATTCTAGAGGGATCATCCCATCCACTACTTATTGATCCTTTTGATTTTAGTCTTTTGAATTGAAACTCTGATTATTGCCATCTGAGTAATATGCTCCCTTTGAATAATTATGCTCTAGAATATGTACACCTTAAGGGGCATCATATTTTTAATCAATGTTCTTTTCTTCAATGTCAAATGATGTTGATGTCCACACACACTATGGTTCCTGGTCAATCACATAATCAACCACAGTGTCCTACACATTAGAATTAGGCACTATATTGAATTCAAAATATATCAAATCAAGGTATGATCATTTATGTGAATTAATTCCATTTAAAGGGAACTCAAAAATATAATCAAAATTATTTGGATAATCCAACATACCTTTTTAATTTTCCCCATTATAAAAAAACACACCTACCTCAGGCATAACATAATCTAAAATCCCAACATTGGAGCTTGCATGATCAAAGGAGAACAAGTTAGGAATATAATCATCAAATGAGTCTTTTGATAGAGATTATGATGAAAATAGATAATCATAAGAGTCATCAACACCATCTTCAAAGTTAATATCTTATTTTATGAGATAAAGTAATTAATCCTTTACCTGAACATGTTCTATCTCATAGAGTTGCTACAAAGGTTGACAATTTTATTCTAAATTGACACTTTCTTCACTATCATTATTTCCTTATTTAATTATCTCATCAAATACCAAGATGGAATCAACATGATCCAATTCTCCTAGCTTGATGGATTCATCTTCTTGTTGTTGGTATCTCAATTTCTCCTATAACATTACAATTTATTCAGTGATAGTTATAATACACTCTTTATCTGGGATCTTTTCTTCCTCTTTGTGCATAGTACCTAAATTAAAAGGAAACCCTTCCACTATGTTCCTATTTGGGCATACTAACAAGCTTTTTCTTTGGATAGCCTCTATACAATTCATATCCACCATACCTACTACAAAGAACCTCATAAAAGATATTAAATTATCTTTTAAATCATGAACATCAATACCTGGATCAAATCAAATAAAAAAATGTTCCTCAAGGTCACTGTAACTAGTAATATAACTAGGTGCCAAATCTCTTAACCAACCATACATTTCTTCTTCTAGCATTAATAAGAACAACCTACAAATTAGATCCTCAAATTTTATATCCATAACATGCACAACATATGTGTAGGCAGTGAGATGCCTTTCAACAACTCTTGGGTGATTATTATGGAACCTAGTAAGGTATGTGAATGGGTCAATGGGGAAATCATGTTGAATAATTAGGACATATATGGGTCCTTTGTCAAGCCAATCCATTCTCAAATTTTTTCTAAATTTTATCTTGTTTTGGTTTTTTGGGGATTATCATAAGGGGGCTCTCTTGTAATGATGATAAATGAATGTTTATCCCTCCTTATAGTGCTAATTAAATTATTGATGTAGTTTTTATGCACACCATAACCTTAATGAGGTAGCCTCTAATGTTTTAGGATCTCAATGGAGGTAAACTCCACTCCAGGGTATGAGTTACAAGCATGCAATTTATTTTAACTTGTTGATGGAATAGGGGTAGGGCATACAAGTTGTTGACAAGGGTTTTAGATAGAGGTGTGGTTCCTAATAAGGGTGGTGAATCTCTACATGAGTTGGATGGGCTATTTGTTTTGAATCTAAATTGTATAGGTCTCAAAACAAACTAAAAAAATGAGAAAAGGGTAAGGTAGAAAATAAAGATTCTATGGTTTTTAGGAATTACTTCCTTAATTAGTTTCTAAAAGGACAAACACTCTTAGAACTTATGCATATTGCTAGTATAAATTACACACACACACACACATTTAGACATGACTAAAAATTCTAAGGGGATAAAGATATAGTAGATTCATAGGAATTAGACAAATATTTCTCCTTTTAGAGTAGTTTTTGTACACCCTTAATCAAGAGATTATGGCTCGAGCTAGTGAAGTATCTGAGGTAGTTGTTACACACACATAAAAAACTATATCCAACAAAGTACTCATGCACAATCAAAATTATGAATCATTTTGAACTTGACTATCTTAAAAAATATATTTACCAATCTTTCAATAGATGTTTCACATATATAGATCAGTACATCAATAAAAATAATCAAGAATCCATTCATAACTTTTGCACACTAAAGATTATTGAAGCATACAACCAAAGAGAGTAACAACTAATGACGAAGAAATTGGAAATAAAAGACATAAAAACATTCAATGATGATCAAAACTAATGTTTCTCTTGTATTCAAAAATTCTCTAAAAAAAATCCAAGTTGGATTATAATTATTTATATATACTTGGGGAAGAGGTCACGTCATCCTCTAGTTTCATGCAAGGTCATTACATGTGATAGTTAGAACTTGAGTTCTAAATGTGGTTTAAAACCATTTAAAAGTCTACTTATAGTTACCCATTTTAAATATCCTTTGAAAAATCTATGTAACATATGCATGTGTATGAAGATGGAGGTAATTTATACAATTGTAGCTTGAACTGCATGCAAACTACAAATATATGCACCACTTTAAATATCTTTTCATGTATAAATATTATCCCCTTATGTGTTATGAGAACAATCTATTGAATATTTTTAGATTAAGCACTTTCAAATGTAAATTAAACATGCATTAAAGATAAATATCTCTTTACCAATGCTTTAGAATTAGTGACACTATTTAACTGATAATAATTGTGCATTACATGTTTCTTTTGCTTCTCATTGAGTTTTGATTTTTGAAAAGTACACCTAAGACTCACACCATCAAATCTCTATACATGATGGAATTGAGTGTGCCACTTGGTAGCTCTATGGGTTTCTTTAAGTATTAAACTCCCTCAATGTTTCCACTTGGAAACTCTCATGAATATTTTGAAATTTCATTATTGTTATGATTGATTATGCACCATCATATATTTAGTACGTGAGTTAACACACATTTTAGATCTGGTGAGTGACCTCTTTGACTCCCACAAGCTTGACACCTATCATTTCCAGATTCACTCCTACAAAAATAAACTTAAAATGACTTAGCATATATGTATCATAAAGTGCTCAATGCAGGGGTGACACTTGGTAATTCCATGGGGTTTTGGTCTATTAAACTTGACAATAAGGCATTATTTTAGCATTTTATGTTGGGGTAATTATTATGGGTTTCTTGCATGGGGAAATTTTTACAATGGGATTTTTTTCAATTTTTTTTTGAAACACAAACTTCCAAAGAGTCTATTTTAATTGAACAAAACATCTGTGACACAAATTATGAAAGAATTAGTCTAGGGAAAAAATGCCTAAAATAATTAGTCAAAGACAACATTCCTAAAGGATTATCTTGTAGGGAAAAATACCTAGGATAAAACTCTCGAAAGATATGTTCAAAAGGATGAAGGGCACTTCCAAAAAGGCTGAAGGGTAGGATGTCTCAAATAAAATGTCTTAAAGAATGGTCAAAGGGTGAAATATCTTAGATAAAATGTCTGAAGGAATTGTTTCAAAGGGTAAACACTGAAGGAATTATCTTGAAGGGCAAGTGGATAATTTAAAAATGGTTGAAGGGTCATTTTCAAAATGTCTGAAGGGTAAGTGGCCACTTCAAAAAGGGTCAAAGGGTCATTTTCAAAATGTCTGAAGGGTTTGTTCAGAAAGTTTGCAAGGAATGTGCCCTTAGGGGAATTATTTTGGGCTTTTTGTGTTGAATAAAATGTTTGATGATAAAAAGTATGAAGGGTATGTTTTATAAATGCAAATTGCTTGAGACAAAAGGCCTGAAGGGTATTTTCTATAAGAAAAAAGGGTACACTAAAAAGGCCGAAGGGTAATTACAAAAAGTCCAAAGGGAAATTTTAGTCAAGTAAGGTGTCTTTCAAATTTTTTGAAGGTTATGTTCATTGGAAAAAATACACATGATAAAAAGGCTAAAGGCTAGGTTGCACAAAGGTCAAAGGGTAGGTTGCACAAAGCTTGAAGGGTATGTTACAAAAAACCCAAAGGTTAGGTTTAAATGGGATGAAGGATCTACTTTTTAATGAAAATTCCTTAAGGGTCTACTTCATAGGGTAAAATCTGATGGTGAAAGGGAAAATTCAAAAAGCTTGAATGATAAGTCTATTTCATCAAGAAAATGACCATGAGAAAAAGCTCACAGACTAATTCCATCAGATGAATTATTTTGGATAAAATGTCTAAAACAATTCCTCTGATAAAGATATGTCTACAGCCAAAAATACCACAAAAATTCATGTGCATAAAAAAAACCAACAAAGACCAATAAGATAAGTTTGAAATAGTTAGTCTAAAAAGATAAATTGCATAAACCCTGAAAGAATTCAAGTGTTAGTCAATAAAAGCATAATATACCAATGCCATTTTGATAAATTATGAAGGACAATAATTAGTCCTTTCCCAAAATTTTACATAAATATATCAAAGAGGGAGATCAAAGTAAAGATCATAGTCTAAAAAAAAGTGGGTCCCCATTTCCTTACAGAAAAAATGGGGTGTTGGGTACAACACTATCTTTATTTAATATTTTCGTAATCTCTATAAAGAATGGGTACAAATGAAAACCTTTGATACCACTAATATCCTATCCAAAACCTTTGTTGGTGATGCATTGAATGTTACAATCAAGTTCATAGACATTCCATCTCATAATTAGAGGATTTAGTCAATTATCTAGTGAAGGAATTCTAATATGATGACCTTCTTGAAAATTACCTTATCCATTTCATCAATGCCAAGAAACTTCCTAAGGAATCCACTCACACTTTCATCCAATGATGGAAGTCTCTAGCTCACAAAGTGGACCATAACATGAATGATGACACTATTTTAAAACTATTTGTTACCACTATTAAATATCATCTTCAATACAAAGTTAGGATGTTTTCCCATATAAATTTATAAGAAGCTTTAGATAAAGCAAAAAGTTAAGACTTTCTGATGACTCAATTTGAACCACCTCAAGAAACTAATATGGAACCTTTCCAATTATTTTATCATAACATTGATTCATATAAGCCTCCCCAACCTCCAAATGGAGAATATAATTCATATAATTTTACCACCAAACCTCCCTCCAGTCTTGAATAACTTAAGAAGAAATTACCACCATATAAACCCATGAGCATTGATCCTTCCAAACCTCATCCAAAATGGTTAATCTTGATAAGTTTTATTGGTGGAATAATATTATAGGTCATTCTCATGAGTATTTTCATGATCTTCACTGAGTCCTTCTTGATTCTTTACTTGGTCCACATTTCAATCTCAATACAATAATAAAAAAATAATATCAAGACTATATTCAAGCCTCTCAAATCTAATCTAGAGAATCACAATCACATCAACATCACCTACCTGATGATAAAAAATAATTATACCATACCTATCTCATATACTATTGTTATCCAAATAATAGTTTATCCTTCTTCCTATACCAATAAATAAAGGACAGCTAACATAAACAACTTCAAATGGGTGGTTGCATTTGCCCAACTTCAACCTATTAGGTCACATGAACCAAAGGAGAACCTAGTTTAAATCCCTACTCCAAATTTAATCATACATGGTCCTCCTTTGTCTTATAGACCTATTAATACCTTTCCTAAAAATCCTATTTAAATTTAAACACCCTTAAAATCTAACAAACTGACATATTTACCTATCTCCAAATGCACCTACTAAGACAATGTAAATCATTTTAATGGTCCAATTTCATCTTACTCCATATCACATGTTTGCGTATCTTGCAATGCCTATCTAAATATCAATTAAAAATTAAGGCAATCTTGAGATGCCAATATTTATATTTAGTTACTCATCAGGGCATCTTACGATGCCCAATCTAATTCTACATTACTTAATAAAAAAATTCAAATTCAAGAAACCTTCTGATGCACATAGGCTTGTATTTCACATGATCATATTTAATATAGACATTAGCATAGATTTTACTTGTTATTTTTGTCTCATGTTTCTTATTTTATGCACTTTATTTCATTTAGTTTCATTTCACTATCATCAGTATTTCCTTTAGATTATTTGGTTTTATTTCACTTTATCATTTGTGAGTCACATTGTAAAATCTTGGATAGGACCAGGTCTTCCTCACAAACACATTTAACTAGCCCAACTATTTCCTTTAGTTTCTTTAGTTCTATTTCTCATTAAATTTGACCTTTATTTCCATTTTAGTTATTATATATCTCTTTCATTATTATCTTTTTATGTCATTCATTGCCTTATTAGTTCTATGAATATTTTGTTGCTTATTTAGCATTCACGTCATTGGTGTTTACCTTCTGAGTTGTAGTGTAAGACCATGGATAGGAACAAGATCTCCTCACAAATTATCACACTAAATTTATTGTATTATATCCCTTTTAGGTTAGTATTAATTCTCTAATGACATGAATTTCATGGCATAGCCCCTTCCCCTTCATATCACTATTTACCTCTTTGTGATCAACTATGAGCATATTGATCATTGTATCACTTATTACATGGATGGATATCTCATGATCCCCATCTTTCCATTATTTCCCTTCATTTGAGGTACATATACATTAATCTTGAGATTGTACACTTACTTGTGGGTAAGTCTAGAATTCCTTAGCCTCCTTGGTCTCTAGGTCCTTTTCTCTAGTGACCAAGTGTAAGTCATCTTGTGTTTGTCACCTATTTCACTCATATTTGGTTTTACGAATCTATATGAAGGAAGAGGAATATAAAGGACAAAATATTTAAAATCCAAATCATAAAAGAAATAAAAGGAAATCATAAAAAGGAAAAAACAATATTAAAAGTTAGATCAAACCAAAAGATGTGATATATATTTTTCATATCTCCTATATTAATCAAAGCTCAAATCCACATTTGGCCTCATTATAATTCTAAGGTCTATTTGGGTGTAGTAGGCTAGTAGAATAGGATAGGAGGTATCATTATATTATATACTATCTAGTTCCACCTAGGTTTTCACACAAGTAACCAATATTCGTAGTAGATAAACTTTATAAGGGGTCCTAAGGAATGGGGAACATGTTGTGATAAGGTAGGTTCATTTTAATTTTCATGTATATGGTCTTCATGGGATGATTTATGTACTTTACTTATTATCCCAAAATTTGTGTCATTATTTAGTGTCCTAAGTCTTTGTTTTTTATAGTTCTTAGCCTTGCTCACTTGCCTAGTGTGTCTCATTATTTCTAAGGATGTTCAAATCAACCATGTGGCACCTCACATTCCTTATTTACATCATATTTTACTTATATTCCCCTTGTTGGATATTTATTTTATATGATCACATCCTTGGTCACATCTACCTTCTTATGCCTTTTCATTTATATTTTATGAGTCACATTATAAGAATTTGGATAGGACCAAGACTTCCTCAAAAACACCCTTACACCATTTTATTACAAAATCATCTCATTATCATACTATTCAAGTTATTAAATGATTTTTTTTTCTTACATTGTATCTTAGAACAAGCTCCAAGTTTGAGTTTTCATTTTTTAGAGTTTTTGAAATTCATTTATCCATCATGTTCTTGTTTGATTTTTATGGAATTCACTTATCTTACATATGGAATTTTACAAAAATGTTTTACTTATGTATGAATTCTTCATTCATCTTACATCTTGACTTAAATTTCATTTTCAGTTGTTCATTATTTATTTATGTTTGATTCAACATGCCTATCTTATATCGGGTTACTTTTCAATTATTTACATATCTTTGTTATAGTTTTATTGCATTGATATTTCATTTATCATTCACCTTTTACATGCTTCCAAACATGATTTAGTATGTCCTAGATTCCTTTTTTCCATTTTTGATTTACATGCTTCCCAACATGATTTACTGTGTTATAAAATCATTTTTCCTTCATTTGTCATCATTTTGACATTTACATGTTCTATCTTTTGGTTCTAACCTTGCCTTAACACTCATACTTTGCCATTTTTTCCAAGTAATTAATTTCTACTTATACCATCCTATGTACACATTCATTTCTTCTATTGTTAATTTTATATCCATAAGGTTTCTCAAATACAGGTATTTCACCCTCCATGATTAAGATTTGAATATTTTCATGCAATCGTTTAGTGGAAAGGTAACTTAATGTAGGTATATGGCATTTTTAGTTAATTTCATTTCATTTCATCATTAATTTTAGTATTTCATTTTTAGTTAGCTCATTTTTTTGTATTTTCATGTTCTTTATCGAAGCATCATCCCATGTTAGACTCATTTGACATGATGAGCTTCGAGTGGGGCATGTGTATACACAAAATGTTTTTATTAAATTTACCACTTACTAACACTTTTTCTCTTGAAGTAACCTATCAAGTTTCAATATATTATAGTACACACCTTAAAGCATGTACCAGAAAAGGGGTGGGCAAACCATTGGTTCTTCATATTATTGTTATCCCCTATACCACCACTTTATATCTACATAACCTTATCCCATGTACTTCTCTAATCATTTCCTCCTCTCTTACATGTTCCTCTAAGTATTTCATCACCTTCATTAGCACCTAACTAAGCCTAAAATACTTCTTGATTATTTTCATTACATTGTTAGAATGGGTCAACCATGTATCCTATTTTTTAAAAGCATGTTGTGTCTAGGTCAGTTATGGCCAACCTAGACTGAGATCTAACTTATTTTTATCAATTAATGATACAAATTCAAATTAGGATAACCCTCTTAGCTAAAATTTTATAAATGTATAAGGTTAGATTCAACTATATATGCAAATCCATTTCCATCATTTATAGAAAAGAGAAGAAGAATATTAAATTGCAAATATGTTTATCCACCATATTACTTGAGGATAATTACTTAGGGTTTTAATACTTTATTTTGAGATATGGATATTGTCTTTTGTAGAAGTCATTTAGATGAATATATAAGTTATGTAGCCTAGGGTTGAATTTTCCTTTTTATCCTTATATACCACAACAACCTCTTGTGAATCACCTTGGCCAAGGGAGATATTTACACTTGGTAGGCTCATCTTCAAAGGTAAGTATTCAAAACTTTATTAATCCTTTGTAAGATTAGATATATTTGCATTTTTACTTCTTTCCCATACATTAGGGTTATACCTATACATAATTTACTTAGGATTCTCCTATGCATGTTTAATTTTTTATTTTTATTACCCCCACTTTATGAAAAAATATTTAGTGAGCACAAGATTATATTTTAATTTAATTTGTATTTACTTAGTGAATATGAAAACATAGGACCTAGCTTGGGTTATTTCATAGTGTTAATTGACTAGAGGATTTATAATCTTTTGTAGTGATGTTATTATGGTAAGAGATCCCTTGGTTAGGTCTAGTGAATCCATATTGGTCATGACCTTTAATATATAATGTATCAACAATCATAAGTGTAAGTAGGATTTATCTTCTCTAAGTTAGGATTGATTAATAGATCAGTTGCATTTCCCTTTATATACATTGAATATTGTTTGGTCTAATATATTATTTTCCCAAATACATCTATTAGGTTAGATGCACTGAGAAAAATTAGGAAATAATTATGAGGCTTGTGTCCTATAATTCCATGAGTAATGATGAGTAAATATAGGGAATGATTTATAGGTATTGGGATCCATTAAATAGCCTCCTTGGAATAGATATATAAGAAATAAAACACTACCACTAGAGGTTCAATGCCTATTTTATCATTAATACCAAAACTTATACACTTGTAACTATGCCTAATTTCAACATATTTTATTATTGATCTCTACTTTGACTTAATTGACAATTTAAAAAGAAGGGGAAATATCACTTGGGAATAAATAAAGATCAAAGGGATAGAGGGTAAGGAAAGAAAGGGAACTCTCTAAGTAAATGTAAACACAAATATTTGAAGGGACTAAAATATGCCTATTTATAATTATACCACTATATGATAACATTCACGATGGTCTATATCTAGTCACACATGGGGAGAGCCTCAGGAAAAGTGGGTTAAATGCTTGACTCCAATATTCCTTTAATAAACAAACTACAATCAAGACTGTAATTAATTACACATAGTTCCTTAAAAAATTTAAATAAAATGAAAATAATCAAATAACCTAAATAAAATAAAAAAATATCATCCTAAATTGTGCATAAACTCTATAGATAAACACAAATTACATTCATCCAATATTGAAGTTAATCCATTTTAAATCAAAATGAAAGTGGAATAGATCCATGGTAATAAAATATATTTAAATAGGAAGCTAGATTTGTGGTAATCTAAAAGTAAAAAATATATAGAACATAAATGGGATTAATCTCCTAGTAACATGAGTTACTAATCTTAGCCATCATGGCCTAAAATTGTTACAACATATTTATACTGAAAAGGTTCCAAAAATAAAAACAAATAGTATAGAATTCCCAGGGCGTACTAAGAGAGAATCAAGAAGAGGTTAGAGGCAGGCCACTTCAAAAATAATTTGGTAGGCCCTAATAATATACCAATTATTGATCAAGGAGGTAAGCCTTGTGTTCAATATTTTTAAAGCTGACAGGTGGCTCAAAGAATATTATCTCTATCTGAGTCAATAATCTCTCATTGGGTCTCCAATGAAACATTCACCTCTTTGACTTGGATGATGATTTCTATGGATTTCATGGTTAAATATAGGAAATATTTAGCTCCATCCCTATTGGATTTTATCACCTTGTTATTCATTATCCTATTGAAGTGTGTCAAGCGGACCCTACACTTATCCCTTCCTAACAAAGTGCCATCTAAGTAGAAGAGCACTGAGATGTTGACTTTATTAAAGTAATTAAGGATTTGAATCTTACTTTTCTCTAGTGGCTCAATGGTTGATTGGGTGATTATCAACTAGTCCTTAATAGATGTTTTCATTGTCCATGCAAAGGTCTAGTATAGGTTCAAGTCCATGAGGGTCATCAATTTACATTCTAGTAACATCCCCTCATTGATGACAACAACTAGCTTCTTTCACTTAATATCCACCTAGATAATACTCTCTTGGTATGATTGCATCCTTTAGAGGAGTTCATTAATTTTATAGAGGTATATAGTCACTTCCCTAAGGATGGAAAACAACTATGTGAGAGATATATACAAAGGAAAATACAACTGACCTATGAATCAATTATATCTCAAAGAAGATAAATCCTACTTACACTTACATTTGTCAATACATTAGATATTCGGGGTCATAACCAAGATTGATCCACTAGACATAACTAAGGGGTATCTTACCATAATAATGTCACTAGAGAGGGTTTCAAATCCTCTAGTCAAGAAAGACCATATAATAACCCTAACTAGGTCATACATTTTCATATTCACTAAGTATATACAAATTAAAGTAAAATCTAATCTAGTGTTCACCAAAGCTTATGGCACAAAGTGGGTGTAATAAACATAAAAATTAAACATGCATAGAAGATCTATACTCAAGCTAATGTATAGGAAATACTAATATATGGGAGATAAGTACAAATGCAAAACTATCTATTTTAACAAAAGAGGAACAAAGTTAGGAATACTTACATTTGAAGATAAATACATTGAGCCTCAATCTCTCCCTTGGCCAAGGTACTTCGTAATAGGTTTTTGTGATATGTAAGGATAACAAGAATAATTAAAATCTAGGATACACAACATCTCTATGTATCCAAAAGACTTTTCCACAAGATAAAATTCATATCTCCAAAGAAAGTATTGAATCCCTACGCAATGTTATTCAAGTACAATGGTGGATCAACATATGAACAATATAATATTCCTCTTCTCTTAATATAAAATGATGAAAAGGATGTGTTTATATAGTTGGATAACCCTAAACCTTTCCAAAAGTTTAATCGATAAAGTCGGCATAGTCAACATGTTAGAAAGAAAAATAGTTAGATCAAGATTGAGTTAGCCTAGGCTGACTTAGTCCTGTAATGAGCTCAAATCTCATAATAGAGTCATCCTACGCTGACTTAGTCTTATAAAATTATCAACTCTCAGAACATAATCATCCTAGGCTTAGTGTTGTAGATGTTAAAATAAGGTTTTGGCTTAGATAGAGGCTAAAAATAGGCAATATAAATTAAGTTATATAGTTTCTTAGACATTTAGACATGGACATATAATTTATTATACTTTGAGTTATATTTTATATTTATAATTTCAAGGTGTTTGAGAGTGGTTTTGGGATTTTAGGAGCTATAATGTAAACTCTATATTTTGAAGGGTTCTATTAGATTTAAGACTTAGTCATATTTTAGTATTCTTTGATTTCAAACTTAGCCATTTTTTAGGATTCTAGGGTTTTAGACTTAGTCATATTTTAGGATTTCAAAAAGGAATCACATGTGGTAAATGGATAGAGACTTTAAGGAAGTTGAACTAATGGTATGAATGATATAAATCCCCAACAATCTTGTGAAGCACTAATGAGCTACCCATTCCTTTCCTAGTGCACCCTTTAAGGCTTGCACGTAGAGATATTAAAAATCAATAGTTTCTTGCAAGAGAAAAAGTGTTAGTAAGTGGTAATGTTTATAAAAATATTATGTGTATATATATGCTCCACTAAAATCTCATCATGTTTCATGTGAGTGTAACATGGGATGGTGCTTCAATAAATAACATGGCAACTCACAAAAATGAGCTAACCAAAAAATGAAATACTAAAATTAATGTTATAATGAAATGAAAGTAACTAAAAATGTCATATATATATCTTAACTTACCTTTCCACTAAATAGCTACATTAAAATATCCTAATCTTGATCGTGGAGTGTACAATACCTACATTTTAGATACCACAAGGATACAAAAATAAGAATATAAGTAATGTGTATGTACATAGGATGGTTAAAGTATTAATTAATTACTTAGAAAAAATAAAAAATTAGGATTTTTAAGGCTAGGTTAAAAATAAAAAATCAAGCATGTAAATGATAAAATGATGGAAAATTAATGTAATAGACATTGAATCACATTCAGAATCATGTAAAACATAAATGACAAATGAAATATCAATGGAAGAAAACTCTATCAAATATATGTAAGAAAGTGAAAAGTATCCCCATTTAAGATAAGCAAAAAAACATAAATGATTGAAAATAAAATGGAAGTCAATATGTAAGACAAGTATGTCAAGTCATTCATAAATAAAAACATGTATGTAAATTTCCATATTTAAGATAAATGAAGTCCATAAAAATCAAATAAGAACATGATGGATAGATGAAAATCAAAAGTTCTAAAAGATGAAAACTCAAAAGTAGTACTTGTTCTAAGATACAATGTAAAAAAAAACCACCTAATGACCTAACTAGTATGATAATGAGATGGTATGGTAAGCAAATGGTGTAAGGGTGTTTGTGAGGAAAACTTGGTCCTATCAAAAGTATTACAATGTAACTCACAAACTATAAACTAAAATGCACGATATGGAAAATGTGATTAGATAAAATCAATATCTAACAAGGGGAATCTCAAGGAGAATGTGAGGCCCCACATGAGTGATTTTAAATCCTCAAGAAGAATGAGACACAATAGGGAAGTTAACAAGACCATAAATTATCAATAATAAGGACTTAGGATACTTTGACTAATGAAAACTAAGCTTGAGCTAACAAGTGAAGTATTTATATCAACCCATGAAGGTTATATGCATGAAAAATAAAATGGACCTACCTTCCCACAACATGTTCTCCATTCCTCAAGATCCCTTATAGATTCATCAATATACTAAAAATATATGGGTACTTATGTGAGAAAGTAGGTGGCACTATAAGTATATGATATAATGAGACATCTTACATCAACTTACTATCCTACCGCATACTAATGGACCTAAGATCTTTCATGAGGCCAGCTATAGAGTTTAAGATTTGACTAAGATAATAGATGTGACAAATATAGATCATGTATTTTAGGGTGATCTAACTTTTAATATTATTTTTTACTTTTAATCATTGCCTTTTATTTATTTTATGATTTAGAATTTAACCCTTTTGAATTTATCTATTCCTCCTCCATATGGATTTGGAGAAATAATCATGATTAAAATAGGTGATGAACATAATAGAGCTTACATTTGGTCAGTAGAGGAAAGGACCTAAGGATAAAGGTGTCTAAATACTCTTAGAATTGCGCACAAGTGAGTGTATAATCTCAAAATTTACCTATGTCTACCTCAAATGAAAGGAAAGAAGGTAAATATGGGGATCATGAGAGATTTATCCATGAAATAAGCTATACAATGATGAATATTCTCATAATTTATCACAAGGAGGTAAAATAGTGCTACGAAGGGGATGTCTCTATACTGTGATAGTGATGTAACTAAGAAGTCATATTAACCTATATAAAATTGAGCAAAAGCACCAATGAAAGTATTAGTCATCCCAAAAGAGTGGAAAAGTAATTTAAATATGTTATAATGTTGTAATTTATGAGGAGATCCCCATCCTATCCTTGGTTTTACACTGCATCTCACAAGGTGAACAACAATGATGTGAATGGTAAATAAGGGGAAAATAATCATAAAGACACTAAGGAAAAAAATGACATTAGAATATAACAATGAAAGAGATATTTATGAAATAAAAAGAAAATAAATTCCAAATGTAATGTGTAATAAAACCAAAGAACCCAAAGGAAATATTTGGGCTAGTAAAATGTGCTTGTGTGGAAAACTTGGTCATATCCAAGGTTATAAAATACAAATCATAAATATAAAATGAACTAAAACCCAAGAAAACAAAGGAAATAATGGTGTAATTAAAATGAAATAAAGTGAAAAAATAAAAAGAAATGAGAGATAAAAATAACAAATAAAATCTATGTTAACATATATATCAAAGATGAGCATGTGAAATACAAGCCTACATGTCTCATAATGTTTATTTTAGTTAAATTTGTTTATTATTATGCATTGTATAATAAAAGTGGGCATCATAAGATACCATAATGGGTGAGTAGATTTAGTGATGGGAATCACAAAATGACCCAAATTTTAGGTGATATGTGGATGGGCATCACAAGATGCCCCAACATGTGATATGGAGTGAGGTGAAAATGAATAATTAAAATGATTTGCATTTAGTTGGTAGGTGCATTTAGAGATAGGTAAATGCGTCATTTTTTATATTTTAAGGTTATTAAAATTTAAATAGGATTTGTAGGAGAGGTATGAAGAGGTCTATAAGGCAAAGGATGACCATTTATATTGCACTTTAGAGTAGGCATTTGAACTAGGTATTCCTTCTATTCATGTGACTTAAGAGGTTTGGGTTGGACAAATTCAACCAACCATTTGAAGTTGTTAATATTAAATATTTAATGATTTCATGGTCCATATTATAAAAAATATTATTCTAGGAAAAATATGTTTCAGATTTGTGAATCTCGACATTTTAAATCACTTTCTGTGATCCTTCATTAGGATAAATAATTATCCTTTACTTATTGGTTTAGGAATAAGGATAAATTATTGTTTGTAAAACATTATTAAATGAGGTGGGGGTATGGTATAATTGTTTTTGGTCATTAGTTGAGTGATGGTGATGGGATTTTGATTCTTTAGATTGGATTTGTGAGGCTTGAAGGTATTCTTAATAGCATTTTTTTTAGATTATCAATATTAAAATGTAGACAAAGTAAGGAATCAATAAGAAATTAATAAATATCATGACAAGTCTCATGATAATGATCTATATGATCATGCCACCAATAGAACTTACTAAGATTGTACCATTTTAGAGGAGGTTTAGAAGGATCAAAGCTCATGTATTTAGAGGGTGGTAGTTTCTACTTAAATTTTTCTAGAATTAAGGGAGGGTGGGTTGGGTCAAAATTTGTTTAATTAGATGCTCCCTTTTAAGTTTGTGGAGGATTATAATAACCAATGATATGAGAAAATGATTGGAAAGTTTTGTTAGTAGTTTATTGAGGTGATTCAATTTGAGTCATAATAAATTATTACATTCTTACTTGATCTAAGGCTTATTCTAAAGTTTAAGGGGAAAATATCCTAACTTTGTATGGAATAGGATCTTTAAGAGTGGTATTAAATAGTTTTAAAATAGAGTCATCATTAATGCTATGGTTCACTTTTTGATCTAGATACTTCCATAGTTTGATGAAAGTGTGAGCCAATTTGTTAGGAAGAATATTGGAATTGATTAAATGCCTAAGTTAATTTATAATAATCTCATCATGTTGGAATTATTTCACTAGAGAATTGACTAAATCCTCTAGTTGTGAGATGGAATGTCTAGGAAGTTTGTTGTAACATTCAAGTGCATCCCCAACAAGGTTTTTGGATATGATCTTCATGGTGGAAAAGGTGTTAGTTTGGACCCATTCCTTATAGATATTACCAAAAGGTTTAAGAAAGATAGTGATATCATTTGTTACATCATATGTGATAGTTGGAAAGATGTTTCCAATGTCTATGGATGAAATGAATGGATTTAAAGGTTCATTTTGAATATGTTGAAGAATTTTGTTATGCAAGATTGGTTGAGGGATCATATTCAAATTGTCATTTATAAGATGAGGAGGGACAATATTTTGATTTGGTTGAGACATGATGACTTGGGGTGGTTGACTAGCCATTTATAACATTTGAGGTTACATTTGCATCATTTTAGAACAGTTAGTTATTTGCATAACATTCATTTATTGAGTTATTTGAGTAATAATTTGAGTTGTATCAAATAGAATATTTTAATTTCTAGTGTTAGGATGTGGGATGTTAGTGTTGGTAGGAACTGGAATGTTAGTGTTGGTAGGAGGAACATTCCCTATAGTGGTAGTAGGGGATGGATTGTTGGGTGGATGATTCCCAATATTGGTAGGAGGAGGAGGACTCTAATGAATAAAATCAATAAGTGGACATAATATTTGTAACCACATATTGATATAAATAGGGTTGATGTGGAGTTCATCATAAACATATGACTTGTGGTGGCATGTGATGTTGAACTTTTCTTGATTCTTTACTACATGGGCTCACATGACACCATGAGGGTCCGATTGCCTACTATCTACCTTCCTTAGCTTGTAGGATTCATTTTATTGAGCCATATATTTAAGTGATGGAATATTATTATACTTGTGGCACCTAATTATCATGGGGAATGATGGATAGGGTTTCTACTTTCAACCTAGGTAGTGGCCAGCCACATTGTGAAAGAACTGGTAGGAAATTTCCTATTCTATGAGGTGGTCTCAAACCATGTATGGTAATAAAAGAGGATGCCCATGTATTCATATTAATTTAAATATGGTTCTATCTTAGAAATAATAGTAGCTATCAATGGGATACAATAAATATTAGATATCATCTAAAAGTCTAGGCATGTTCTTCTCATTGAAGATTTGATACACCACTAGGTAAAAGTATTCACATATCTCCCATATGTGGATCCTAAAGTCATGGATATAGATATTATATAATAACACATGCACCATGGATCCATATGACACCCATTGAGGGAATGATGAGAACCAAAAATCTAATGTGTCACAAATTATGTCAATAATATATGAAATCATGTGAAAATTAACAATTTTGTGCTCCCTATTTTCCTATATGGTGAGGTTGAATGTGATAAGGATTCCAAAATCTAAGGCCTCATCACCATTTATGATGACAATGATAAGGGGAATCTATTAGATATTTATGTGAATTATGTCACTTTGCCCATATAAGTGGTTGAGAAATAGCATGCCCATACACACACCTCTAAATATTTTAATTTTATGTGAGTCAGGGTTATCCTTATCTACCCAAAAATATAGATCCTTTATCTAGTCCTTAAGGATATATTAAATGTTTTAGGTCTCTACACAAACATCCTTGAATTCCTTGTCATAGCTCATGGTATGATATGGAAGCATATATTACTACTTGAATACAAGCCTAAAGATATTTTAAATTTAAAAGATGGCATTGGGTGACCTTATGACATCATCATTACACTTAGAATATAGAAACATGTTGTATTATAGATTTAAAATGAGTAGGAAATCAAATTTTTCCATATCCTCATGGATCCCAAATGATCTTAGAGTAATGAGATCATTTACATACTCAATCTCAACATAATTGGCCTCATTGTTTGATCTTGGATTTTGAATATACTCAATTTTATTTAACACCTCATTATAGTGCTTGAACCAGGTTATCCCTTTCAAAAAATTCATGTCTTGATATATTGGATCCAGTTTAGGATTGGAAGATTAAGTGACCATTGTTGAACTTTGTGACATTGACATAGAGAACCCCTTTAACATAGTGTAGATTTTTGGGATATATGGCCAATTTGATGCAAAAGGATTAAAAACATTAAGTGTGTAGATAATTGTTAATAATAAAGTAGATCTATTGAGACCTTATAAAGATCCAAATTTAAATTTGTAATAATGGTTTTGGTGAGCTTATATCATATGAATTGAGATACAATTTGATGGTGTGAGTCCAAGTTAGCCATTTTCCAATTTGGCATTAATTTAGGATATCAATAATGAACCCTTATTTATATTTATCTGATGTCAATGGGACTCCTCAATATGGCAAATTGTGATCAAACATTTGGTTGAATTTAATACATTCAAGGAGTGTGGAGGACATGCACCCATCTAGCCTTAATGGCATAGTCAATGACATAAGGGTTGTCTATGTGTAACTCTATGGTCAGTGGGTTTGATAAGCACCACATCACCTAGATGTATCAATGATACATGTGCATTGATAACTCATGAACTTGATTATCCACTTAAAATTCTATTTTACATGTGGCATCTCTTCATTAGATTGGGAATCTTGACTTTTACTCTTGTCTGACCTTCATCTAATAATATGGGACCTTTTACCATTTGGGTGTATGGAAGGACATGTGTCACCTCCTCATTAGTTACAAGATGTTACAACTCTAACATATATGATGCATGTGACATCATAGGGCTCTAACAACTCTAACACCATGGGATTTATAGAAGACTCATGGTTTCTCCTCATTGGTTCTAAGACCTAACAATTATGACATATCTGACATGCAAGACATCCTAGGGATCTAATTTTTATGATAATTTGGGATTGAAATAAGACATATGGTGCTTCTTCATTAGAATATATACATAATAACTTTGATATATCTGACACACATGTGCTCTTAGTGCTCTGATAATTCTGATACTCTATGGATGACAAAAGGCAAATGACACCTCATTATTTTTGAGACCTAATAAATTTTACATCTCTAATGTGTGGGACCTCCTAGGGATATAATATATCTAATTCTATAAGATTGATATAAGATAGGTGGTTCCTCTTCATTGGTTCCAAGACATTACAATTCTGACATATCTAATGCATGGGACCTCTTAGGGACCTAACATCTCTAATGCTTTGAGATTGATAGAAGACATGTGACACCTCATAATTATTTCTAAGACCTAAAAATATAGAAACAAACTAATTAATTTAAATTTAGTAGTAATTAAAAATCACTTACCTATCATCTAAAAGTATTCTAGGGGAGTGTCAGCTTTGACTCCAAGATTACAACTCTGTGAAAAGCTTGTGTAAGGAAATTTCTACAAAGAAACACAGCTAGCAAAAAAAATAATTTTGTAAATATTTTTAAATAAAAATGAATTTAGTTTTTATTTAAATATGTATAACTATGTGGGGTGGGGGGGGGAGGGGGGTAGGCTTAGGTATGAAAAGTATCAAATGGAAAAACTATGGGATACACTTTTGATAAGGATTGAACAAACATCAAGGTTTTATACAAAAATGGTCAATCAGGACCTAATTTAAGCTCCAAAATTTTTTCAATTTTATCAAAATAGAGGTCCCATTTTATTCTATGAAAAGGGATGTGTTAGTCACTTCAAATAGTGATTATGTAGGGAAAACATTGCCAATGTTTAAAATCTAGACAGTGGGCCTCGATTATCAAACTATGAGATAAGTAATTAACACTCATTCAAATAAACATAAAAAAAACACTCAATCCTATTTCCAAAAATAACATACTTGGATTTGACATATTTAAAAGGTCACTTTGTGTAAAAAGTGATTACTTATTTTTTTTGTTAGTTTGAATCCACTAGGAAAACTTATGCATATCTTAGGTATATCCATCTACAACCTTGAAAAATAAGCCTTTAGTACCAATCTATACCTTTTTCTAGCTAAATATAGGCTATAAATGATGTGATGGAGATTGCTAAAATCACTCTTTCTTAGGAAGAAACTTGCATTTCCATGATATTCATACTTCCTTTTATTTTGTTGTTTGTCTAGTTTAATCCAATAGGGTTCGAGACCAATGTAGCAAAGGTAGAGGAATGATTCAATGAGATATTTTCACTAAGAATATCCTTTGCTTTTTCAATGATTATACATTAATTTATATATTCATTTTAAGTTTTATGATTACCTTTGTTAAAATATATCTTTTATTAATTCACTTACTCAATTTTGAATCAATGATTCCTAATCCATTTAGTGTCTCAAGTGGGATACCTTTTCTTATCACATTTTTCAATACCTTTTCTACCTTCCAACTTTGAGATTGTATTTTTAGTGTGTTATTAGTTTTGAAGTGATAAAATTTGATGGTGCATTGACCAATTCTTGGATTTTACTTCATATTTTTAGAATTGACAACCTGCTTTAGCTCATTATGAGAATGAGGCCTCATTTATGGAGTGAGAATAAACTACTATAATATTATCAAGGATGAATATGTGTCCAATAAGAGAAAATACATTATCAAACAACACCAAAAGAAAAAGAAAGTTGGAGCATGAAGTAAAATAAAAATAGGACATAATAAACACAAAATGAAATAAAATGAACTCTAAATAGATATTTTTATTACTAGCCTTTTGCCTAGGGGATATTATGAGGTTATCTTAAAATGGATAATTGAGAAGTAGTGGTTCAAGAAATATCCATTAATAGCTAATATGGCATCATCTTCTTCATGGTATTTCCATAGAAATGTTATTTGTCCTAATAATTTAGAGATTTCATATGGGCCAATATAGAGAGGGTCGAGTTTGGAATGTTATACCTTCTTATTGTGTGATTTTTACCATAAAAAGACTAGGTACAATATCTATAATAAATAGACCTTTGCCTTTTAATTCAACCATATCTTAATAATTCTATAATATTAGCTAAAGTTTTATAGAGCCTCTTCTCATGTACCCTCCAATTGGACAATGTCCAAAGTCTCAAGTTTGTCTTCCCAATGTCTTCCATGTATTCTTGCATGAAGTTGTACATAAATAGTCTAAGATTTATTAATAATATGGGATATCAACCATACACCAATATTAAAATTTGAGCTCTTGAGATCTTACTTATACCTAGTGTAGTCAATGTAAAGAACATACTTCAATACTGAATGCCAATCTTTAGGTCTCTTTTGTACAACTTGTTAATTGCATAAATTAGTTTATTATTAATTGACTCATCCAAAACAATTCCTTTTAGTTAGTAGTTTGAGGATAATCTTAATGTAATTACATTATTATAATCCCATTTGGTGAGCTTAGTTGACTGGAATGCAAGATTGTTGTTACAAAATAGGGAAGTTGGAGTGGTAGTTATGTTTTCCTTGAGGAATTTGATGACTTCCTTAGTTTTGATATTTTTGGTCACCACTACATTTATCCATCTTGTGCAATTATTAGTGGATATAATAATCAACATGTGTCTCACTGACAAATTTGGGTTGATGATTCATATGAAGTTGAGTCCCCATTGAGTGAAAATATGTTATTCTATCAAAAGATAAAGAGGAATTGTTACATGCACCTATTTATTAGTAAAGCTTTGACATTCATGGAATGTGTGAAAATGATCATGATAATCCTTGAATATAGTGGTTTAATAATACCCAACTCATAGAATTTTGTGAATAGTTATAGGCCTAGAAGGGTGGTCATTGTCTGGTTTCTCATGGAAGCTATCCATGACTTCTTTTGCTTCATTTTACAAAAGACATCTAAAATATATAACTTAATAGTTATTTTTATAAATCACTCCCTTGATTAGCATGTAGTGGGCTGTATTGATCCTAAAAAATATTTTGTATGTGTGATTTAGTCCTGGAGGAGAAATCCCATAAATGAGATAGTGTATAATTGGATCACCAGTCTTGATGGACCATTTCTAATTGGTCCAATTACACCATAGTGATCCTTGGGTTGATTTTAGTGATCAATTGAGTGAGATATTGATGTCAAACAAATTTAATATGTATTATTTATATTCCATATTTTTTCATCTTGTGCATCCATTGACCTATATGCTCTCCTAATTCATTTTACATGAACATTAGATTTATAGCTAGTTATAGGACAATAACGTGCACCTTATTTCTAAGATTGTAGATCATAAATTTATTCACAACTTTGACTATGGAATAGGCATGAATGTCTAAGGTAGAGTAATTAATTTTATCATATTTTAGGTTCATTCCCATGAGGGATATTAGATGATCATCCTAATCTATCTTATGGAAGAGTACCACATCTATGGTTTGCTCTAAAGGAAAAGGGTAAAGGTAGAAGTATTTTATGTAATATAAATTGATTAGGACTAGTGCTTGCATGATAAAATCCTTAACTTATTGTAAGTATTTCTTGGATGTATGGGTCCATTCCACCTTTAATTCCTATTTTAACATTGTATTCATAGGATTAAAAATATATAGGCTTCACAATCTCAACAAAACTAGACATGAATTTAAGTACAAGGTTGATTTTACCAAAGAATGAATTTAATTCTTTCCTACTATTAGGAAGGGGAATCCTATAAATTAAATTACATACTAAATATTAACATAAATACTTCCTTGGTGATGACATGACTGAGGAGATTACCTTGCATGGCACCAAAAATTATATTATTTAAATTGAGGGAGATACCTTACATTTTACACATTTGAAATATTTTATGGAGATGGTGGATATGATCAAACTCAAGTTTTAATTTTTTTTCAAGTTAACAATGTAAATAATTATGCATTTTCCAATTAGACCTTTAAAATTAAAGTATATAGATCTTTTAAGGGTTGCTTCCATAATAATGAAGCAAAATCACATACTATATTAATTGAAGTGTCACGCTTGGTTGTAATTGCATTTTTATCTAGATCTTCAAGACTTACTAGAACTTGACTATATCATAATTATTTATCAAAGAAGGACATCATATGAAAACCACTTACTCTATAAATTACATCTTTAAGGGAAGGAAAAGTGTATTTGTATTTATTAGAATATTTGTTTATATTTATGATATACATGCATTATAATTTACCCATTATTTTGAATGCACACTAAGTTGTCTATCCACATCGAGTGATAGACTAATAATATAATCCCATATGAGAGGATATTATGAACCTCCTTATGGATAAGTCAACTCTAATATTGGGTTCACAATTCATTGCCTTTGTCTAAAAGGATTATGGTTTTACTTTCATAGGATATTATGTGTGATCAAACTTAGATAGAATACTTTAAGGTTTCTGTAGGCCCAAGATAAAACATATCTATGCCATAGAATTAAGATTCTAAGTTGTTTGATCTCAATAGGAGTGAAATATGGGCCAATGATAACATATAAGGGCTAGTCTAGTGACCCCAAATTAATTATCTTGGAGCTTTTATCTAGATGTATAAGTCTCTCAAGTTTGTGTGTGGGCCTATTAGGGTTGAATATCCTTTCAAGTGAGATCAATACCTTTTAGAATTGATTATATTTTGGGTTAATATTTCCATATTAGTCATAATCCCCCTTTTTGGGATCATTTCTATATGACTCATCTATAACTTGGGTCTTAAATACTCTTGATTTATTGAGTAATTCTAAAATGTGGTAGTCATCCTTCAACACATGGAATTTTTTCACATTTTTTAGGATCGAAGGACATGAGATGAACTTCGATGAAAAGTTTTGTATCCCTAAGTCATCCAAGGGTGTTAGGTTTGTAACATTAGTTTCTAATTAATTAGACACCTAGTTCATTCTCTAAGGATGTGAATGACATTGAAAGCATTGAAAATCTCTATAAAATAATCTTCCCTATGTTTATGTTTCCTCAAATGAATAATTTAAATTATAAATTGATATTGAGTTGGTTTATTACAAGCTCAGATTCCCTAAATAAATTTAGTTATTTGACCTTATATTTTAAAGTGAAATGTATCCCTAATAACAAGGCCTTATATTTTACCAAGTTATTGGTTCAAAGGAACTAAAACCTATAAGTAGCCAAACATCACTTCCATCATGGATCAATGAGTAGGATTCCTACTCTAGAAACTTTCTTAGAATGGGACCCATCTAAGTATAGGGACTATAAACCTAATAATTCAAGGTCCTTATTTGATTGGTTATTATCACATTCTATGGACAAAGTGTATACACCTATGTCAAAGGACACTAGGTATACCTTTTCATTTATTAAATTACATTTTGTGATCATGTGTTTCATTTTGTGTTCTTTGTCAACATGGATTTTATTAGTTATGCCTCTCCATGGCAACCACATATGAGAGAAGTTTGTATCCATTTACCCATTAATGGTTTTAGACTAGTCCCTACTAAGCAACATACCATAATCTTGTGGGATGTCTACCATTTGGATGCCTACAAATTGATAGATATTAGGCTCATATTATATTTTAATATACACATTTAAGATATCCTAAACTATATTAGACCTAAATTTATCCAACTAAATCCCTATATTATTTGAATTAACATGTGTTAAAAATAAATTTTGACAAATTGTGATCGGCATGACATTTTTAGAGGCTCCCTAGTTGAATAAATAGTTATAAAGGTTATTCTAAAACAATTTAACATTAAGGAGAAAAGAGTGTACGTCAAAATTATTCTTTTGTATAAATGCATTAATGTGTGAAGGATTGGGCTTGGATTAAACTAGTTTGTATGACAAGGACTTTAGTATGAGATCTTTTTTCTAAGTGATCTTGATAAGATCATGTAAAATGATGTTTGCATATAAATTATTCATGTCTTCTAATATGTTATACCTAGTCTTTCTAGGAGTGGGCTAGGTCTCTACAAGGATATTAGGGATATTAGCTTTTGGAAGTGGAGGATCATTTTAGGCTATTATATTAGGAGAGTTTACACCATTATTGAGAGGAGTTGACATGGTAAATCCTTGATACTATGTCTAATTCCTAAGAGTGTAGTTACTCATTTAGAATTAATATAAATCATGGACCTCATTGGTGGCCTCATTTTTTTATTATCTTCTTGGCTAGGGAAATCCAAGGTTTCTTATTCCATGTCAATACTTGGGGTCCTTGAATTGTTGAATAACTCAGTCTAATTATTAACATTAAGGTGGTTTAGTACCACCTCATATTATTCCATTTCCCTTGGGAAAATGTGAAAGGCATTGTAGAATTCAATGCAGTATAACTTCCCATGTTGGGCTATATTACGAACATAATACCAATTCAATAAGGTCAAGATGTAGATATTGATCTCAGGGAACTTATTTCGTGAGGGATTTAGTTGGATATTATAATGGTTGTGTCGATGATTATACATTTGGTAGGTGAAGTTCATATTGAAATCATCACCATTAGAGATTCCATCATTTTTTTGGAGGACCAAGAATTCATTTTTTATCTTTTGTACCATGATTTGTATAGCATAGAATTCATTTTTGATGGATTCCTTGGGCACACTTTGGACATTGTTCATAATAGGTATGAATTATTTACTATGATCTTGGGGTGATCCTTCATTATGTGTATGTCTAAGGAATTTCAAGTGGTTGTTAAGAGAAACATACACCATGGGGAGCTAGTTTATCATCGGCAAAAACTATGACATAGCCACATTCTAGCTATTACCAAAGACAAGATTTAGGGCAAGCAGGTTTGGAAATTTATTCCAGATAGTAGGTGTCATCAGTATTTGAGGATTCATATATCTATCCACTTTTATGGCTGTAACATAAGATAAGGTTAAATCCACCACTAATGGGTCACTACTTAGGAGCATGGCAATCTAAAGGTATATCAAATTTTTGTACATTTTGATGGCTAGTTAGGAATATAGCTAGTATAGAACAATGACTCAACTATACATTTTTTGATACCTATCATTGAAATTCATAATGACCTCATTTATTTCTCTCTTAATCCATGAAAATTATTGGTTCAACAAAATTATGTCAATGACTTTTCTAAATTTGGCCAAGAATGTGTTACTAAATTATTCCCAACTCATGATGAAGTTTGTAGGTAGTTTTAAGAACTAATCATAGGTTACACCCATTAATGTGAATGCGTTTAGAATATTGGGTAGGAAATCTAAATTATTTTAATCCAACAACATGATACATATATCATCTTGGGGAACATTTTATTGGTAGGATATCTAAATTATTTTAATTCAATCACATGATACATATATCATCTTGAGGAAGATTTTGTGACATGGTATTTTAACAAGTATATTATTATTGATTTATCTTCCATAAAAGTTGAGTATAGTATAGCTATCAAAATTGGTTATAATTAATTTTGGATTTGATGCTTTATTTTATAATTTGGATCCCCATATACATAACCCACACCATTTTAGTGTGATAAGTAGAATGGTATCAATATTTCTCACAATATAGTGGAACACCAATGTATAATGCACATTGAGGGCCACATGAATTATATTTAATAATTTACATTAGATTTTTTTGATATTGAGTGTTTCTAAATAGATAATCAGGTTTAAAATAATTTCACAAAAATATTTATTGAGGCCTAATTTGTTTAGCTCATGTAAATTTTGGCATTGAAGGAAGGTATTGCTAATGAGAGATAGTTCAATGATTCTTCTTTCCTTTCCTTCATTGAAGTATATCTTAAGTGGGAATGTTAGTGTATTTTATTACTCATACATGGTTTTATGTTTTTAAGATTTAGTTTAATATTTATTTTTAATGCATGGGTAGACACTAATTGGTGCACACTTATACACAACTTATTATTAGACAATATTATCATTTAAGTAAATAATTATTTTACTTCTATTAATAATAGTCATATTATTATACATTTTACCTAATCACCAACACATTAAACCTAACCCTAACATCCTCTTTTTTTTATATAATAGCATAGAGGGACAGTGAGTGAGGCATATTATGGATGAGTGTTATTGTTATACTCATATAATTAAGCCACTAATATTAATCAAATAGGTATATATTCTACTTTGATGAATTTGTGTTAGTTTTTTTCCAAGTGTTCATAGATTTATTTATGCATCTATTATGGGTTTTTTATTATGGTAGATAAAATAGTTATAAAAATTATATATAAATTTAATATTCCAATATTTCACAAGGTCTAAAGAGAAACTTAAATCCATTATTTTCTTCCCATTGCAATCTACATGTAGAGAACATAGTTCTCATCCACTTATGATATGTCAATAATTGGATTCCTGAATTAAATCTCAATATCAATTATCTCTTGTTCAATATTTTATAGGGTAACCTCAAGATACTCTATAATATATCTTTCTTTATTAACTCTCCTTACTACATCTATAAAAACAACCAATACTTTCTTTTTACTATTTATACTCACAATTGTCCATTCTACTTTAAATAGAACCATAAAATTACTCAACATTAGATTGAAATCATTAGAAGATACAAAATTACCACCATCCTTGTATAACTATAAAATATTTACATTTGATAGCAAAAAGATAGTATTTCCCATGAGCATGTTCAACTATGAGACTATAGCTATAAGATAATGTGACAATTACCCAAGTGTTATTCTTGTATGTGCAATAATTATTCACAAAAATTAACATCATACATGTGCATGTATTGGAATTATGGAGATAAATATATTTAAAAACCTTATAAATGACATTCATTTTATTCTCTATATATGGAATTTATAAAAAATAGGTTTAATTTTTTTGTTTTACTTGGTCACTCCTCAACTTAGCTTTCTACACCTCCATGTTTGAACTTCAAATTAAACCATCAATAGCTTCAACATCCTTTAAAATATATACTATCACTTTAACATTGACCTGAGTCTCCAATTATTTCAAAATTGTCCTCATTATAGTAAAAATATTTTCAATCATGATATTAGTTAATTTTAAAATAAACTCAAGGTCCTCTCCATATTTTTCTTCACTACCAGAATACTCATCTTCTTGATGAATTGTATCATTTATTTGTAAAATTCTAGGCATTAGATATTCATTGATTCTAAAGTACATTAGATAAATGAAGTAATGACATATATCTTGCATACATTATTGATACCTATATACATAAAACAAAATTATAACACATATATGGTTGAATAATAGGAATAAGGCCACCTAGAAAAGTTAACATGTTTGAATTACATAGTGGCAGGATAAGCATATACCAAATAATACATCATACAAAATAAGTGGTCCTATTTAACTGTATTGAATTGATCTTGAAAATTGAAAGTGATAATATCACCCAAGGAATTTTTCTTGTTTTGATTTATGATAATTTAAATCAAGGGAACCCATATATTATTTACATGGTGAATATTAACAACACTATAAAATCTATTCATAAATAAAATCCATAATTTGATACTAGTATTGAAAGTATCGATAGTAAAATTACATGAATTACCTTTATTAGTCTAATTTTTAGTGTCCAAAGCTCAATATTTCAAAACATCCATTAAATCATTTTTTTTCATCCCTTTATTTCTAACATATTCACTATAAGTGAATGTCAGAGTAGGAAGTTTGTATTATCTATCAAATGTTACCCCAAAAACATAAAACATTGTATTTATCATATTTGAAGAGTAAAACACATCATATTTTAAAAAAAAATTGGATAAAATATTAAGGAAAATGTTTTTTTTAGGAAATAACTCATGCATGGCTACTTCTTGATAGAGTTATGATTTCATGAGTGAAATCAAATCCTCTTTTTACTCATCAACTACTTCACAGGTGTTTTCTCCATAAAATATATTTTTAATGAATTCTATGTTGTAGGGGAAAGAGGATTGTATCAATGAATTATTTTTGGGGACTTGAATAATAATATGTAGTTAATTAATCCATTCCATACTTTTTATAATAACTTAGTGAACTTTGATAAAGATTGGTGGCCACCATTTTCAAATTTTCATTTTATTTCTTCCTCTAGTTTTTGAAAATGTTCTCTACATTTAGCTCACTCTTAAATATTTGAAGAGAATTATTGAGAATGGGGTCACTCATTAAGTCTTTTATATTGTATTAATCACTACATTAAAATTTATTTCTCAATTAATATTCATAAAACCACTATGTGTTATATATAATTAACTCCTCTTTAATTTTTTCATTGTGAATTACTGATAGGAAACATTTAACATACATATTATTTATTACTAAAAATTTATATCACTATAGATTTATCTATATGTGAATTCATTTCCTTACTCACCTTATAGAATATTGATCATCCACATGTCTAAATCCCATGATCTTAAGATTACAGGGTCATGAACTATGTCTTAGATGAGTCCATTAAAATTCAATGGATCCATTCAACCTTTTGTATTTATTTTATATTTATTTGGATATACAATTTTTACTATAAATAATACATTAAAATACCATGATCATATATAAATAATTAATAATTAATGTAACATTTTAATATATTTATGATATTTAAAATAAAACATGTGCCAATAAAAAAACACGGGGTCATATAATCACATAGCCTTTAGAAACACAACCTTAATATTTAGAGTGAAAAACAACTTTTATTGGCATGTCAATATATGATTATTTATTTAAATTTTGGTTGGGTCCACTTGATACAATTGTATATAGTGACATAAAATAAAGTGTGAACCTTTACTTTTGATATGTATGTGTGGTCATCAAGTAATTTAAATATTTTACAAGGGTACATATCAGATTATTTTATTATCATTTGATATAAACAAGACCCAAACTAGGTTATATTATGAATAAATATTTTAGTGTAACATAAAAATAATCATAAAATTATTTTACAAGTGATAAATTTTAATCTCTCCTCTTTTTTATTCTACCCTAGTTCACTATCTTGACCGTTAATATTGAGATATAAGGTGGATCATCCAAATGGAATTTTTATCTCAATGATGAATGTGAGGGCTACCTAATTATTTTGAAAAAATTGGGGTGTGTTGTTGATAAAAAAATAAATACTTTACAAGGAAACACCATTTGGTTTTTACAATTCATTACTTTCTATCTTCATTTTGAATGGAAACCAACTAGTCATGTGAGATAATTTTATTTTTTCAATAAATATTTGAACATAATAGATCCATCACATAAAATACTAAGAATTTACATATAGTAAGAGACAAAATGTGTGTGAATTCAATTATTTATCCTACCATGAATACTTTTAACATGAAACAAGACAAACCACTTGATTAAAACTCATTGATATTTATTTTTTAAGAATGTCTTGAGGGGGGAAGATATGATATTTATTTTTGGAAGCTAGATGTTGATTGTCATGATAGAATTGCATTTAGTTCCACATTAGTCTTTACTCCATTACTAGCTGACATTCATATCCCAATGAAGATTTCCTAAATCACCCTTTTAGGAGATTTTTTTTATTTTATTGTAAAATTTTCATATTTTGCTCACTGATTTTTAAAGAGGTAGTGTAACAACCCCACTAGGTTTTACCAAAACATAGTAATTTTTTAAAATTAATTAATTACACATATTCATTTTATATATTTTACCATGATAAATCTAATTAGTGATATTTAGCTAGCTACATTTATTGATTAACCAAAATTTTTATAGATAATCCACTTAGCTAAGAATTGTTATTAAAAGATATAATAATCATGAATAATGGTGATTAAAAAATGAATACTACATATAATCATAAATGAAATAGTAAAAATTTAGCCATACCTGATACAACATTACAATCACTTCTATATAAGTATAATGTATAAATATTATATCTTTTGACAATACATAATAATATCTCAAATAATAAAACATTACACAAAGCTCCATGGAGCATGATTCTCCATGAATCAAGAGTCTCCATGACTCAAGTATCAATCTATAATCTCAATTGTAGTATCTAGTGTATCACTCCAACTAGGATGAAAAACATCATCTGAGTATTTTTACACACCAAATATGGACAATAGATCCTTCACATTATCTCCCAACCAAGGGATGGCCCTCCCTTCATGTATGGATAGATAATGATGGTGCAGGAATCCAATGACAAACTAGAACCTGTGTGTTGTAGATTTATAATATATAATGTGTAACATAAAATAAACTGTTATAATATGATATTTCACAAATATGAAAACTATATCAACATATGAAATTCCAATTTTTAATTATAAACATTACATTGGTCAAAGAATTAAATAATTAATGATCTCTAGGATCAATCAATTTCATACATACCACTCAACCAAATTACACCTCATCTTGCATTGATGATGATAATTAAGTTAGTGGAATCCATCCACTTCTTAGTTAGAGTAATTAATGTAATATTTTATTTAAAATATATAATAATATAAAAACCAATATATTCATTAAAAATATTTCCCTTTAGTTGATAAAACTATGCTAAGTACAAAAATATTAAATACACACATTTAGTCCATCAAATGTAATGTACTAAATCCAATATCATCTACTTTATTAAAGAGTAATAAATAGATTTAAGAATAGTCCTACATATAACATACTTTCTAGGTATGATCATATCAAAACTTCTAGTTATCCAAATCACAAAGTAAGTTATAATATTATTTCATCCTTGAAATAATCATTATACACATGATTATTTAATTATTCATCTTCCACATATATAACAAAATCTAGTCCAAAACATCTTAACATGTTTTATATTTAAAACTCATAAATACATTATTTTAATTTTTTTATACAACGTTAAAATATATGCAAGTACCCATTTTCACACTATATGGTAATAGTGTTTTCAAGCATAGCACAATTGTGTGTGAATTCTATTGTATATAGTATAATCTAATGAGACATACAATATCCAATATATTATAATATTATATATACTCTAAGTACACATTCATCTAACAAAATCATCCCAAGGACCTTTTGTAAACTAAATCAATATACTCGATTGACTAGAAACACATAAAACTTCATGTGAATCCCCATTTATGCACATCTAGACATTTATACACAAAATTCATTTATTCAAATTACTAAAATCAAATTGATTTATATTAAATTTTAATTATTTTTCATATAAATATGGTCAATACCTACACACAGTCATTTATATCAAACATTGTGAAATTCATGACTAAGTATCTAAACTCCAAGTATACATAATCCACATTTGATAACCAATAACTAGTCCAAATTTTTTGTATTATCTAAACCTATTTGTATAGAGAATAATAAGTTATCTAAACTATGAATTGGTTTCCTCTATCATAGATTTATAAACTCATTATACACACACACACACACACACACCCATACACATAATTTCATAGTCAAAATGTATTGAAATACAATATGTATATATATTATTACATAGTCAATAGGTTATAAAAACATATAAATTATTTCTCCCAAAATAAATCCCATCCTATAAAAACACAATTGAATGATATATATACATAATGTATTTCACCTAAAAATACAAACTAAGTATATACATAGTTAAACCCCATATAACCCATAGGATTTTATTTAAATTTGAGCACTATAGCTTAGTTTCTAGACTCATTCATTAACCAAAACCAAATCACAAGACCCTATCCATGTGTCATTAAAATGTAATAAATAATCAATGAATTAACTATGATTTTCAATTTGATAAAGGGTTAAAGATAAATCTTTCATATAGCTATAAACTAACATGGTTAATAGCTACAACCCTAACCCTTTCCCTCTAGGTTATGGGGTTGTATGTAGGGTTCTATGGAGGCTGAGCCTTCTATAGATCCCTACATAAAACCCATGTTATTTTTATAATTCATTTATAAACAATGAAAAACCCACCAACCCAAATCAATTCTTTTCATAGATCTAACAAACATTATCATTAAGAATTTAAATACAAAACCAACTTATTACAGTTGCTTATTTTGCCAAGAAAGCACCCAAATCTCCTCTTCCTTACCCTAAATTCAATTTATTATTATCTAACTATATTCTACTCCTTGTATGCATGTGTCATGCCTCACCTCCCTTTTTTCCTTTATTTTATTCATTTTCATCCCCTTAATTTCCATCACCTTCATCTCTATTCACAATAAACTAAACTGACTGATAATATGCATGTAGAAATAGCTCAACAGAAACCCCAATAAGCTATAGTCTACCACCATGTAGCCAATAGCTAAACTTCATCACAATTTTCACAAGAATGATGGTTAACCCACATTCAACAAGTGATTAAAAAACCTAATCATCTAAAAACTTCCAAATGACTCCATAAAATAATCATTAAATATCCTTTATAAAAATATGCATTCTTTTGACTAAAGAAAATTATAGAATTGACTTCACAAATTGACTAATGACAAATCACAATCTCAATGTTATTTCATGTAATGTCAACCTTCAACAAGTTGATTACCAATATCCTTCAATGCAATGTGAATATCGACTATACAATTAAAATAATGACTATATAACATGGTTAAATATATATGATTTTAAATACTATTGTGTATTATTACCAATTTATTCAACTCAAACACTTTGCAAACATAATGATTTCCCTCAATCATTTAAAACTATAATCAATGTCTAATATATATTATGAATATTTAACCTTTGGTCAACACTATATCAAATACAATGACATTTTCATAATTTTCTATTGATATCTTTTGACCTTAGGATAACCATATATTATAATAAAAATCTTCTAATTATTATTATTACCTTAATCCTATATATAAAATAACAACAATGGAATCCATTTATACTTATTATAGTAATACATACATGACATCATATCAGTATACTATACAACAATAGCCTATAAGGCAATGATGTAAGTAAAAACATATATGGATTCACTTATTCAATCAAGAATTTACATTATACAGGATAAGCTACATATGACCAAAAATTTAGTGAAAACACTCAAACAAATCAACATGATCATCAACAATAACTAGATTAGTGAAATCATGTAATCACATAAAATGATCTAAGAACACAAAAGATCACAATAGACATTTAAACAAAAAACAAAGCATACTACAAATATCTACTCAAACAATTAATCATGAAATATGAAATACTATGTGGTGTGTACATGGGTTTCTATTTTCTCTCTCTATCATCCTTGAATGTCTCCATCTAAACCACCCTCTTTGCTTATGTTCTCCCTCTATCACACTTTAAGGGATGGATTTTTCTTGCATCCACCTCACAACAATGAAGGTAGTTAGTTCAAAACACAAATCTATCTATTAAATATTTTTTTATAATTAACAAACATGATCATAATGTATAGAATGTAAAATCACTACTAACTCATAGCAAACCAATAATGTAAATTAAGAAACATATGATTGTCCCATAATTAGAATATAACATAAAACTTAATAAATAAATAGTTAATCAACTAACAACCATATCCATAGATTAAACATGTTTTTCATCTTAGAGAGAAATTAGGACATGACATACTTCCACCCAAAAGTTGGTCATCACCTTGATGATATTTATTCAAAATCAAAATTATGAATTTATTGCATTGTTCAATATAAAATAATATAATAAATAGTAACAAATAAACAAAATAAATGAGTAAATAACCTATAAAATTCATCATAGTCCTTCCAAGTGGTAATAGCTTTAGAATATTAGTCTCACTAGACCTTACACTATGGCATTTCTCTATTATGAAAACTGAGTTTGCAAGTGTCAATTACTTTGATTGGTTATACCATAACCACCTCAGGATCTAGAACCTACAAAGAATTACAATCCAACATAGGTGAATGATCAACAACACACTTTTTAAGATAAGACAAATGGAAGACATTATGTAAAATATCTATATCTAGTGGTAATGCAAGCCTATAAACTATAGGATTGGCCACTTCCAAAACCTCAAAGGGTCCCATATACCTCGATGAAAGTTTTGTTAACCTCTTGAATTTAATCATTATTTTTTTAGGCTTAACCCATAAAAACACTTTATTAGTGATAGAAAATTGCCTAATTATTCTCTTCAGATCAGTACATATTTTCTACTTATTATTTTCCTTAGCCAACCTCTACCTAATTGTCCTAACTTTCTTTTCCATTCTAAAATCATCTTAGGTCCAAAGACTACCCTATCTTCTAACCTATTCCTATTGATTTATGTTCTAAACCTCCTATACAATGCCTCAAACAGAGTCATTTTCAATGTTGATTGGTATGAGTTGTTGTAAGAAAACACAACTAGTGGAAGGTAATCATCCAACTTGTATTATTGATCCATGAAATACATCTAAAAGATATCTTCTAAAATCTAGTTATATTGCTATATTTGACCATCTATTTATGGGTGATAAGCAATGTTGAAATTCAACTCTATACTTAGAGATGAATTTAGAGTCAACCAAAACCTAAAACTCATACTCAGTTCTTGATTTAAAATGATAGTATTTAGAAAACCATGAAATCAATACACTTCCTTCGTAAATCTCTTTGAAATCACAGGTGAATCATCTATAAAATTTCCTGGTATGAAGTGGGCTACCTTGATTAGTTTATAAGCTACTACCAAGATCATATCATATCTTTTTTGTGATGATTTAAACCCTTGGATGAAATCCATATGAATCAAATACCATTTCCATTCTGGTATATCATGTGGATTTAACAATCCATTTGAATGTACATGTTCAACTTTCACATGCTAATATTTTAGACAATGAGACATAAAATCTATCACATCTCTCTTGATTCCTTTCCATAAATAGAGTGTTTTGAGCTCAAACATGAGCTTGGTTACTCTTGGATGTCTTGAATATGGGGTATTATGTAGTTACTTTAGCACTATGTTCCTCATATCCTCTCTATCAGGCACATACATCCTACCATTGCACTATAAAAGACCATCACTCTCTATCTTGAATCCCTTATAACTAGAATTATCAGCATTCTTAGATAATGTCTTCCTAACTTAATCATAGAATTTATCTCATAGTGAGAATTTAATCACCTAATTTTGGAAATTAATCTTGATAGTAGATAAGGTTACAATTTACTTCCTACAAATTAGAGCATTAACTACACTATTCTCCTTTCCTTTGATATAATTAATATCAAAATCATAATCAGATAATAAATATAACCATTGTATTTGATTATCATTCAAGTTTTATTGGGTGAAGATGTATTTGACTCTCAAATTATCTATCTTGAGCTCAAAATATTTCCCCAATAGATAATGCCTCCAAACTTACAAATCATGCATAATTACCACAAATTCTAGGTCATGATGGGCATAATTCACCCCATAAGGCTTAAATTTTTTGGACTCATAGGCTTTCAATGATCTATCTTGCATAATAACTCCTCTAGATCCATCTCTAGATGCATCGGTGATCACTAAAAAATTGACCATTAGGATTAGGAACTCTTAGTATTATTACTGAAGTAAGCCAATTCTTGAAAGGATATCTCATAGTTATCTGACTAGATGAAACTTCAATTCTTCCACTAAAGAGATATAATTGGAATAACTATCTTAGAGAAATTCAAAATGAAATTCCTATAATATATTTCTAATACAATGAAACTTATTACCTCATGCACATTCTTTGGTGTCAACCACTCCATTATGGATTTTATATTTATTGGATCCATTGAAATACATTCCATAGAGATAATGTGTCCCATATAATGAACTTTATTTTAGAAAAATTCATAATTAGACAACTCACCATACAACTTGTGCTTTCACAAACACTACAAAACCAGTTCCAAATGTTGTAGGTGCTCTTCCTCATCCTTGGAATAAAAGAAGATGTCATCTAGAAAGACCATAAAAAAATGATCTATGTAATCTCTAATCACACTATTCATAATATCCATAAATTTTGTTACATAAATTTTAAATAAAATGGTAACATTATGAACTCATAATGGCTATATAGAGTTGTAAATGTTATTTTCAGAATATCCTTCTTACAGATCCTCACTTTATGATACCTTGCTCTAAGATTAATCTTATAAAAGACTATTTCTCCTCACATTTGATAAAATATATAGTAAATTCATCGTAATGGATATCTATTCTTGATCATTGATTTATTCAACATCTTATAATCTATACATAGGCAAAGAATGCCACCTTATTCTTGATGAAGACAACTAGTGTACCCCAAGGTGATCCACTTGGTCAAATTATCCCTTTCGACAATAATTCCTAAAGTTGTGCTTTTAATTCAATAAACTCATTAGTTATCATAGTGTATATCACCTTATACTATAGATATAATCCAAGTATGATATCAATCGAGAAATCAAACTTAGGCTTAGGTGGCAATACTAGTAATTCTTATAGAAACATGTCATAGAAGTTTGTTAGAAAAGAATAATATTTTATAGATGGTTATTTAGACTCCTCCATATAATTTATCTTAACAATAAATTCCTAACATATTTTTTAGTAATTTAACATTTCAAGGCTAAATTATTACCCCTATAATACAAAACTTTGCAAAATTCTAGTCAATAGCCCTTTACAACTAGTCAAACCAATGAATTATAACCTAGAAGGTTAAATTTTGGTCAAAAAATGCCACAAATGGATTTTAAAAGGAATTAATTATTTCAAAAGGATTTTGAATATGTTTAAAAATATTAAACTTACCTTTTCCTAAAGTTTCAAATCTTGAAAAGGTCATTTAATATGCTTTTTAAGCCAAAAAGTCCCCCAAATTACCCCACACTTGCCAAATTTCCAATTTAGAGAATGATAAAGGTTAAAGAGGTCTAATTTTTCATGAATTCACATGTATTAGTTATAAATAATTATATTTCAATTGATGGAAGGTTTAATTATCTATTAAAGGGTAAAATTTAACTCTTTTCTGTCATTTTTCAAGTAAAAGCATAGATTATGTACACCTACAGTAGGGAATATCAAGAATAGGTCATTACCAGGCTCCATTAGGAATTACAAGGTGATTTTAAGATCTAAAATCCCAAAACCATTTCATTTAGCCACTCCTCCTAGTTTTCACATAGTGACCTACTTGTAGTTTTTTTGATGGTATAGTCTGATGGAAGAGGATGAAGATCTAAATTTTAGGGTGAATAAATTAGTCTCAAAGGGATTACTCATGGATTAATTGTTATTCAAATGGATTTTTAATACTCATAAACCATATAGTTGAATACATGCCAATTCATGTAGCCTTGCAACCAAAAGGGTAACCAATTTTCTTCAATTTCTCCTCACTAGGGTATCATTTCAAGAAAATTCTAGTTGGTAAATCTTCTCAGGGATACAACCTACCTTTTCATAGATTTTTTTATGTATTTTTAACATTTTCAATGGTAAAACAAAATATATTTGATAGGAGGAGTCCATTTTTGTAGTTTATGAGATTCAAAAGAAGAGTTGTATGGTTAGGGGGAGAGAGTGTAGATTCAAGTTTTCAATAAAGTTTGTTTACAGGGTTTCCATCATGTTTATCATGATTTACAATTAGTATTATTAGAGGTTATCTAATATTCATATCAATAATACCATCCTATGCTCACAAAACTTCTCTAAAGAGCCATTTTAGCATAGTTTAAGGAATCTTTGCATATATTGAGGTTTTTTACATTGTCCTAAGTTTTAATTTTAGATTCTTACCTTCCTCATATTGCCTCCAAAATGGTATATCAGGTATATGATGGTTTATATTTTCTTACAATTAATTATCTTGGACTTTATCATGCTTTTTCACCTTCCTTTCCCACTTCCATCTCATCCACCCCATCTCACTGCCATACATAGCCATTTTCCATTATTTTCAAGCTTTTTGTTCATCCTCCATCTTGTTTTCATCCACCACTTCTACATTCATAGTCATACCACCCTTAAACAATCCTTGATTATCCTTGAAAACACCTCAAGAGTTTATAATATATACAAAGGATTTTGATATTATTTTGAGATAATTTGGTAGGTACTTTACTTCTTATTTTAACCTTTTTCATACCCTCCAAGTAATCCGTAGGTAGCTAGACCGCACATAGTACAATCAAGGTCAAAGACAACCAAGTATTCCAAGCAAAGGGATATTTTCAAGTAGAGGTTTGGAATCATATTTGGCCTATTATGAGGGTATTGTTATGGAATTTTAAAACCCCATGAATACTAATCCATTTAATTTTATTGTTATAAACCCTTGCTAAGAGACCACCTATAGCAGGCTTGTAAAGCTTAGCACTATGTCAATTCATCACCCACACATTGGTCAAGAGAATTGAATGTTTCATGAAACCTTTGAGGTCAATGTCTAGTTTCATAGAGGATATGAAACCAATAGATCAATATAAGAGTAAGGTGGATAATATAAGTTATCTAAAGCTAGAGTTCAACATAGTCAAGGTTAATTGTCAAAAACCAACCTACAATCTATTTGAGGAGGAAAAGTGTACCTACATCCATGTTTTAGTAGGACTGTAGCCATCTATAATGTATTTTGAAGACCCAATGATTTTGAAGAAACATTCCATGACTCAAAGGGATGTTTAAGGAGAAATGGTCAAGTTGACCCATCAAGGTGAATGGATAAGTCATAAAATATAGAGGGAAATCATACAAGATCTCCTAAATACTCAGTCACCTACAACAACTAAGGAAACACCTATAGTTGCAAAGGTTTGGTCACCAAAAAACCATCCAAGGTATATAGAGAGCATTCCTCAATATAGGATTTGAAACACATCATGTGTAATATAATGAATTAATCATCAAGAGAAAGGTATAAAAAATACATCAAAGTGATTAGAGACAACCTATAGTCCTTTCACTTCAAATAAGGAGACCTATAATAGTCTAAAGAAGGGTATACAATCAATAGGTTATTGAACATTATGGAAAAGGTCTTTAAAATTTTAAAAAAATAAAAGGATGTTGTTATGGATATGGGGATAACATATGAAGGCAAGGTAACTTCACAATTATTATCACAAGCATTCAAACTCTTTCAAGTCCTAGGTCAACGCCCTAGTTTGTAGGAGCATAACATATGTAGTGAGGAACCTTTAGAAGATCATTATAAAAAGAAGGGGATAGTGGCATAGAAGAGGTTTGATAATTAAAAATATGTATCATGAGAGCAAGAGTTATGATTCATATAATAACTTTTGAAGGGATCTAAAACATCTATTTTATAGAGACTGAGTTGTAGTTTGTACATATAACCATACATTCTCAAAGATGGCAGGAGTTAGTAGGAACATTGTGGTATATAGGTCTCTCATGATGAAGGGGAATAGGAGTATATACTAGATAAATGAACTAGATGAGGTCAATGAATATTATGATACATTCTCAAGGAGGGCTACAGTTACGTCTTTTATAAAGGACTTGGGTATGATACAACTATGCTTAGGAGTGATAAGCCTATAGTCATTTACAAGGTCTTTCAATGATAACAAGAAAAAGAGTAATTAGTGGATTATAGGGTTGTTTCATATCAGATGTATGAATATTTTGAGGAATAAAATGATGACAATATCATCAATGGATCATGAAGGAACTCTCAAAGGACCACCTACATAGTCAAGTATGTCAGTCATGTACAAAACATTACTATCCAAAAGCTTTAAAAATATGGTTTCAAAGTCATAGTTTTGTAAATAACATATGATACTAGTCCTTATGTGATATGAAGGATTCCAAAATACCTTCATTTCTTGCAGTATCCACTTATGGTAGTGTATACACAGTCATTTAAGTTGGGAATTACCTTGCTACAAGTGTCAAAGCATGATAGAAAGATGGGTAGAGGATGTTTCAATAATTTTAATGGTATATTGAGATAATTGAAGATTAGTTTGATAAATAAAACATCTAAAAACCATGAGATAAGCTCTAAAAACATGCAAATATAGTCAAGTATGCATTCAATCCAGGGAAAAGGGACATTTTTGAGGATATGAAGATGATAACATATATAAGTGTATTTTTGGTTATAAGTTTGGTAAATATAATAATAATGACTTGAATAATCATCCATACAAGTTTCAAGTCCATTTGACAAGTTTAAGTTCTCAGTATTTTGTCACAGTTATTAGCATTTCTATTTGAGGTCACCATTGGAGCAGGTAGTGTTTTGAGGTGCCACAGAGGTTACTAAATCTAGGTGAGAGTTTAAAAATAATGGGAAAATGTTTTTACATCATAATAAAACCTTTAAATAGTGTAAAAAATCTAAACTATATGTCAACCATGCTCATATAGGTTTTTTTGGGCAAGGAAGCATATAGGCCAAAATGGAAAATTTGACTTTTCAAGAAAAGACATAATTTTAGAGTGTTTTAATGGAATTATAAAACCCCATAATTAATTTTTTAGTAATTTAAACATACGGGAAGATTAATTTTTATCTTAGTGAATAATTTCAAATTCTACAGTTCTAAAGACCCTTCCAAACCTCTTATTCAGATGCTTGTATCTTTCACCATGTGAGGAGTTTGGCCAAATGAAATTAGTATGTTTTGAGTACCCATATGAAATTATAATTAATGAAAAATTTATGTCAGTTGATGGGATTTTATTTTTGAACAATCACTAAGAGTGTAGGTAGCCAAAATGCAAGCAAAACCTTACATGCAGATTTTCTCCACCTAATAATTTTGCATATCTTTTACATGGGAACCCAATATTTTTTTGGAGTTTTAGGGAGGCAAATGTGATATAAATAAATTTAAAAGGTTTTTTATTTGGTTATATTTACTTCACAAATCATAATTTTGAATATTTAGCTTTAAAACGCTTCAAAACCCTCAAAAACTAGTTTTGTAAAAAGTTTATTTTCTTGCCACCAAATCACCATGGATCAACTTGAAACCCATTAAAAAATAAATTAAACTATGAGAGGATTCCATAAATTATAATTTTATGTATGTATTTGTATATATTAGGGGAAAAATCAAGGTTTTTATATAAAAATCATGGGAAATGAGGTACGAGGTAGTTTTCATGAAACCAATTCATGGATATGGAAGCCTAAGACTTGTTCTTCATCCTCAATTATTTAGTTGGTTAGAAGTATTCATAGAAGTGTCCCTAAAAAATTAATAAAAGTTTCCATTATATAATAAAATGGTGTAAAGTGAGCCTAGTCAACCATGTTTATTGAATGGTTTCATGGTGTTTTGTTGTAGGTTCCATGGAGTCCAAGTGAAAACATAGGCTATTAGGCCTATTTGGCCTAATGGGCATAATTGGTCAAATAGTCAAGTTTGAATTTGGAATTTATATGGATATTAAATGAGTCTACATGGAATTCACACATTTCATATCTTCCCATCATTTGGAGATATCATCCACTTAAACCTTTAAAGTCCCATTTCATGCAAGGTGGAGCTTAGTGAAGTAAACTAGTCTTAAGCTTCAGTTGACTAATTGACCAAATCATGCATTTATCCTTGGTTATCCTAAAATAGAGGCTTTCAAATAATTCCAACTTATCTTCAAGATTGAGTTAAGGAATTCATTTTGTCATTTATTTCATGCATTAAGATTGACATAACTCATGTTGGGCCCACCTTTCCTTATTCCAATGCCAAAGAAGAGATTCATGAAAGACAATGAGACAAAAGGATATTATTTAAAGAATTTTTTATCATTTTCTAATTTAAATTAGACTTGATTTGACATGAATTTCACCTCATATTCTCTTTCCAATACCAATCTCTTCAGTTTTCTATGCTTTTGCTATATGTAGGGTTTTTAGCCATTTATTAGGATCCATACCTCTCTTGGCAAGACCAGACTCTACCAAGATTGAGTTTTTAACCTTTTTAACCAAATAAAATGACTATTTCAGATTTCATTATGCTATTATAGTGTATTTATATCAGCTTATTTGCATGTGTGGTAGAGCTTTCTCCCTTGTCAAGTTTTGATTCTTACCTAATTACTAGTTTTTTAGATTATACAGGTCATGTTTAGTGTTTGATGTCTTTTGACTTAGCTTTTAGTGGATATAATTGGCTAGTTAGTGCATTTAATTAGGCATATTCCATAATTTCCCTCAATTTTTGATCACCAAATAAAACATCTTCATGAAATATTAATGCATAGGAGATATTTGGAGTTGTAGATCCAATCATTAATTGTCTAATAAGTGTTTATGAGCTCAAATAGAGTGGATGAAATATAAATATAGGTGTATCACCAATGATAAATTAGGATTTACCTTTATATTTATTTTTCCCCCTTTTCATCCTAGCAATTAGTAGTTGAAAAAATAGTGCAAAGTGATACATCAGAGGATCTAGCCTCACCAAAATCTAGAGGTTTGGTTTGAGTTTAGTTACCCCAAACCTCAAATCATTCCAATGTTAGTCCAAGTGTGAAGGTTTCAGAGCCAAATCTATTAAGCCTTCAAATAGGGTGATATCTAGGTAGCTAATAGTTATGGCACACCTATTGGGACATGAATTCATCTATTATAGTACAAGTTTGTAGCACATTCATCTTCAAAGCTAGTATCTATTACTCCTATGGCCCTTATCTCAAGGTCAAAGGTACATTATTTTTCATAATTTTAGTTATCTTCGTGATTTATAGACCATGATAGCTTATAGAGAAGAATTATATTATTCTTCTCCTTATCAATAGTTATAGTATGATCTTCATGACTCATATCATTCCTATCATGAGCCATATTAGCCATATGATGAGTATACAGAGCCTTATAATTATTATGAAATATCATATTAGTCCAATAACCACTCTCATGAGTCTTTTTATCCTTCTGATTAGCCCAATCAAGTCCCAAATTAATCCATCTCAAGCTTTAAGAAAACTCTATTTAGCTATGAGAAAGAGATGATAAGTATAGACACTAGAAAGAGATATAGTGAGGGGATTTCCAAGTATGAAATTTAGAGTATTAGAGAAAATTTCTAGTGATCTAAAGAGCTATGTGCAACTTTCATAAGGCAAGGTCACTCAACGTCTAGTTCTAATAATTTAGATGTTGGAGGTCTATTAGTAAGCATTGAAAAGAGGTTGGTGGTCTATGAGAAATGCCAAGGTCATCATTTGCATGAGTATATTCCCATAGAGCTTCCATTTTCTCTTTATAATTAGTAAACTAATGTTAATCAAATCCCTTAAGAGTTAAAACAAGCCTTGCCTAACTTTCTTACCTAGAAGTCTATCCAAGAGAGGTCTCAAAAATTTGAAGAAGTTTGTTATGAGAAGTCTAATTTTCATATTGTAGAGATGATATAAGAGCATATATCTTCAATTTTATAGGAAGAAATCCCTAGTGATCTAATACATGATTTTGAGGCCAATTTAGCCAAGTAAATTGGGTTTGCAAGTCAACATATCTAGTATTTAATGGTAGCCATAGATGCAGCACGATAATAAATTCCTTCTTTCACACCCATGGCTGAAAAAAGTATTATAAGTAGAGGTTCATAAACCCAAATTCATAACTTGGAATCAGATACATCAATCTAGAGAGAAATAGGAACATTAAACCATGCTATAAGATACTAAGTTTAACAGAAAACTAGAGATCATTCATCCCCCACTCATATTTCTTTAGAAGGCAAAGTCCTTTCCTTCATGGAAATACATTAAAGAAAAAGTGTAGAGGGATGAGGTAAAGGTGATCCAAGGAAAGCAGCCTCATGAGCAAAATTAGGTATCTATGGTTATTTTTGTAGACCTTTCACATTTTATTAAATACTTTAATGAATATACCATGCCACTTTTAGAGAAGGAACCTCTTATTTTTGAGGAAAATGAAGAATATGCAACTAAAGAGACATAAAATGAAGGTGAATTGAGTTATCAAGAGGAAGAAATCACTATTGGGACACCACTTGGAAATTACAATCATGATTCTATCTTTCATGATGTCAAAGAAGATGACATCTATGAAGAAGATGAGATGTCATTATCTATAGAAGATGAAGATGAAACAAGTGAAATAGATCAAGAACCTTCATATGACTCCATCTAAAAGGTAGAAATGTGTGATCAACATTTTCAAATGGTAAGAATACTAATTAATTTCATGTCCTTTCATTTGATCATTATGAAGAAGCCTTTTGGGATAACTTGGAGAAATTTTGTGAAAAGTTTGATAGTCCATCTCCACCCCATATAGAGATTAAATATTGTTCTATAATAATTAATATTATAGCTATTCATTAAAAAAATTAAAGAATTTCATCTAAGTATAAATACTTATAAAAAATATGAAGACTTTGACAAAGTACTACTTTAAATGTAGCCTACTGAAGACATCAATCCAAGTATACTAGTTAAAGTACCAGTACAATAATTGAATGAGAATGTGTCAAATCATAATCAACTTATGAATAAGGTAGATTTAGAATTATTGATGAAAGAAAGAATAATATGGGAGGAAGATGATTGGATCATAGATCCATATCTTCAATCCATGCATTAGAGAATGGAATTTGGAGGTCCAACTGCATCATCAAGAAGACATGAATATCCAAGTTATCCTATCTATAAGAAGATGCCATAAAGAGGAAGAAATACATTTCAAGGTTCCATGGTGTATCAAATAGCTTTCCATTTGATCCTAGAGGAAATAATCTTAATTCATGTTAGTTGTTTTAGGTTTGATTTATCTAATAAGTGAGTAGTACAAGCAACAATATTTTTCCATTTCATTGTTTTCTTATTTTCTATAGGTTAGTTGTCTCTACATTTTATATTAGTTGTGTTTCCCTTCAGTCTTGTTGTGTCATTTAGAAAAGGTATTAAAAATCCCAAAAGAGTCTATTTCTCAATCAAGAAAGTCATCCAATCAGAGTTGTTATGTCCTAGTTTTCCATTATCACATGAAAACCAATGAACTATTTTGACCATTAGGCTGGTCAACCCCTAAAGTCACCAAAGTTTTTAGTAATTTGACCTTTCAAGGCCAAATTACTACCCCTATAATATAAAACTTTGTAAAAATCTAGTCAATAGCCCTTTACAGCTGGTCAAACTGATGAATTGTAGCCTAAAAGGTTTAATTTTGGTCAGAAAATGTCAAAAATGGTTTTTAAAATGAATTAATTATTTCAAAAGGATTTTGAATATGTTAAAAAACATTAAAATTATGTTTTTCCTAAAGTTTCAAATCTTGAAAAGGTCATTTAATATGTTTTTTAAGCCAAAAAGTCCCCGAAATTAACCCACACATGCCTAGTTTCTAATTTAGAGCATGATAAAGGTTTAAAAGTCTATTTTTTCATGCATTGGAATGTATTTTTTCTAAAGGCTTATATTTCAAGTGGTGAAAGGCTTAGGTCCCGGTCCCATGAAGATTGCAACTGCACTAGATTTTTTGGAACAATCAGTGCCATGCTATTTTTCCTATTTGGTAACTATAGAGACAAATGATTCTCCTAAATATGAGGAGAATATACTATTTACATGGGTATATTTTGGCCCCTATTAGTGGTGTAGGCAATTACATCTCCATACTTAAAAATATTGTTTCTATCTCATGGTAAGTTGCAGCTGGATAAAATTATAGTTTCTTCCCTCCAAATTACAATTTATACCTTCTATTTTTCATCTATAAATAAATAAAGAATTGAAGAGGACCATGATATTAAAAATTAAAAAAAAAAAAAAAAAAAAAAAAAAAAAAAATTCCTTTTTTTACTCTAAATCAGCTTCATATAAAATTTAATTTCCCCCTCCATGGGACCAAGCCCTTAGTTATCTTTAAAGGGCAAAATTAGACTCTTTTCCTTCATTTTTCAAGTAAAAGTATGGATTATATATGGATTATATACACCTAAAATATGTAATATAAATAAAAGGTCATGCATAGGTTCTATCAATAATTTTATGGTAATTTTAAGACCTACGGGCCCAAAACTATTTTATGTAGGTACTCTTTCTAGTTTATACATAGTGACCTACTTATAGGTTTTCTAATGGTATGGTTTGATGGAGGAGGGTGAAGATCTAAATTTTGGAGTGAATAAACTAGAATAATATGGAATCCTCATATATCAAGTGGTTATTATATTTTATTATTCATTCTCATGAACCATCTAATTGAAAACAAGCCAATTTTTATAGATTTGCAACTAGAAGGGTAACCAATTTTCTTTAGTTTATCCTCATCAGGGCATCATTTCAATAAAATTGTAGTTGGATAAGATTATTATGGATCAAACCTAACTTTTAATGGATTTATTCATGTATTTATCACATATTTAATGGCCAAAAAAATATCTTTGAGAGGAGGAGTCCATTATTTTAGTCTATGAGTTTCAAAAGAAGAGTTGTACAATCAAGATGAGAGAGGGTAGATTCAAGTTTTCAATAAAGTTTGTTTGTAGGGTTTACATCATGTTTATCATGATTTAAAATTATTATTCTTAGAGTTTCTCTAATATTCATATAAATAAGCCCATCCTATGCTCATAAAACATCTCCAAAGAACCAATTTAGCATAGTTTAAGGAAACTTTGCATATATTGATGTTTTTTGCATTGTCCTAGGTTTCAATTTTAGATTCTTACCTTCTTCATATTTCCTCCGAACTAGTATATTTGGTACAAGATGGTTTGTGTTTTCATATAATTTATCACCTTGGAATTTTTCATGCTCCTTCACCTTCCTTTCCCACCTTCATCTCATCCACCCCATCCCACTACCATACATAGCCATTTTCCATTATTTTCAATATTTTTGTTCATCCTCCATCTTGTTTTCATCCACCACTTATACATTCATATTAATAACACCCTTACACCTTATACATTACATGTTACCATAAAAAAATAAATAATATGGAGGTCATCATGATCAGGAAAGGGGAAGAATCACATATCAAGCATTATAACATAGTCAAAATAAAAAGCTACATTAGGGTACACAATCAAGTGTGGTCATATGGATGTTGAGGATTCAAAGTGAAAGAGACCTCATTCAATGTTTAATGAAATAAAAAATATACTATAATGAGATAATATGAGGATAAAATTATAATGGAGGTGAAATAAATCAGATTTTGACCTTGAGTTTTGGCACAAGTTCATGATGACCTCCTACAACAAGAGTTCAACATAGTCATGGTTCCTCAAGAAGGTCAATATTAGAATGAGATCACTCCATAAATGGTATAAATACAATCATATAATCAATATTATGAGGAGGAAGGACCAAAATCATATGGGAGGACCTATCTAAGGCCTAAATCACTCTCTTTTTGTATAGGAATTCATCATACATGCCTATCCTATTGAAGGAGGGCCTATCTGACAAAGACTAAAGGTTATTCTAGAATTTTAAGCATAATTAACCATTATATATTATTATAAAGTATTATGTCTTATTATACTACATATGAAGCTATGATATGATACAAAATGAAGCTTTGGAAGGTTAAAGGAGGATATAGTGGCCTACAGTTGGCCTAGAAGTAAGGGTGCAAATAGCAGATTGATTATCCTTGACAACACCTTAAGAGATTACAACATATCCAAAGGAGTTTGATATTTATTTTAGATAATTTTTTAGGTACATGACTTATTATTTCCACATTTTTCATACACTCTAATTAATCCATAGGTAATTAGTCCATACATAGTACAATCAAGGTCAAGACAACCAAGTATTTCAAGCAAAGGGTTATTTTCAAGTAGAGGTTTGGAATCATATTTGGCCTATTAAGAGGGTGTTATTATGGACTTTACCAATCCATGAATACTAATACATTTCATTTTATGTTTATAAACCCCTTCTAAGAGACCACCTAGAAAAGGCTTGTAGAGCCTAACACTGTGTCAATTCATCACCCAGACTGGTCCAAAGAAATAAATGTTTCAAGAGAACATTGAGGTTGATGTTTAGTTTCATAGAGGATATAAAACCAAGAGATTAATATAAGATTAGGGAGGATAAGATAAATTATCTAAATCAAGATTTAAACGTAGTCAAGGTCAATTGCAAACAAATAACCTATAGGATATTTGAGGAGGAAAAGTGAACCTACAACCATGTTTTAACAAGCATGTAGCCATCTATAAGCTTTTCTGAAGACACAGAGATTTTGAAGAAACATTCCATGAATCAAAGGGATGTTTAAGGAGAATTGGTCAAGTTAACCAATAAATGTGAATGGATAAGTCCTAAAATAAGGAGGTAAATCACACAATATCTCCTAAATACTCAATCACCTACAGCAACCAAGGACACACCTATAGTTGCAAAGGTTTGGTCACCAACAAACCATCCAAGGTATATAGAGAGCATACCTCAATATAGGGTTTGAAAGCCATCATGTGGCATATAATTAATAAATAATAAATATAAAGGTATAAAAAATACATCAAAGTGTTTAGAGACATCCTATAGTCCTTTCACTTCAAATAAGGAGACCTACAATAGTCCAAAGAAGAGTATATAGTCAATAAGTTAATGAATGTTATGGAAAAGGTATTTAAATTTTGAAAACCTTAAAAGGATGATGTTATGGATATGGGGATATAATATGTAGGCAAGGAACCTTCACACTTATTGTCACAAGAATTCAAACTCTTTTAAGGCCTAGATGAAATCCCTGGTTCGTAGGATCATGACATATGTAGTCAAGAACCTTTAGAAGATCATGATCAAAAGAAGGGGATAGTGCCATAGAAGAGGTTTGATGATTCAAAAAATGTATCATGAGAGAAAGAGTTATGATTCATATAATAAATTTTTAAGGGCTCTAAAAAATCTATTTTATAGAGACTATGTTGTAGTTTAAACCTATAATCATACATTCTCAAAGATGGCAGGAGTTAGTAAGAACATTATGGTATATAGGTATCTCATGATGAAGGGGAATATGAGTATACAATAGAGAAATGAACTAAATGAGTTCAAATAATTTAGGATTCATTCTCAAACAAGGCTATAATCAGGTCTTTTATAAAGGACTTGGGCATGATACAACCATACTTAGGAGTGACAAGCCTATAGCCATTTACAAGGTCAATCAATGCTAGCAAGAACAATAGTAAGAAATGGATTATATGTTTATTTAATATCCAATAGATGAATATTTTTAGGAATAAAATGATGATTATATCATCAATTTATCATTAAGGAACTCTCAAAAGACCACCTACACAGTCAAGTATGTTAAACATGTACAAAACATTACTATCCAAAAGCTTTAAAAATATGGTTTGAGAGTCATAGTGTTGTCAATTGCATATGATACTAGTCCTTAGGTGATATTAAGGATTAAAAAACACAATGGTTAATTTTTTTACTCTCAAAATACCTCCATTGCTTGAAGTTTCCACCTGTGGTAGTATATACACAATTATTTGAGTCAGGAATTACTATGATACAAGGGTTAAAGCATGATAGAAAGATGGGTAGAGGATGTTTTCAAGAATTTTATGTGTCTATTGAGACAATTTAACATTATTTTGATCAATAAAACATCTAAACACCATGAAATAAACTCCAAAAACATGATAATACAATCAAGTATGCACTCAATCTAGGTAAAAGGGACATTTTAAAGTGAATTTTGAAGATTATAGAATATAAAAGAGTATTTTTGACTTTAAATTTAGTAAATATAATAAAAATTATTTTATTAATCATCAATCCAAGTTTCAATTCCATTAGACAAATGTAAGTGATGGATGTTTTGTCACAGTCATCAACATGTCTATTTGAGGTCACCATTAGAGCAGGTAGTGTTTTGTGGTGCAAAAGAGGTTTATAAGTATAGGTGATAATTTTAAAATAATTTTTTTTATGTTTTTAAATCATAATAGTACATTTAAATAGTGTAAAAACTCCAAACTATATGTCAACTATGCTCATATAGGTTTTTTCAGACAAGCAAACATATAGGTCAAAAAGGTAAATTTGAATTTTGAGGAAAAAATAATTTAAATGTGTTTTTATAGCATGGTAAAAACCCAATAATGAAAATTTTAATTAATTTATAATAAATGGAAGATTAATTTTAATCCTGGTGAAGAATTTCAAATTTTACAGTTCTAGACACCCTTCCAAGCCTCTTGTTCAGATGCTCATATCTTTCACCATAGGAGGATTTTGACTAAATGATCTTAATATGTTTTGAGGAACCTTATTAAATTATAATTAATTAAAAATTAATTTAAATTTAGTTTATTTTCTTTATAAATAGTCACTAAGAGTGTAGGCAACCCAAAATGCAAGCAAAACACTACTGACAAATTTCCTCTATGTGATAGCTTTGTATATATTTTGTATGAGAACCTAATATTTTAAAGGGCGTTAGGAGGTAAATTTGATATAAATAAAATGAAATGGTTTTTTATTTTTATTTATGTACTTTATGAATCATAATTTGAATATATATCTTTAAAACCCTCCCAAACCCTCAAAAAACTAGTTTTGCAAAAAGTTGATTTTTTACCAACAAATCATCATGGATCAACCTGAAACATCTTCAAACATCAATTCAACTATGAGAGGATTCAATAAATTATAATTTTATGTATTGATACATATGGATCAGGTATTAAATCATGTTTTTTATAGAAAAATCATGGGAAATGAGGTATAAGGTAGTTTTCATGAAACCAATTCATGGATATGGAATTTTGAGACTTTTTATTCATCCTCAATTATTCAGTTGGTCAAAAGTATTACTATAACTATCCATAAAATCTCAATAAAAATGGATAATTTTCAATAAAATGGTGCAAAGTGTGCCTAGTCAACCTTGTTGATTGAATATTTTCATGGCATCTTATTGTAGGTTCCATGGAGTAAGTGCATAGATAGGTTATTAGGTCTATTGATCCTAATAGGCCTAATTGGTCAAACAGTCAAGTTTGAATTTTGAATTGAGATGGATATAAAATTAATCTACATGGAGTTCTCACATTTTATATCTTCCATTTATGTGTAAATATCATCCACTTCAGCCTTCAATATCCCATTTCATGCAAGGTGGAGCTTAGTGAAGTAAACTAGTCTTGAGCTTCAATTGACTAATTGACCAGATCATGTATTTATCATTGGTTATAATGTAATAAATGATTTAAAATAATTAAATATTATCTTCAATATTGAGTTAAGATATTTGGTTTGGCATTTATTTCATGCATGAAGATTGTTACAACTCAAGTTGGGCCTACCTTTCCTTATTCCAACACCAAAGAAGAGCTTCATGCAAGACAAGGAGATAAAAGGATATTGATTCAAGACTTATTTATCATTTTGTAATTAAAATGAGATTTTAGCTGACATGAATTTCACCTCATATTCTCTTTTCAATCCAAATATCTTGGCTTTTCTATGATTTTGCTATATATGGAGGCTTTTTAGTCATTTTTTAGGATCTATCCCTCTCTTGGAAAGACTAGACTCTACAAATATTGAGTTTTGTAACCTTTTAAAACAAATAAAATTACTATTTAAGATTTCATTATGATGGTATAGTGTGTTTATGTTAGTTGATTTGAATGTGTGGTAGAGATTTCTCCCTTATCAAGTCATGATTCTTACCTAGTTACTAGCTTGTTAGATTATGCAGGTCATGTTTAGTGTTTGATGTATTTTGGCTAAGATTATAGTGGATATAAGTGACTAGTTAGTGCCTTAAATTAGGCCTATTCCATCATTTCCCTCAAGATTTGATCACCAGATAAAATAGATTCATGGAATATTGATGCATATGAGATATTTGGAGTTGTAGATTTATTCTTTACTTGTATAATCAGTGTTTTAAGAGCTCAAATAGAGTGGATGAACCAGCAATACAAGTGTATCACCAACTATAAAGTAGTATTTCCCTTTCATTTTCCTTCTCCCCCTTTTCATCCCCATAATTATTAGTTGATTAAGTAGTGAAAAGTGATACATCAGAGGAGCTAGCCTCACTAAAATCTAGAGGTATAGTCTGAGTTCAAGTATTCCACACCTTAGATCATTCCAATGTTATTCTAAGTGTGAAGGTTGTAGAGCCAAATATATTAAGCCTTCAAGTAGGGTGACATTTGGGTAACTAGCAATCCCTCCTTTGAGATTTATTAATTTGAATTATATAAATTTTCCTTAGCTTCAACATCCTTTTCTCTCCCTAAAGTTGTGATGTAGAGACATTCTCATTCTCTACTCTTCCCTTAACTCTGATACATGAAATCAACAATTCATGCAAAACAACATTATCAAATTTATCTTATTTATCAACTCTTTCTCGCTTGATTTAAAATAATTCTATTGTTTGATCTTGTTAACTATGAATTATTAGATTCTCTCTAAATACCTTAAGAAACTTTATAATCCTCACACTTTTTACATACATCTCATACCAATTATTCTCAAACTCTCTACAAGTAATCTCATACACTAGCCTTCACTAGGCCATAGGATTCTCTAGACTCTCACCTTAACTAATCTTTGTGATATTATGGCTATAAAATGTATCTTTAAATACCTCTTAAATATTTAAAATACCTATTTCTAATGATCTCAAACTCTATTTTAACTTTTAGTGTTACTCCTCAAACCCTTTCTTATCTTCCTCTCATAGTACCCTTTTTTAGGATTTTTACATTAGTATGGACAAATAGGGTTCAATATTGAGAAAATTATCTAATTTATTGATACCCTCTATCCTATTTCATGTTTCCATGAAGTTTAATTATCTAATTCACTTCCTAGAAACATTTTCTAGCACTTGCATAAACCTAATTAGGTCTCCTTACTTCTCTTTAGAACATAATCTCCTGTAGGTGTATGTACAAATGTCATACCATAATAAAAACTTGAAAATATATTTATTGACTTAAAACCCCAAATAAATATTAATTTTAATCCAATTTAACTATTTAAAATGTTAGTTATTCCACATTTTAGGTATTTAGCCCTAAACTAGGGTTTCTAGTGACTGCATATACCTGAGAGGGTTTAAAATGGTTGTAATGAAGCTATTCTTGGTTTCAAAATACAAAAAGTCTTAGATAAGGTCTATTTAAATTAATTAAATATTTTAAAACTTTAAATATTATTTATAAATCCATATTCATGCTCTAAACATGAATTTGAAAGTGTTTTGTTAACATAGTCTTGTCTATAACAACTAACATAGGGTTTTGAGGGTATATCTGCTTACCTGATGCTTTTAAACACTCCTTTAGGGTTATAATACATAAAATTTTCCTTTTTATCTATATTAATACCATATATAAATCCATTTAATTCATTTTTAAATCATTCAAACAATGTTTCTTGACTGTGTCTTGGAGACAGGGTACACACACAGAATGTTGTCTTGCACCTTGGTTCTTTATTTTAAGAAAACACAACCTATATATATGAAATACATATTAAATTTAAAATAAACATATTTTATATGAATATAAAAAAAATAATCTAATGTCTCTACTTCTTTGGATCAACCTCCTTTTCACATTAACATTCTTGATAGGGTTCTTTTATCACAAGTCTCTCATATTTCAAAACCTACACAGAATTCCTATTACAGTCTTGCAAGACATAGTTATTTTCAATTTTAAAGTTATATATTATTATAATAATAGATTAAATATATAAAAATATAAATAAAAATCATAAAATAATATAAATACAAAATTTCAAAAGGATATGTTTCATATATTCTATCTTTTATTGATTTCTTCTCGTACATTGCCAATAATGTCAGAGTACAGAGTTCATCTTTCACTTATTCCTCCTCTCCTATATAACTCGACCTATTCAAATTATAAATTAATATCATAAACTATACTTAAATCCTATCTATGAATCTACCATCTTTTTTAACTTCTCAAACTTGTTACATTACATTGGAAACTACCTTCTTATCAACTACCTATGTTGGAAACTACCTTCATATAGACATGAAATTCAAAATTCTTGGTTTGTGTCATGTTACTTAATAAATTTATGTAAATAACCATTAAAAACCCACATATGTCCATATATGATCTTATAAAGACATTTTCTTACATGACATTCTCTGACAACTACTCAAAAGATTCTTAAACACACTACATAATTTCAAATATTCAAATGCCCATTTTGGTAGGAAAATACCAAAGGATATAAAAACACACTATAATAATACTATAAATAATCAAATTAGTTATAAATAATTATATAATATTAAATAATATTAAAGACCACATAATTACTTCACTCATGACTGAATGAACAATGTTTTGCTTGATGCTCTTACTTCATACTCCCAAGCAAGAAAGAACTTTATCTCCAATGGAGTGATATAATTTTCTTCCTTATATTATAGTTTATATCCTTGGATCATCATCATTTTTAGATTCTCCTTAATTATTCATATTATCTTATTATTTTCTCTCATACTTAACTCTATAAAAAATAATTATGCTTCTTTTCTTGTAATGCTTGCTTGTAATAACTTGCACTTGATGTGCATTAAATCTTTGGACTTTTCCTCTATCATATGGGATAATTATGACAAAAAAAACTATAGATACACTTATAATCTCACCTACACTTGTTATCATCTTTATGATTTCAATAAAAATAAAGATAATTTCTTTCCTCCCTGCTATGTCACTGAGATTCAAGCCTCCACAAAGATCTATGTCATCAACTTGCTTCACTACTGCCATAAATGATTCCTCTTCATTTTTTTTATCCTCCATAATGTGGAATTCATCTACTAAAATATGTAACTTATCATTATCCATATTTTCACCATGTAAGTCTCTCTCTAAGTTTGTTATCTCTACCTCCAATTGCTCTTGACTGTCATAGACAAACTGATAATCAGATTCCTTACCTTTGTTAATAAATTACACTTCATTTTCCAAACCTTTCAAGAGCTCTACAAACTGATCTATTTCTACTTTGTCTTTCTCATCACCTAGTTGGATGACACTAGCTTCTTTATTTTCATTTAAACCTTCCCCATCCTTTTCAAGGTATTATTCAACTTTATCATTTTTCTCACTTTGTTGATCACTCACCTAAAGCCTTTGCATCTCTTTCTTGAATTCCTTATAAATAAATCTATTCTTCTCTCTTTCCTCTCTCATGGATTTCACCTTCGTTCTCTTCATCTATAGCCTGATTGGCCACATGATTGACTTATTCATCATGACCCATCCATAGTGTGGTTTATCAGTTTCCTTCATCTACTCTATTATGATTATAAACTCATCCAATTTTTACCTTATCTCTGTCACCTCTTTCTCCATCTTTATTATCTTGGTGTCTTCTTATACCTTCATCTCTTTTTGGTATCTCAACTCACTCATTCCCTATTTTATCTTACCTTTATCTATCTTAATATTATCATTCTCTCAACCTATTGGTCTCACTTGGATATATTCTCTTGACAAGTCTTCTCTACTTGCCACTCAAGACCTCTCACTTGGGTCTATCTCAATCTCGATGACCTCACTAGGTCTATCTCCTCTTTTATCCTTTTCCTAGGAATTTTTTTAATCTCTATTGAATCTATCCATGAAATAAATATTTAGAATTATAATATCTCTCTCACACTATCAAGCCTCACTGGCTTCATGGTTTCTTACCATAATCTCACCTTTTCATTCAAACCTCAACACTATCTTATAAACACATTAATAACTCAAAATGAAAACTCAATAAAACATGTAAATTATTTGATATATTATTTTATTGATCTTATTACCATAAAAATTCATACTATGATACCAAATGATATAGATACCTTCTCATTCTCTATTCTTCCCTTGACTCTGATACTTGAAATCAACATTTTTTGCAAAATATGACATCATTATCTTGTTTGATCCTATTAACTATGACTTATTTTATTCTCTCTAAATTCATAAATAACCTTTATTATACTCACACTTTCTACATACATCTCATACCAATTATTCTCAAACTCTTTATAAGTAGTTTCATATACTAGTCTCTACTAGGTTATAGGCTTCTCTAGACTATCATCTTAACTCATGTTTATGATATTATGATTATAAAATTTATCTTTAAATACATATTAAATAATTTAAATACCTATTTATAATTATCACAAACTCTATTTCAACTTTTAATGTCACTCCTTAAACCCTCAATCATCTTCCTCTCCTAGTAGCCTTTTCTAGGCTTTTTGCATTAGTACAGACAAGTATATCTCAATATTGAGAAAATAAACTTATTTACTGAAACCCTCTATCCTATTTAACCTTTTCATGATTTTTTAGGATCTAACTACTTCCTAGATACCTTTTATAACACTTGCATAGACCTAATTAGGTTTCCTTGCTTTTCTTTACAACACAATCTCCTTTAGGTGTATGTACGGATGTCATACCATGATAAAAACTTGAAAATATATTTATTTAATTCAAAAACTAACTAAATACCAATTTTCATCCAATTTCACTAGTGAAAATGCTTGTTATTCCACTTTTTAGGTTTTTATACCTAAACTAGGGTTTCTAATGATTGCACATACCTGAGAGGGTTCTAAATGGTTTTAATGAATCTATTATTAGTTTCAAACTACCACAACGCTTGGATAAGGTATGTTTCACTTAATTAAAAAATTTAAAAACTTTAAATATTATTGATCAATCCCTAGTCACACTCCAAACATGGATTTGATAATGTTCTATCAACACAGTCTTGTCTATAACAACTAACATAGGGTTTTGAGGGTATATCTACTTACATAATTCTCTTAAAATATCCTTCTAGATTCCCCTACATCACATTACCATTATTATCTATCTTAATACCATATAAAAATGCATTTTTTTTATTTTTCAATCATTCAAACAAGGGTTTTTAATTGTGTTTTGGAGACAAGGTACACACACAGAATGTTATCTTACACCTTGGTTCTTTGTTGGAATCAAACACAACCTATATATAGGAAAGAAATATTAAATTAAAAATAAACATATTTTATATGCGTATAAGACAACTAATCCAATGTATATACTTCTTGGGATCACCCTCTATTTCACATTAACATTTTTGACAAGGTTCCTTTATCATAAATCTCTCAAATTTCAAAAGATGCATAAAATTTCCATTATAGTCTTACAAGGCATAATTATTTATAATTTTTAATTTATATAATGATGTAATAAGGGATTAAATCTATAAAAATATCAATAAAAATCATAAAATAAGATCAATACAAAGGTACAAAAAGATGTGTTTCATATAGTCTATATTTTATTGATTTCTTCTCTTACATTGCCAACACTGTCAGAGTATAGAGTTCTTCATCTTTCAATTATTCATCCTCTCCTACATACCTCTACCTCTTAAAATTATAACTAAATATCCTAAATTATACTTGACTCCTATATACGAATCTACCACCTTTTTTGACCTTCTCAAACTCATTACACTACATGAGAAACTACCTTCTTAGAAACTACCTCTCTTGGCAACTACCTTCATATAGACATAACATTAAAAATTCTTGGTTTGTGCCACCTCTTTTATAAAATGTACATATATCACCATTATAAACCCACCTAGGTCCATATATGACCTTATAATAACATTTTATTACATGAATTTCTTTGACAACTACTCAAAAGACTCTTAAACACAGTACATAATTTCAAATATTCAAATGCCCATTTTGGTGATAAAATGCCAAAGGGATATCAAAACACACTACATGACTATTATAAATACTCAAATTACTTATAAGGAATGTTATAGATTAAAAAGTCTTACAAACCACCTAAATAATTCACTCATGACTGAATAAGCAATGTTTTGCTTGATGCTCCTACATTAAGTTGTGTCTGATTTCCAAAATTATCTTGATAGTCAACCTTATTCAAATAATAGTCAACATTTATGCTTTATAAGACAATTTAATCCTAGGATCACATCATATGACCCTAACAGTGCTACAAAAAATCCACTACCATAGTGAATTCAAGAAACCTAATATTTGCCTCAACTAAAAACTTGTCAATTTTGACCTTAGAATCATTCCCATTATATATGAACCATGAATTTGCCATAAATCAAGGATTTATAGACAATTTAATAAGAATAATAGGATCAATAAAACATTTTATAGCTCCTACGTCAATCAAAATTAAAACTAGATGATCAAGCAAAATATTTGATAGTTCTATGGGTGAATCTTGATGCTCAGCCTAATGATTGTCAATAGTTGAATGAATCTATTGATGGAATTTTCATAACTCTAGGATTTATAAATAATTTACTAAGCATATTAGGATAAATGAAACATTTTGTAGCTCCTATGTAAATAAAAATATAAACTACATGTTCTAACAAAATACCTGATAGTTCTATGGGTGAGGTTTGATACTCAGCCTAATGTTATCAATAGCTACATGAATTTATTGGTGAAATATACCTTTATGAGAATAAAAACCCTAGTTATTCAACTTGTCTTGAGGGAATTCTCAATAAAAATGGTCACCTCCACATATGAAGTAACCTCCAACTAGCCCTTTATTTTTAGATAGTTGCTTTTTCTTGAAACCACCATTGAAACCATTACTAAGTTTCATGTTCCTTGAACCACTGTTAAAATTGGAATTCTAATTCTTGAATTTACTCTTGGAGTCTACACTTCTCTACTTATAGTTCTTATTATTGAAATTTGGTTTATAGCTTCCATACTTCTTTTTGAACTTATCTATGACTTGGGTAAGAGATTTTAGTTTCTATTCCTACTGACCACCTTCTTGAACACCTAGTCCATGGTAGATGGACCATGCACATTTACTTCATAGCCAATTTGGGGTTTCAATCCCATGATGAATTTATTGATTTTGAACCTCTCATATGCTTGATACTGAGGTACATACTTAAGGGTCTTGGCGAATTTCTCCCAATATCTATCCACTAATAAATCCCTTTGCTTAAGATTCTAAAAATCTATAATATTTTGACTGAAATATAGTTTTATAATCCATCATGACTAAACAATACAAATTGTTCCCAAGTTGTGGTGGTTGAGTCTAGGTTCATCTTGAGTTTCTTATTTTCCCACCAATTTTCTACTTCACCAATAAGTTGATATACACTCCAAACTACTTTTGTGACTTTAGAATAATTATGAATCTTAAGATATTTATCCATTTCTATCATCCATGCTTTAGCCTCATCTCCTAATATAGTTACATATAAATTGGGTGGATTTACCTTTTTCATATCCTGTACCAACTCTTAATTTACTCAAACTCTCACATCCTATGGCACTTCATCATACCTTTGCTCTTGAAGATGTTCCTAATCATTAAGATGATCTTTAGGTTCCTCTTGAGCATTTTCCTCTTCATGTCGATACACTTCTTGTTCTAGGTCTATGATTTGCTCCCTAGTCTCCTACATGGTCACAATGATTTGTTCTAACTTTGTAGTTTGATCAATGTTAAATTGATTTGGATCAATAAGGGGTTCAATATTTGAAGTACACTCGCCCTTTGTTCTAGTGCACACCATTATTATCCCTACTCATCAAGAGAATTATTTTATGTTAGTATATAGATTAAGTCTTGGATTTCGAGCCTCAGATTTGATACCACAATGTAACAACCCTATTGGGTTTTACCATAATATAGTATTTTTTTTAAAATTAATTACACATATTCATTTTAAATATTTTACCATGAGAAATCTAGTTAGTGATCTTTAACTAACTGTATTTATTAGTTAACTAATTTTTTTATAACTAATCCACTTAGCTGAAGATCACCATGAACATATATAATAATCATGAACAATGTTGATTAAACAATAAATACTACATCTAATTATTAATGTCTTAGGTTACACCCTATCTGAGAAGGGGATTATTCAAGTCCTCTTTCTCCATCCTAGTCCAACATGGGACTAACCCTAGGCTATGGGTCACCTAATCTTGGGTTAGACCTCTAGAGAAGGTTCACATCCTTTTGGGGCTATCACCTGTACTAAACCTAAACTAGCTTCTTGCTAGGGAAAAAGGAAAGATATTGATAATAATTCATAAAGGCATGTAAAAATAAGGTGATGAACTAAATGTTTTGATCCTTATACTTGCACAAGACACACTAAAAGACACATTCAAGAATGATAAAAATCACTTCATTCAATATTTAATAAAATTCCACATAATTATTTCACAAGGCATTAACTAGCTATCAACCTAGCATGGGAGGGTAGTTGTCCACTTATACACTGACCAATAGACTATATATGCACGTAGAATGACCTGTGAGAATTAATAAAAAACTTCATGAAGGTGAGAAAACTTAGATAGAGGTAAGGAAAACATACATTAACTTAACCACATCAATGAATTCATAAGACACACTTCAACTCAGCTTATAAAATGGAAGAATTTAGTATTTTATTGCATCAAATAGGTGTTATAGTACAAATCTTGGCAGAGTCTAGTCATGCCAAAGAGAGGGATATTTTTCAAGTCTTTGAAGCCTATATTTATAGAAAAATGGGATGAGAGAAATGGGGATCATGCATATAATGATGGATAATGGAGAATAATGACCAATATTTCCCATCATTAAATGTTGATTCAGTTATAAAAGATAATAATACCTAAGATTACTTCTGAAAGGTGGCCATAACAACTATATCCATCCCTTTCAATCTATTTTTGGCCTATATTAATGTTACTTATGATTAAAATTGTTGGATCAAGTCATTTTAAAGATAAATTCTAGTGTCAAAGCCATTATAATAGCTAGGTTAATCTATTATGATCTTTTTCCAACATGGATGTGTCCCTACTAGTTCGTTTGTATCATGAAAGAGTGGAGGAAAGGGTCATAATCATTTTACTAGCTTTGGTGATAAATGCATCAAAACCAATGTGTATACCTCTATGCCCTCCCTTTACAATATTCACTTTGGTTTGACCTCAACTGTATTTGATCTTTATTTAAAATCTAAATTTGAATTTTGATATTGACACTTGATCTTGATCTAGGTTTCTAAAAATGTACCACCTAGTATCTTTTCATTTGTTATCAAGACCCTACTAGCTCTTTGATCATATATACACCATCAATCTCCTTGGTCTAGTTGAATGTCCGTCATTGATATCCTTCTACTTGATTAAACATGAATCATTGATTAGGCCTTTTATCACAATCTTGACACTTGGCAATTGCATGTTCCTTCTTAAGATCATCTAACTCTTTGACCATTACTCATATAGTTAGATCTTTATGTTATGATTGAATGCACACTATTGATCTAACTAGACCCAATAATTATGTGAGATTATCCCTCACTATTGGATACTAACCATATTATATGATTTGGACACTTGTTAGATTTTCATTTACTTTTGGGATCTATTGATTTGTTGACGGTAAGATCATCATTGATCTTTGATGCATGATTGAATGTGCATAATTTGATCTTTGGGACCCACTGACACTGTCCTAAGCTATGTACCATTTGATTTGATCTAATATTACATGATATTGACACTTATTAGATCCATATTCAACCTTGGAATATTTTAATTAAAATGGATTTTTACCACAAATTTAACTTGACATCCCCATGCACATCCCATTCTGCTAGTTCATCTTTGAATGCTTATAACTTGAAATAGACAACTCGCCAAGTCATGAAATTTGTAGAGAATATTAAAGACATGAAAAAATTCATTTATATTTAATCCTTTGGCATGAGAGGTTTTATAAGCATACTTATAAAATGAACAATCAAGCTGACCAATCCATTTCTTTATGATGTTTGAGATGGTCTGGCTCTTTAAAGCTCATCAAATTCACACTTTAAGCTTCATTAAAGTGTGTCATAAGCTTGTAAATGGTAAATGATATTATACTTAAGTCTATCTACTCCTTGTGACATTAGATCACTCTTCAATTAAGACCTTACTTAGCTTCTTATTCTAGATTAGACAAATTTTGGTATGTAGGCCAAATTTGGCCAACATCTTTGACAACTTAGTTGGGTAACATGCCTGCTATGCTTGAGAACTCAGACCATTTACATGGATATTGTATTTAAAAATAATGATTAATATAATCCATGATTACAATAACCCTTTTCACTTTCAAAGATAATGAATTCTACCAAAATAGAGAAGGAAACAAACAAAATAGGGAAGCTAATTAAATAAAGAAAAACAGAACAAACTAATGTTCTAAGACAACACTTGGAGGAAAGTTAAAAAATAGAACTATGTATAAGGAACTCAACCTTTATTAGAAATGTTTAAAGTGTATCCAATTAACTGGGTTATGAATCTACTCACCATACATCCTTCCAGGTTAGAAGTCATTGAGGGATTTGCAGCTATAGATTATGTATGGACCACTCCAAAGAGAGTCAAAATTTATATGCCTTCCTAGCTTATCTATGTCCTCATCCCACTTGAGGACCAAATATCCTTTTAAAATTCACGAAAGAATCTCCTTTGTCAAATGATTTTTTCACTTTTAATTAATGGCTCTCCATGTCTACTACAAACTGATGTCTTATCTCTTCCAACTCTATGAGCTCAGCATATCTGATCTCCATTAGTTCATTATATAACAACTTAAGTTGGTGTATCAGTTATAGGGTAGGAAATTCAAGAGAAATAGGCATTATTTATTCCTTACCATATACCATATTTTAAGGAGATTTGGCTATTGAACTCTTATAGGTAATTCTATCAACCCATAGAGATGAGTTTAATTTGAGATGACATGATCCCTGATTATCTTCAATTATTCCTATTATGATCTTCAACAAGTTTCTATTAGTCAACTCAATAAGGCCATTACCTTGTGGATAGTAATTTGATGAAGCATTAAGAAATACACTATGTTTAACTACCCATTGGTTGATTCTTGACCCCCAAAAGGCCATAGCATTTTCAAAAATAATGGTTGAAGGGATTCCAAATCTAGTAAGCAAACATTAATAGAAATCTATAACATTGGTCTCATTTGATTCCTTCAATGCCATTGATTTTATAAATCTTGTGAATTAATATGTAGTAGTTAGTATCCATTTATGTTTTGAGACTGAATTAGGGTTAATGAGACCAATAAAGTCCAATACTCATTAGACAAAGGGTTGACTCACTATAATTGGTTGGAGAGGTAAGGCTATGAGTTTCACCTTTCCAATAAACATAACACACTATCTTCATTTCCTAACCCATGTATGAAAATCACCAAATATTCTTGGCCAATAATACCCACCTATCATAATATTTTGGGTTGTGTTACTTGTTGAATAATTCCATCCACCATCTCCATCATGAAACTCTTGAAGCAACCTTTCCTTTTGATTTTGTTCAATACATCTTAACAACATGCCATTGATATCATTTTTGAACAAAACACCATCAATAAGAAGAAATGGAATGGATTCCAATCTACAATATGTTATTTTTAGAGTTAGGTGAGAAGGATAAATACCATCTTGTATATTTCTTACCAAATCATGATACCATCTACAAGGTGAGGTATGAACAACTATAACTTCTTTACTAGTTAACACCATAACCACCTCATTAGATTTTTATAAGTGTTGGGCTAGATGCTCAGAATGTACTTTGCCTCTAATTAGATTTGTGACCTTGATCTCTAGACTATACTCCATTACCATTGTTATCCAATCAACTCTTTTCTCATTTATGTCTTTGTTCAAGAGTATTTACTTAATACTTGGATGGGAAACTATTAGGTGTATCTTATTGTCAAACAAAAAGTATCTAAATTTCTTGAGAGAGCTTCTGACTGATAGTACATGATTTTCAATAAAAGAATACTATGTTTCATATTCTTCCAATCCTAGAATAAATAAGGATATTTTTTACTTAAAGGATTCATGATTTTGCTGCTTAAGAATGCCTGAAATGGTGTAAATGTTAGCATAGGTGTATTGAATGAAGTCCTTTGAGAAATATAATTCATGAGCATAGGAGCACTAACCATAGCTTTCCTAATTTCCTCAAAACTCCTTACCCCTTCCTTTGACTAGCTAAATCTTTGATTATTATTTAGCATGGTTGTAAGTGGCTTAGCTAAAATGGGAAAATCTGAGATGTATCATCTGATAAAATTTATCTCCCCTAAGAAACTTTGAAAATATATTTTTTTCTTAGGTAAGGAAAGTACAAGAATTGAATTTATTATTTTAGGATCTATTCTTAAACCATGATTTCAAACCATATGTCTAATGATCTTACCTTCATGAAATGAGAAGACACACTTTTTGGGATTCAAGGATACCCCAAATCGCCTACAACTTTCAAACACTTGATCAAGGTGAACTATGTGCTCACTTGAATAATTTGAGAACACTATTACACCAACCAAATATACCAACATAGATGTTTTAAAAAGGCCATGGAATGCCATATCCATGGCTCTCTAAATAGTTTCTCTATCATTGGCCAGGGAATCTTTATATATGTAAATGTCCCCCACTTTATGGTGAAGGTTGTCTTGAATTGGTCTTCTTCCTTGACCAAAATCTAGTTGTAACCATTGTATCCATCCAACAAGGATAACCTTTCTAAACTTGAAACCAATTGTAAAATCTACTCCATAGATGGTAGTGGATAGTGGTCCTTAATATCAGCTTTGTTCAAGTCATAAAAGTCAACACATAGTCTAATTTAACCACTCATTTTACATACTATAAAAAGGTTTACCACCTAAGTTGAGTGCTTGATTGGAAATATAATAGCTGACTTAATGATCTTATGAATCTTAGTTCTCATTAAAGGCTCACGATTAGGATTAATAGGCCTTTGTCTTTGTCTTATTGGCTTAATTTCATATTCTAGTTTAATGGTGTGTTGAGATAGACTTGGGTCAAATCCATTGAGATCACTAAATTGTCATGAAAATACATCAACAAAACTTGCACATAACTCAATGAAAGCTTCCTTTTGTGAATAAGTGCATACCTTACCCAACTTTAGGTTCTTACCAGGTGCAACTTCCACATTGACATAGTGTTCTTCCTTTGTTGACAAAGATGAATTTTATTTCATTATCTCATCATTACCATTGAAAATGTTTTTAATTGTTACCAATCCCTTGGGAAACTTTTTTTTTTCATTTGTATAATCTGATCACCATATTGTTGTAAGTAATTTGACTAATTTCTTGAGGAAAACTCAACCTCCTCTTGCAATAATCTAACAATCTGATTGTCATATTCAAAAAATTTAAAATTATCATTATTATATATAATATATAAGGTCTTAAAACCACCTTAATGTGTGATTGGAACTTTTCACTTCTTACATCAGTTGAGATACTAAATTGTGCCCTAATGGTAGCCAACCTATCTACATGTTTATTCTCATCTCTTGGTATTGCTTGAATGTTGAAGGCCTAAAAATATTCAATTAAGTCCCATACCTTATAAGATTTATGAAATGGTTTTTTGAATACACTAAGACCTATCACTTGGTGAACTACAAGTTTAATATCATCAAAGACTTGAAAGGTGTTAACTTTCATATTCCTAGACAATTGTATACCATGAACAAGTGCCTCATATTCTATAGTATAGTTTGGAAAACCAAATTGAAACTTAATAGATGATAATTAAATTTGATTTTATGGATAAATAAACATAATTATATGCCCATTACCATGTTTATTCCTTGATCCATCAGATTAAAATTTCCAAATATCATCACCAACCTCATCATCCTTTATCAAGGCTAACATTAGTGACTCTTCATCATGCAAGCAATAAACACCAAGTCCTTCTTAAATTATATTATAAGGATAATATTAATGTGATATAGAAGCCCAATCATCAAGGAAAATATATATAATCTCATCAAAAGGTGATTTATTTTACTCTACACTATCTTCTATCACCTCATTTGAGATGAGGTAATTGGTATTCACAACACTTGGCATATATGGTTCCAAATGGAATCATGCAATAGGTTTAGAATGTATGGTTACCTTGGTACCATAAATAGTATTGAAAATAAAATATGTCCAATTAGATAATAATTATACTACAATTTTTGAGGCAAAGTACCTTGATAGACACATTGGAAAAATAGGGAGTGAAGTCCACCACAACTACATCATACTAAATGGTAACATTGGGACAAACATGCAATGTAAAATTTAGATCCTTAATGATGCCTACTATGTTTTTTTGGTAAACCATCCAATTTATATAAACCTTTAAAATTTATCTCATAGACACGACCAAGCTTGTCTATAATTCACTTAGGCATGACATTATTACTGGCTCTACTGTCCACCATATAGTTATGAACTAGATAGACACCAATTATCGAAAAGAAGTAAAATGGAGGATTTTTACTTTAATTTAACTCATATTTTCTCCATTTTTCCATTTTTTTAACCTATTGTACTTGATGTTTTATTGGCTAGTATGAATTAGTTAGGACAACTCATTATTTCTCAACTAGTTTTGGAGACACCTTGAGAGCTAAAAGCTCTTGGATAAGCATATCCTTTTGTCTTGGAATAGCTAGGGAATCCCACATGATAATTATAAAATTGGATTTATTCATCTTATCTATTATGTTGAATAAATACCCACTAACCTTTAACTTCACCTTTTGAACCACTGGTTATTCATGAATTAGAGGTATTTGAGGGACCTTCCTAGCCTCCGTATTTTGATTTTTTTTATGTTGTGCATGCAACATGTTGATATTTGGTACTTTTGTAAATAAAATTAGGAATAATTTAAGAATTAGTCACATATTATGCATCATCAATGCATCTTATTTTATCTTTAGTTATAACTACAGCTTGACCACTTGAGCTGCTAGTCTCACCACCATGATTGAATGCAACATAATCGTCCATTTGCCAATCTACATTACTGGCATCAATTTTACCTTGAAATTGTTAAGACTCTCTTTGGGGTAACAAATTTGTCTCTTGATAATAAACTCCTTGAAGAGAAAACTATTCTTATGTCACTTAAGGCATAGTAATGTTCTATGATATCAAGGCTTGGTCCTAAGCATCATTGAGGTTGGAGGGATGCCAAATTGAGTCATGCATTAAATTTTTTTGAGCATATGGTTTAGATAGAACTATGAATCGTTGTGATTATTAGGTTGGTCTATTTTATCTAAATCCTTGATAGGGAGGCATTTGATATTTGAAAGGTTGATAGGAGGTCTAGTTCTATTGTTAATCAAGCCTACCCTGGTACTGATGTCTCTTAAGTTAAACTTATTCATTCCCAAAAGATTGCAATAAAATTTTAAATTATCCAATCACACTAACTTGACTATAATGGGATGAAACTTTAGCTTGATGGTATGAAATATATTGCAACTCTAGGAATATAGGCATTGGAGGCCTAGGTGAAAGTTTACCAGCTTGTATCAAATAATTTTCTACTCTTATGGCAACCTCATAAGCATTTAGAAAGGTATTGCCACCCATTGAATATATCATTACATTGATATCATAATTAAGGGATTTTATATAGTACCATAAGGAATATTATGGGGAAAGTCTAATCACTACATGAATCCTATTCAATGTATTATGGAATCTAAGCTTAAAATCAAACATAAACTCATGGGCAACTCTTTGAATGGTAGTCAACTACTCAACTAATGATAGGTGATCACAATTATATTAAAAATACTTGACTAAATCTACTCCTAACTCATCCTAGGTAGTGATATAATTCAATAGAAGATTTTTATACCACTACAATGTTTTTCCTTTGAAGGAAACAACAAGAAATATAATAGCCACATTATCTTGAATAACATTGTGAATGGAGTAAAGGTTGAAAACATATTGGATGTGCTCAATAATAGTTTTTTTTAATATTCTCTTGAGAATAATGGGATAATATTAAGGGTAGACACAATAATGTCATAAAAATGGGTCAAATTTGGTGGACTACCTATATTGAATGGGATGAACACTTGATTCTCGATAGCCATTTGGGTAATGGGAATTAAATTACTTAAAATAATATGATGATCAAGAGATGAATATTAATTTTTAGGATAAGTTATTATCCTATTAAATATTTCTCTCTTAAATGAAATAAAAGGTATCTCAACGAATTCAAGGGGAATACCTTTACTATATGACCTTGTAGTAACCTTTGGCATGATAATGTTGTCTTGATGGTGCTATGAACTTTGTAACTTTAAATATCTTTAGCTCTTAATGATGATAGATCTCATTTAATATTGTCTATTCTTCTCTTTATCTCCAAATTTCAGTTATCTTAAGGATAATGGGTCCCATTAGGCATTCCAAAACACTGGGCATCCTAGGTTGCACCCTAGTTGAGAAGGGGATTATTCAGGTCCTCTCGCTCCATCATAGTCCAACATGGGACTGACCCTAGGATGTGGGTCACCTAATATTGGGTCAAACCTATAGATAAATATGTATTAATTTTGGGGTTATACCCTATACTATAACTAAACTAGCTTCTTGTTGGGGAAAAGAGAAAGAGATTGATAATAATTCATAAAAGCATGTAAAAAAAAGGTGATGCACCAAATGTTTTTATCCTTATACTTTAAAAAGACACACTATATGATGAATTTATGAATTATAAACATCACTTCATTCACTCTTTGATTATTTTACACATAAATATTTCATAACAAGTCATTAACTAGCTATCAACCTAGCATGGGAGGGTAGTTGTCCACTTCCACACTGACCAATAGACTATAGATGCACTTAAAATGACCTATGAGAACTACCAAAACTCTGCATAAAGGTGAGAAAACCTAGATAAAGATAAGGAGAAAATACAGTCACTTAACCACATCAATAAATTCATAAGAGACACTTCAAATCAACTTGAAAAATGGAGGAATTTAGTCTTTTATTGCATTGAATAGGTGTTATAGTACAAATCTTGGTAGAGTCTAGTCATACCAAAGAGGGATATTTTTCAAGGCTTAGAAAACTATATTTATAGTTGAATGGGATGAGAGATATGGGGATCATGCATATAAATATGGATAATGGAGCATAATGACTAATATTTCCCATCATTTGGCATTGATTCAGTTAGAAAAGATCATAATGCCTAAGATTACTTATGGAAAGAAGCCATAACAACCATATTAGTCCATTTCAATTTATTTTTAGCCTAAATTAATACTCTTATAGTTACAATGGTAAGATCAAGTCATTTAAAATTTGAATTATAGCATCAAAGTGGTTATAATATCTAGAATAATCTATTATGATCTTGTTCTGGCATGGATTTATCCCTACTATTTTATTTGTGGCATGTAAGAGTCGAGAAAAGGGTCATAATCATGCTTCTATATTTAGTGATGAATCCATAAAAATTAATATGTCTACCTTTGTGGCCTCTATTTTTAATATTTTCTCTAGTTTGACCTCGATCATATTTAATCTTTATTTAAATTTTGGCTGTGACTTTTGATATTGGCCCTTGATCTTGATCTGGGTTTCTAGAGATGTGCCTCCTGGTATCTCTTCTTTTTTTATAAAGATCCTAATGACTCTTTAACCCTATACACACCATCAATCTCCTTGGTCTAATTAAACAAATGCCATCAATCTCCTTCCACTTGATCAAATATGCACCATTGATTAGGACTTTTATCATGATATTGACACTTGGTAATTATGTGTTCCATATTAAGATTTTTTGACTCTTTGACCCTCACTCACACCATTATATCTTCATGGTATGATTGAATGAACACCATTGATCTAACTAGACCTAATAATTATGTCATATTTCCACTTGCCATTGAATCCTTACTAGCTTCCATGATTTGGATACTTGTCAACTTTTCATTTGATTTTGAGATCTACTAGCTTATTAACTATGAGCTCATCATTGATCTTTGATGCATGATTGAACACACACTATAAGATCTTTAGGACCCACTGACACTATCCTCACCCAAAAAAAATTATATTTGATCCAAGTTTCCATGATGTTGACACTTTTCATATCTACGTTTAATCTTGAAAAATTTGAATTAAAATGGTTATTTGTCATAAATTTAACTTGACATCCCCACACACATCCCACTCTTCTAGTTCATCTTTGAATGCTTATAACTTGAGATAGACAACTCGTCAAGTCAACAAAAATTGTAAAGAATGTTTAAGGCATGAATAACCTCATGTTCATGTAATCATTTGGCCTAAGATGATTTCTAATCATACTTATAAAATACACAATCGATTTGACTAGTTTATTTCTTCATGTCATTTGAGATAGTTTGGCTCTTTAAAGCTCATCAAATTCACACTTTAAGCTTGATTAAAATGTGTCATAAGATTTAAAATGGAAAGTGATATTTTCATGAAGTCTATCTTATCCTTGTGACATTGGATCACTCTTAAATTAGGACTCTGCTCAATTTATTATTTTAGATTAGGCAAATTTTGGTATGTAGTCCAAATTTAGCCAACACTAATTATAAATTCAATATTACAAATTCAGCCAAAAATAATAGAACATTACATCCACTATTGTATAAGTATAATGTATAAATATTATAATTGTTAAAAATACATAATGATATCTTAAATAATAAGATATGATACAAAGATCTGTAGAGGATGGGTCTCCATGACTCAAGTATCAATCTGTAATCTCAAGTGTAGTCTTTAGTGTAGTATTCTAGCTGGGAGGAAGAACATCATCTAAGAAATTTTACATACCAACCACAAACCATATATTCCTCATACTATCTCCCAACAAGGGGATGAATCTCTCTTTATGGATGGGTAGATAATGATTGTGGGGAAATCAAAAGTGAAAAACTATAACCCATGTGTTGTAGATATATAATACATAATGTGTATCATAAATAGATTTGTTCTAATATGATATTGCACAAGTATGAAAACTATATTAGTATATGAAATGATAATGCTTAATTATAAACATTACTTTGGCCAAAAATTTAAAAAAATAATGATATTTAGGATCAGTCAATTTCATACACACCAATCAATTGGATTACACCTCATCTTGCATTAATGTCACTAATTAAGCTAATGGAATTCATCCACTACTTATTTAGAGTCATTAATGCAAGATTCATTTTAAAATATATAATAATGTAAAAACCAATAGATTCATTCAAAATATTTCCATTTAATTGATAAAAATCTACTAATTATAAAAATATTAAATACTCACAATTAGTCCATCAAATGTAATGTACTGAATCCAATATCATCTGGTTTACTACAGAGTTAAATAAAATTAAAAAATAGTCCTATTTATATCCTACCATCTGGGTATGGTCATATCAAAATTTCCAGTTACACAAATCACAAAGTAACTTATAATATTATTTCATATTTGAAACATTCATTAAACACATGCTTAGTTAATTGTTCATATTTTGCATATATAACAAAATCTGGTCCAAAACATCTTAATATGATTTATATTTAAAACTCTTAAATACATTATTTTAATGGTTTTATACAACATTAAATTGTATACAAGCACCCATTTTCACATTGTATGTTAATAAAGTTATCAAGCATTACACAACTATGTGCGAATGTGTGTGTGTGTGTGTGTGTCTATATATATATATATATATGGAATAATATTATCAACCATATACATACATACATACATACAGTTCTCAAGTAAAATTTTTATCATAGTACAATTATTTTATTGTATACATTATACTCAAAGAAGACATCCACTTTCCATTGTCTTATATTATTTTATATAATCTAAGCACACATTCAACTAAAAAAATAGTCCCAAAGACCTTTTATGAACGAAATTAATATACTCCATTGAAAAGAAACACATATAAATTCATGTGAATCCCCATTTATACACAACTAACCATTTATACACCAAATCCATTTATTCAAATTACTCGAATAAAATAAATTTATATTAATATTAAATTTATTTTCATATAAATATGGTCAATATCTACACACATCATTTATATCAAACATTATGAAATTTGTGACTATGTATCTCAATTCCAAGTTTACACAGTTCACATTTGATAACCAATAACCTATAACCAATCCAAATTTGTTGTATTATCTAAATTGATTTGCACAGAGACTAAGAACTCATCTAAACTATGAATTGGTTTCCTTTGTCTTAGATTTATAAACTTGTCATAAACACACACACACACACACACACACACACACACACACACACACACACACACACACACACACACACACACACACACACACAGAGATATATATATATATATATATATATATATATATATATATATATATATATATATATATAACTCATCCTTTAAATATACTATCCCTAAATATAAATTTTAGTTGATAAAAATAATTCTACCAAGTCATTATATACTAAATAAACTCCAAAATTCATTTGTTATTACAAGCTACATGATTTTATTATAACACTAAGTATATATCCATACCTGTATCAAACCATAATAAATATTTACCAATAGAATTTAAATGAAATATTGACCTTCCATTTGTACATTTGTACCTATATATACAAATTCATCTATATGAATATATAATTTTATCAAGCACTAGGTTAAATATATACATAAGTATACATCGGTGTATATATATATTTATACATAGTCAACCAATTTTTAAACACATAACATTTATATATTATTTCATAATCAAAATATATCTAAATGCATTACCTATATATACTATTACACATTTAATAAGTTATAAAAACATATAACTTATTTCTCTAAAAAGAAATTCCAACCTAGTAAAACACAATCAAACAATATATATGCATAATGTATTTCACCCATATATACAAACTAAGTATATAAAAAATCAAACTCCATATAACCCATAGTATTTTAATTTAAAGTTGAGCAATATAACTTAGGTTCTAGACTAGTTTGAAAACCACATATTAATAATAAGACCCTATCTATATACCTTTAAAATGTAATAAATAATCAATTAATTCACAATGATTTTTGAATTAATAAATGGTTAAATATAGAGCTTCCATAGATGTGTAAACAAACATGGGAAAAACCTAAAGCCCTACCCCTTTCCCTTTGGGTTAAATAGTTAGATGTAGGGTTTTATGGAGGTTTCACCTTCCATATGGCCATACATACAGACCCTATTATTTTTTTAATCCATTTAAAAACAATGAAAAACCCATCAACCTAAATCAATTATTTTCACAAATCCATCAGACATTATCATTTAGGAATTTAAATACAAAAATATTTTATTATTTCTGGGAAACCAGGCTTTAGTTTCTAAACAATAAAGAGGCTACATTAAGGGGTGAAATATAATCAAGCGTACTAAAAAATAGATTTGTATCAAGTTGATCAAATTAATTACATGAGGAGAAGGGATGACTTATCTAGAAAAACAAGCTACGATGGCTAATATAGAAGCTAAAAATTATTTTGAAGGACTAAGAAGATGTCAATAACCTAAATCTAGATTTCATTTGATGAAGGATAAGAGTTCCAAAAATATTTCACTTTGGTGTCCAAAGCTATAGTCTAGTTCTAGTGTTGTTGTCCAATTCAATTTATGGTTCAAGATTATAGTGCAATCTAGTTTTTGGGTCTTGTATGAATCTTTATTTCTCCAGAATCATTTGTATGTACCATAGTCTAATCTATTTTATTCTCAAAATCCTAGGTATATCTACACATATGAAACAACAAATATATCAAAAGCAAAAGGGAAAAAAACTAGGTTAGGGGAAGTATGATTGCATGATTTAGAACCCCTACTATCCTGATTGCTACCTACATTAACCCTCAAACTAGGGTCTTAGATCAAATATATTTCTCCTTTAGGGAATGTGTATAATAAATGTGCATGGTATATGCAAAAATGAACTTTCACCTAGGCCCTTCCCTGATCAAGCATGCAAATCTATGTGTGATGCAGAATTTTGAGCTATATTATTAACTGATTTTAATTACATAGTGTGCCAAAATCATAAGTGCTAGATATAAAATGCCTTGTGAAGTACTTTATATAGGAGACTCTTTATTTTTAATTTGAGATATAATCCCATTAGCTAAGATAAAAAAGGTAAATAAAACTTAAGGGAGGGGATAAAAAGTGTTATAGACTTGTTAAGAAAGAAAAATGACCATTGGACAACAGTACCAAGTAGTGCAAGAGCAGCAAGTACTATAGTCCTATAGAATTATATTATCTGAGAATCAAAAAAATAGGTTAGAACTGACACAAGACAAGTTTGGGGGTCTCTGGGGATATAGATCAGCTGACTAAGATAATAGAGGGGTGATAAAAGTAAGAAACAAGACCAAGACAAGCAAAAAAAGACATGGATATTATGAACAAGGCTCATATTCTCCATTCAAAGTCTCTTATGAAAAGGACTATTAAAATACATGATATGTGTGGTTTCTTGACTAATTTAAGGTGTATACATTTTCCCCCCTTTTATTCTAGTGATGTAATGAAATGAAATACTAGATTAAAATAATTAAAAGGAACATTTGTACCTAAACCTACCTATGTGGACATAAATGTGTTGCAATGGTCCAACTCATTTCATGGCTAGGGAAGTGGATGGAGAGTCAAATAATACCTAGAGAGAGAAGGAATCCATGAATTATATTCCCCATGTACTAAATCTAAATGGAAAATCCATGTATCATGAATAAGGAGGGCAATGCTTGCCCCTATCCTAAATCTGACTAAAGATGAGGAATGTTTGGAGGCCCAAAACCAATGTCTATCCTCTATCGAACATAAGCTCATGTAATATGGATTGATGTATAAGATTTAAATGCTATTAAGAGCAAAATATATCATGCCCACACTTTGAATATCTAAAGTAGAATTGATAAGTGTTCAAAGGCCACAAACAAATGTTTATCCTCTATCTCACGTAAAATTATATTGTTTGGATCTAAGTAATACAATGGAACAACTAATGTAGACAAATATGTGGTCTAACCTAGTGACAACTTGGGTATATTTAGGTATAATTTGAAACTTTGGTCAATGTGTAAGAAGAAAATGGCATGTCTTACAATTTCATTTATATAATCCTGAATGATGAAGAACATGAACATCTATACGATGCCCAAAAATCTAGTATGTGAGTGATGCATTTGTATAATCTATTAATATATATAATCACATGTGATATGACATATCTTACCATACCTCATGTGCAAAATTAGAGACCTAAAACACTATGCTTTGCACTATGTCTATAGTCTGCTATTTGATTCTATAAACTATGCCATGTTCTATGAAGCTATATGTGTGAGACATGTAGTATATACATGACCCCAAATCTAGTATCTGAGTCTGTATCTATACTAAAATAATTGTGAATCCATATAATTTGAATTACTATATTTAAATAGTGTGTGTATTTATAAACTAAATATATATCCCTTTGAATATCCTAAGCAATTCTAAATGACCAATATAATAAGAATCACTATATATCTTGACCAATCTAAGCTAAATCTATTAATCTAAATATTGGATGTGTAAAAAACATGGTATATCCACTTATGAGAGTGGATGGGTATGTTGGGTAAGTATAGAAAGGAGAATAGTATGAATGATGTCCCCTTTTGGGGAGAGGGATGAAATATGTGATAGAGGAGTTCAAGCCAAAAGTAATGAAAAGTGAAGTAATAATAGAAATAAGGTTGGTATGTTGTGAATAGATTGAGAGGTTGTTTGATTGATTAGATTAATTTGTTGAGAGTGGAACATGTTTGGATTGGTGAGGACCAAGGTGTGTGTCTAAATATAAGAAAAATATAAAAATGTTCATGTCATATTAGGCTGATGAGGTAGTAAGATAGAAAATTTTGAGTGATGTATAAGGTATCATTTTCATGATTATGTGGAAGAAAATGGTTTGAAAAATAGAGCTACATGGTTCAAGTTATGGGTAAAATGGTATTTTGTTTTAAATGAACAAGTTGGTTAATATATAGGAAATTGGATTGATTCTTGGTTCATTTATGCATTGACCAAGTGGAGATTTTGAGCTCTAGAATTAGAAAAATTCCAAGGAGATGAGCACCTATCGTGACCTATTTCAAGCAATTGGTGGTGCAGGTTTAGGCTGGTGGTGATGTGACCCTGATAAGAAGCTCAAATGCTTTATTCTTATAAAATTTTTGGCCTATTTTGGTGTTTTTGAGGGGCTTCAAAGTATCTTAATTTTTTTTCTAGTTTTGGTGATCTTATTTTGTATCTAACACTCTTGTCTAGGTTTCAATGCTCCTTTTAAGGTTTTAATCCTCTTGTCCAATGCTACTATCATGTATTTAGTGATGTTGTCTTGGAGGCATAATATTTAATTAATGATTCTTTATTTTTGACTATTATTCTATTTTAGCTTTGGATTCGGTATTATTTATTTATATATGTGATATTTATAGTGTTTTATAGGGTGAGGTATGGATGAGAGAGTTCTGAAGGGGTCAAGTGATGGAGACATTTAGGTTACTACCATTATCTACTAATGAGAGAGTGGTTATGAATTAGGTAGGGTTGGGTCATTTGTGTGACCTAGGTATAGTGTAGTGGGATCCATATCTAACATGTTGGGAAATCTAGGAAGCACAATTGATTACCAAGCAACTAAATATGTGGAATTAACAAGAAGCAATAAGTAACTAGAATCAGAAACAACACAAAATATGAGAGACAATACCCAATTGTATTAATACTCTTCTAGAAGGAAATACAACAAAGAAGATGCCACAGTCTTCTTCCTTACATCTCTAGAGCTCACACACATCTAGAGCATAAATAGTAAATCTCTTCAAGAGCTCACTCTCTCTTACGGTCTCAAAAATCAACTCACACATAGAGTTGTTGTTCACCTCCAACCAGTCAGTATCCACTACTGCCAGTACATCGAGTATATACACATACTCAATCGAGTACACAATGCACTCCAAGTAGATCTCCCATGAACTTGCAACAACATGCAACTCAAATGATCTTACTTATGGAAGGATCTACCTTGCCTTCCTCTATGCTCAATAATCGAGTACACACCGTACTCCAAGTAGATCTCTCCTGATCTTGCTACCTATTGTGTTGTTGTCCTCCCTGATCTTGGACACCTGTAAATCAATCTGGTTCTACACACCTACAAACCTAGATCCCACACCCACATACACCTATAGATCAACCTGATCTTACTTACCTAGCAGGAACTACCTTTCCTTCCTCTATTTGCTCTTGATGTGTTATTGTCACCTTTGATCCTGTTGTCACCTACAGATCTCCTTTCACCTCACACGCACACACACCATGTAGATCTCCAAACATGGCCTTGCAACACCTGCCAACCAAGATCCTACATACATGAAGAACCCTTCTGATTCTCCAAAACTAGCACCCACGCTTCGCACTACTTTGGAACTAGGAGGAACACCCCTTGCTCTCTTCACACATAGAAGGAGCTAACTTTGCTCAACTCAACTAGCACACATTACAATACAGCCCATGAGTCTATTATATAGATCTCATGTAAACAATAATTAGACATATAATTATAATAATTAGATCCACAGCTCAAGACTATTATTGGCCTCTCAACATGAAAACACCCAGTTCGTTAACTAACTGTCTGTGAATTGGTAGTTTTGGAACCACACAGGAAATCGACGTCGGTCCCTGTCAGGCTAGAGGTGACCAACATCAGCTGACTCCTGACTGATGTCAGCTACTCTAACACTATATATGACCAACATTAGTTGATCAAACTGACATCGGTTGCTTTGCCACTCAACAATCTCCTTCCCTATTTGTAATGGTGAAGCTTTTAGCTCCACAACCTAACAATCTCCCACTTGGAGATAAACAGTTGCACCTATACCTATACATGTACTCCATCTAATCCATTACCTGGCTTGTATTCCTCTTCAAGCTCCATCTTGAATACCATCCACCATAAAACCTATGGTGCACCTCCTGTCATCCAAGTAACTTGCCGCATCTGCATCTACAAACACATGTAGAAAAGAACTTGACCCTCCATAGCATGTGCACCTGCTACAGGTCCCTCTCAAATACCTGAGAATCCATTGAATTTCCCTCTAGTGCTTCTTTCTCAGATTGACTACAAACTTTTTGATAGCACCCACTACTTGGGCAAACTCAGGGAGTACACACGTACTCAACCTCATCATGTGATTAGGGACCCTATTTTGTGAACTGTCCATCCATAGGTGTGCTACCCTATTCTGCATCCTGCACTATCTTCACACAATCATCCTATGACAACATCAACATGTGATCTTCCTTGTCTCTAGGATTACTCATGCCAAAGAATTTTTCTGCTCCCAAATCCTTCATGGCAAACCACTAAAATAACCTTACCCTTAGCTCAAAAAAACCCTATATGTCTGAACCTTTAGCAAGCTCATCCTCCACATACAATAATAGGATAATTTTGTGACCATCATCCACCTGGTAAGACAAACACAATGCTTACACTGACACTGACTAAAGCCCTACTTTGTCATCCACCTGTCAAAACCTATACCACTATCCTTCAGCTTCCTCAAGACCATATGACCTGGCCTTCCATCTCACATGTCCATTCTATCTATTCTTTAACTAAGGTATCCATTCATCTCTCAATGCTTTCATACCGGCTGGCAACCCTACCAAATCTCCCATTTGGTTATGCATCCTGTTCATGCCATGCTCCCACTATTTCCTAGATCCTTCCTGCTCTACAGTGAGCAATGAGTATAAAGAAGAGGAACAACAAATTTGAGGCTTACTTACCCTTTCAATCCTCCACATGGATGTCTGAGACTCATTGACAGCTTTTTGTCTACCCAAAATCCATTCCAATGACTGACCTCGGTCACCACACAGTTTGCATCTGACTGATGTTAATTCCATGCGACTATCCAAGTCACTAATGCCAGTTATCTTGCCGACATCAATCTCCACCTACCTGACACCACTGATTTCTTTGGTCTACACATGACCAATGTCGGTACCTATCTGTTTGACGTCGATTCCCCTTGACTGATGTCGGTACCTGTGTATACCTGTGAGCTATGACTTTTTACCCGTGAGCTCCTTTGAATCAATCCCATGTCCAAACTGCCCTGCTTAGAAGTATCTAGCCCCATCCACTGGTCTTTGTCTGTCATCTCCTCCAAGAACACCAAGGCTTTTTAGTTCTTAAGTTTATCAAATACATCAGTCTTCCTTTTCCTGCAATAAACACAATCCTTTCTTGTAGCATCCCACTCCTCATAAAAATCTTGGTCTATGCTCTCCAAAGCTAAACTCTTACCATTTGTCTTAAGAACATCCATTCCCTTCTCACTTATGTGACCAAGCCTATAAAGCCACACCTATGCAATAGAAGTGCAATCAGTAATACAAGCAAGTAGATAAAGAGTACCTGCTTTCTTACCACATGCTAATTCAAGTGCATCCTTGGTAACATTCCAAGAATTCACTGTGAGAGTTACTGTGCATCTCTCATCACCCAACATTCTTGAAGCAATTAGCTACATCTTTAAGACTGGGACCTACATGACCTTCTTCAACACCCATGTGTTGGCCACCTATAATTTTAGCCACACTTCCCCTTTGCTAATACTTTGACAAGGCTCACCAACCCCTCTAATTGGGGTTGCATGGAAAGAGGCAACATAATCTATTAACCAAGATTCAAATTTATCCAAGGAACATCCTGTGCAACAACATCTGCTTCTTCAATTCCTTCATGTTGATCTGCTACCAACCAACAATCTTTCTTTACCTACTCTTTCTTTCCATAACACCGTAATTGACCATTCGTGTTATTCAGTTTCTCCATTCTTAGTGTACTTTCTTCTACCATTTATCTACTCCCACTCAATCAGAAACCCCTGAGAGTGACCTGTAATCAAACACAAAACCTGCTCCCTGCAACCTTAGCTCTGATACCACTTTGTTGGGAAATCTAGGAAGCACAATTGATTACCAAGCAACTAAATATGTGGAATTAACCAAAAGTAATAAGTAACTAGAATCAGAAACAACATAGAATATGAGAGACAATACCCAATTGTATTAATACTCTTCCAAAAGAAAATACAACAAAAAAGATGCCATAGTCTTCTTCCTTACATCTCTAGAGCTCACACACATCTAGAGCATAAACAATAAATCTCTTTAAGAGCTCACTCTCTCTTATGGTCCCAACAATAAACTCACACACAGAGTTGTTATTCACCTCCAACTAGTCAGTATCCACTACTGCCAGTACATTGAGTATATACACATACTCAACCGAATACACAATGCACTCCAAGTAGATCTCCCATGAACTTGCAACAACGTGAAACTCAAATGATCTTACTTATGGAAGGATCTATCTTGCCTTCCTTTATGCTCAATAACTGAGTACACATCGTATTCCAAGTAGATCTCTCCTAATCTTACTACTTGTTGTGTTGATGTCCTCCTTGATCTTGAACACCTACAAATCAATCTAGTTCTGCACACTTGTAAACCTGGATCCTGCACCCACATACACCTACAAATCAACCTAATCTTACTTACCTAGAAGAAACTACCTTTCCTTCCTCTATTTTCTCTTGATGTGTTGCTATCACCTTTGATCTTGTTGTCAATTGCAGATCTCCTTTGACCTCGCACACACACACACACACACACACACACACACACACACACACACCATGTAGATCTCCAAATGTTGCCTTGCAACACTTGCCAACCAAGATTCTACATACATGAAGAACCCTTCTAATTCTCCAAAACCATCACCCACACTTGGCACTACTATGGAACTAGGAGGAACACCCCTTGCTCTCTTCACACATATAAGGAGCTAACTTTGCTCAACTCAACTAGCACACATTACAATATAGCCTATGAGTCTATTATATAGATCTCATGTAAACAATAATTAGATCTGCAGCTCAAGACTATAATTGGCCTCTCAACATGTAAACACCTGATTCGTTAACTAACTGTCCATGAACTGGTAGTTCTAGAACCACACAGGTGATCGATGTTGGTCCCTATCAAGATGGAGGTGACCGACATCGATTGACTCCTGATCGATGTCAGCTACTCTAACACTGTATATGATTAATGTCAGTTGATCAGACTGACATCGGTTGCTTTGCCACTCAGCAACCTCCTTCCCTGTTTGCAACAGTGAAGCTTTTAGCTCCACAACCTAACATGATGATTTCCTTATATGAGAGGTGAAATGCAAATACATGTACTTTCTAGCTTCTTATAGAGGAGATGACTATGACTTTAGAGGATGTGTATTTCATATTGAATTTATTAATTAGTGGGTAGAGATTGATAGTATAGGATGATATGGGTGTTGATGGTATTGATTATGTATATTTGTACTTTGTTTGTGTGTCCTTGGGTATACATCAAAAAGGTAGTGACAGTGATGTGATACTATCAGTTATTGTGTCGTCTACTATTCCATGCTTATGAAAGTGGTTATCTCTTTTATTGGCATCTTTTATTGTTGTGGATGGGAGTGGAGTGTCTATTTCATATAGGATGTACAAGATTATGCATAGTGTGGAGGTAAATGGCACTATACTCTCTATATAGGGGTCTCTACATTTTTAAACAAGAGTCATTCAATAACAGGGTGAGTGTGACAACCTTATTACATTATTGGGCCTATGAGCACATAGTAGTTATGTGGCTAATTAGATTACTAAGGGAAAAGTGTGCACCTCCATAGCTATTTTGAGAGAAATGGATGAGTACATTTGCTATCCAATCCTATAGGATAGATCATTATAGGTAATTTTTAGATGGATCAATGGCTGGTGACATCATATAAAGGCCTTATAAAGGATTTTTTAGGTGGGTATAGGATGGAGTACAATGTACTACATGGAATTCAACTATTGGATACATGACCACTAGATTGGAGTATATGAGTGATTTTAGTATGAGTGCATGACTAGATAGTTTGGGGTACCATAATATGTGCCCCCAATAGTGTGGGTGTGGGTGAGGAATGTATAAATGTTTGTGAGGGTAGGATCTCATGTGAGGCCTATTGAGGTTGAGCTTGCACCATTGACATTGGATATGAGTGATGAAACCATAGATATTCTAGATGTAGATGACATTGAATGTACATATGTGTATACTACATGTTGGGCTAGGCATCTATGGGATCCATTATATCCTATTGAGATGGGGGATGCTCTAGTGTATGAGGATCTTGAGCCAATCTAGATGATGTGAGGTAAAAAATGAATATATATTTGAATCATGTATAAATTTTTGCTTTTTAGTTTGATTTCAAAGTATATAGCTAATGTAGTGTCATACTTTGTGTGTAGGTGAAGTGGGAGATGCTTAGGATGGATCATGAGCTAAGGTAGGAGTTAGAGATGATGATTAATAGGAGACCATAATTGAGTTGACACTCTGAGAGATCACATGACATGTACCACATGATATGGTGGAGGAGGGATTGAAAGAGTGAGAGATGGTCACGACCGGTATTCATGCCCATCTATTTGGTAGGGATGTTATAGTGATAGCTACATATGTTAGGGTAGTATGAGAGAGGTGAGCTAAGAGTTGAGATAGATAGGTCTACCATGCATCCACTTAATTTTGGATCTATTAACACAAGGATCATGGATGAGAATAAAGATATTCAGAGGTGATATGTCGACTTGTATGAGGAGCATGGTCAGCTACTAAAGTGAGATAGTCATTGCAAGAGGCATGTGGTAGCTCAAGGAGGTGTGGGGTCATCAAGTGTTAGGGTATATTATGGGACTAGTAATGGTGGGGAGAGTGAGTCTGAGAGTAAGGGCATGATGCTAATTCATGATTTATTTTACTTGATACTAATGTATATGTTTTGAAAACTCATTATATATATGGATATTGTTTTGATTTTTACTCATGCATATTATGTTATAAGATTTGGAGTATATTGGTATATTTATTGTAAATGGTTGATTATAAATAGTTGATTTTACATGGATGCTAAGGTTGCATATGTTTTAGTAAAATGGTATTTGGGATGTGATTTTATTTTTGTTGATAGGTTCAAATGTGATGTCAGTTTTGATTTTGAATCATATATGAGTAATTTTTTTGTTTTGTAATTTGTAAATTGATTTGATAAAGTAAGTTGATTTAAGATTGGTAAAATAAGATATTGGTAAGATTAGGATTTGGATAATTTGGTTTGGCTAGGGATAGTTATTTGGAAATAAGAATGTTAGTTGTTAATAGAAGGGGATTTAAGATATTACTCTATACGTATTATCCCTTAGCTACTGTATCACTATCTGAACCTTGATGGCCAACTAAACAAGTGCCCATACTGCTAATGCTATGTAGAAACATGCCCTATATTTGATATTGTCTATGGTGCACTAACCATAATTATATATGGATACTATATAATATGTAATGTCAATAGATGCACAAATAAAACTATGTACTATGAAGGATTCTCATCTATCCACAATCATAGTGGATTGATATGTGAAATAACACCCTATTGCCTCTATTGTGATTCATATGACTGAATAATATATCAAGATGGAACTATAATTTATGATAGGGGATCATCTCATCTCAATCATATCAGGTATTTTCATGAAATGGGTCTCTAAAAACATAGATATAGTGAATATATGTCTGGAGTGGTACTTCTATAATGTGGGTTTATCTAATCTTAACCGTAGTGGGTTATTACATGAGATAGGACCCTGAAAACTCTATTGTGGTTCCTATGACTATGCTAGATATGTAGAACTATATTATGTACTCTTCAAAATACACTTCTATTACAATCTACTCTCATTTTACTAGTCTCCAGACCCTTCAAGTAGGTGGGATAAGAGATCTCTTATGAGGCTCTATCCTAAAAACCACATTACTTTCACAATGACTAACTGATGATTCCTATGAAGGAATGTCTTTGGATGACTTAGTCATGGAGAAATGAGGTCTATGATTCCATGATGGAGGATATATTTATGTCCTCAGTGTGAATGTTATGATAATGTTATCAACACATCTATTAATATAGTCCCTGAGTCCATAACAATCATTGTCTCTATGCCCACATATATGATGATAGTTACAAAAGGGTTGATGTGGCTACTTATGTAGGAGATGTGGATCTTGATGATGAGAAAAAGTAAATGTGATTAACCTCCTATATAGTAGTGTTGATAATATGAAATATGGGCTATCCTACACTAAATTAAACTATAGTTGTGCCCTACTACTATTCTCTATAGTGAATATTATAGGTGGTTCTCTAAAAATTGGTTCTTTGTTCTTAACTAGTTGGTTTTTTGGTTATGGTCTCCTATCTTATTTGGGACATGGTGGATGTTGTATTATAGGAGATGTAGATGGAGGTAATGCTATGAAATCCAGAGTAAGCTGATCAATGGAATGTAACTCAATCAATCCCAGTTTCTTCTCTAAGGCTATAAATATATAACATAAATGCCTAAAAGAGGACTATGTCTGATATAATATATTCTCTAGGAAGGGTTGGTGAAGCCCCTTAATAAATATATTTTGAATATTTAATTTTTTTGGTTTATAGATTGATCTTAACATGTGCATCTTGAATCATAAGATATAATCACTAACTAGCTCTAAAGTATTATGATATAATGCAACAAGTTTCTCATATGTAACACAAGGGCCTATGTTTTATATGTAATATCTGAGAAATGCATCCTCTAAGTCATCATATGTATGAAAAGAGCTAATAGGGAGTAAATGAAAGAACTAATTTTGTGCATTACCCACTAATGTCTGCTAGAATAACTTCAATAGGATAAAAGGACTTGCATAAGATGGAAAATCCTTTAAAAGGCTTTAAGGTATATGAATGGATCCCCATTTTCATCATATTGAGGCAATGATGGTATCTATAAATTCCTAGGCAATGAAGCTTTGACAAAAAAAATTAGAAGAGGGTTATCATGTAAGTCATTAATATCCATCCAAGACTTATAAGCCTTATTTTCCAAAGTAAGGAGATTTACTTGGTGTTGTAATTCAAAAAATTCATGCATAAACTAAATAATCTCCTGGGATGGTATATTATTATCTTAAATTTGTTTATTTAAACATTGAATTTATCATTTATTTTAGCCATGAGAATACTACATTTAAAAATTATATCGTAGAGAGTGTGTGCTCACTTGAACCTTTGAAATAATGGTAACTTGGACCTTAGTAGAGGGATGTGTCCTACCATTCTCTTTGGGTGAAGAGTGAGACATAGGTGCTACTATAGTATGGGATGGCTTGGGAAATTTATTGGTATCTTTATTATTTAGTGAATCACATTCTAATTGAATAAAATATGTGATGTTATAATTAACACATGCATCATTTGAAATACAATCATGCATAGAAGTATAAACAACATTTTTAAATTAATTATGTTTGAGAGGAGTGAGAGAAGATTTAGAATCATGATATGCATTTTATTCTTCATTATATGCATAATATTCACCATTATTCCATGCATTATCACAATCAAAATTTTGTTCATTTGAAAGAAGAGAAGTAGAAGTATCATGTTCATATTAACTCTCATTATCATATTCATTTGCATGTTCACTATCATACTCATTATTACTAGGGAGAGGGGTAAGAGAATATTCTTATTCTTTTCTAATATGCAATAAATTATCATGTGAAATTGGAATACTATATTCATCTATGTTATCCTTGAATGGAATGATTGCATTATTTTTATTTGAAATGTGAGAAGTAAGAGTAAGAGAATTATCATTTAGACATTATTTTGTCATTGTTTGAGATGAAAAAGTAGAGTTAAGAACATGAGATGGAACATTTGGAATATGCATTGAAGATTTAATTCTATTGCATTTATATTGTTGTAATTTTAACATAGAAGTAGCAAAAGAGAGAAAGATACTAGGTTCAAATTCAACAAAATTATCACCAATGAGAGGTTAACTTGGAAATGCATGACTAATTTTTTCATTTGATGCATTGTTCATAGGAGAATGGGGTGAAAAGTACCTTTCCCATTTATCAAAATTATTTTCTTTAGAAGAGGGAAGAAAAGAGATAGGTTTGAGAGAAGAAGATGCATCTACTTTTTATTCACCATCATTTTCATATGCATAATCATATTCCTCATTACAAAATAGTAATCATCTTCATTTTAAATGAAAAAAATTTCCTCATTTTTGGCTAATGTGCAATTTTCCAAATTTTTCCATTCATTGTCATAATTATGAGAAAAATTTAGAAATTTATCTATGGGATGAGAGGGACGAAGTGCCTTAGTAGCCAGTTTATTTCTTTCACCAAAGAGAATATGTAAAATTACTATTAAGAAAACAAATACAAAAATAACTACTAACATAGATATTTTGAAAATATTTTTGACACTCCAAATAATTTACAAAAAATCAAAAAAAATTATCTAAAAATTGCAAGGAAGGCTTGGGGTTTGAGGACCTAATTTAAAAATATAGGGTTTTGGGTTGGAGTTTTAAAATTTTAAAATTATTGAAATAATTTGAATTATAAAATAAAATAAATATAATTTTAAGGACAAAATATGTACAAAAATTTATACAAAAATCTAAATTTTGAAATTGATTTTTTACACAAAAATGTGAAGGAAAAACCCTAAGGGTACCTAGGGTTTGAGATTTTGTTTGAATTAAGTTGAGATCACAAAATGTTTTATTATTTTTATGAAATTAGGGTTTAGTTCCTAAATAATAAAGAGGCTAGATTAAGGGGTGAAATATAATCAAGTGTAGTAAAACACATATTTATATCAATCTGATAAAATTAATTACATGAGGAAAAGGGATGACTTATCTAGAAAAATAGGCTAAGATGAATGATACAAAAGCTAAAAACTATTATGCTAGACTGGGAATATCTCCAAAAATTAAATCTATATTTCATTCAATAAAAGGATAGGAGCACCAAAAATATGACACTTTGGTGTTCAGTGTTATAGTTTAGTTCTGATGTTGTTGTCCAATTCAATTACTAGTTCAAGATTCTAGTGCAATCTAGTTTTTGGGTCTTATAGGCGTCTTTATTTCTTTGTGATTTTATATACCATTTTATATCCTATTTTCCTATCAAAAACCTAGGTTTATGTTTCTCTTAGTTATACTCATTTCTTAATTTTGGAAGAAGATGAAAAACTAGTAATAAGGGTGTGGTAGAAATACCTAGTTGGTGATGCACGATAATCCAGATGAAGATAGAGAACTCCTCTTTGGATAAGAAGGAATAAATTGAAAATAAGAAATCAATACCAAAAGGGTTTTTTAGCAAGATAGTTAAGTGGACTACCTAGCATGAGCTAGATCTAAGAAGCATATGCTTGCTAAGAGGCTATCAATCCACTATCAATAACAATGAAGTTAAAAATGATAAATTTAATGTACTTACATAATTTAAATGAAATAAAATATAAGAAGAAAGTAGAATCCTTATTAAAGAAAATGAATAAATATAAAAAAAGTGAGTCAATACTCATGTTGAAGTGGGTGAAGTCAAGTTCAAAAAATAATAAAAGGGTATGTGAATAGGTAGGAACACAAAAAGTTAGGTTTGGGTGTGGTTAAGGGGCTAAAAATAACTTATTGCTATTTTTTGCCATAGTGACCATCAGTGGTTGGGCTAACTGTTGATAGTTGGGTAACCATCAATGGTTGGGGGTGACCATTGGTAGTTATGCTAACCATCAATGGTTGCCTAGGGATTTCTAAAGGTATTTAGAAAAGTGTTGTAGAATGGGTAGGTGGTCAAATAATGGTTCTGTTAAGGATCTATTAGAGAGGAAATAAGGTGTAGATAGGTATAATTAGGTCATGAGATTAGAAATCCAAAATAATAAAGAACAAGTAAATTATACATGTAGTTTTCTAGATCATTGATAGTTGAAGGTTGAGGCAATTTCACTAGAGTAACAGTACTTTGGACTCAAAAATAAATTAGGTAGAGGTTTAGGTCTCTTTTATTGTTATTTGAGTTTTTAAAGGAAGATTGGATGTTAGAAAACATGAATACCTATGTGTAAGAAGATTTGATAGCTTGAACATGGATTTTTTTCACTTCTTACTCCCCTCCTTTTATAGGTAAAGAGAGATGGAGGACGGAATGTTCCCTAAAGGGTGAGGTTTATAATCATGATGCTTAGAAGTTCGTTAGCACCACATAAGATGAACATATCAACTTGTGCCTCATTATCTTACACATAAATGGTGATGTGTTAAGAAGGTGAGGACTTAACCATTGATGGTTAGGTTAACCATCAATGGTTAAGCTAACTATTGATGATCGAGTGTCTAAGGGTAAAAGGGTCAAAGTAAGTTAAAAGGTTAAGTTAGTAGGTTGATGAGTTAGCTAATAGGTGGTCAACTAGACTCAAGGTCTGATAGGGGTCCTAAGGCATTTTTAAAACTAGAATTGTCATGTGCAATTTTCTAATGTCTACATTTTACCCCTTTTTATTATGCAACTTTAAATTAAAAAGATACAAAAAAAAATGGATTGCTTAGTCGAAGGTCTATTTACCTTGACTTTGGGAGGAGGTGTTCCCCTTCAAACTAAGAGTTTATGAGGTGAAATTGAAATCAAGTTGGGGTTTGATAAGTAACATAAGATGAGTCATGAAGTTAATGACAAAGGGGTTGGGCATTTGAATTGCAAACATGCACACAAAATGAGGCTAAGTGCGATAGTCAATATCATGCAAAGACTAAATTTTCTGATGTTGGTAAAAATAAGTTTAATTCTAGAAGAATAAGTGATAGGGTAATAAGTCCATAACATCAGTCATAACTAATTAGGTGACTCTATGAGTCTTCTAGATAGGGAAGATGTTTTCATAGTTATCCAAGGTAGGAAGTGCTACCTTGAAAAACACAAATGGTCTAGACATGCACAAGGTGTTGTAATTTTAAATAGTCAACATGTCAAAGTTGGTTGATATGATTAGAAAGACCAAAGCAAGGTCATCATAAAACATGTGAATAGTTTGGGTCAAAATGGACAAATGTTGAGGTGGACATGGTTAAATGGTTGGTTAGATAAGGGTTTATCCAAAAGAGTAAATTATGGTTTGGGGGTGATTAGGTAATCTATAAAATTTTACACTTAGGTATGGATGCTTAAAAAAATTTAAAATGTGAGACCCTGACCATCGACGGTCAGGGGATCCAAGGTAACCATTGATGGTCACCCTGATCATCGATGATCAGGGTGGAACCCTAAATGACTAGAGAATAAAAAGTGAAAATGAAATTTAATTTTTACTATGTATTATTCAACTTCTAAGTATTCCATGTGATCTGACAAGCTGGTGATTTTAGTGTTTTACTGAGAGAGTTAACTTAGTGTTTAGGTAAGGTGGAATTTTTTGATTGGAAAGGGGCATTTGTTGAGGCAATATGTAGGGACTATTAATGTAGGGTGGATGAGGGCATGGCCAAATAATAGGGTGTGGAATCCATCTTCAAAATTGGTTAAAGAATGAGGAAGGTGATGTGAAATTGTTAGTTGATTTAGTCTATTATTTTGTTAAATTGGTTATTTTGTGATGGATTTGGGAGGGTTTTAGAAATTTTGACCTAGTTTAGGTTTTGGGAAGAATCAAGAAGATTAGTAAGTGAAATTGAAATTTAAAGGAGGTTTCAGGTTGGGGATAGGAGATAGGATAGTTTTAGGTAGTTTAGTTATTGAATGTGGTGGTTTTTTTAGTCTTAGGAAGATATTCTAGGTATTTTACCATCAATGGTCACACACAATGATAGTTAGTCATTAGACTTGACTTTCCATGGTCAGACATGACCATCAATAGTCAACCATAGAAGGAAGAAGTTCACATGACCATTGATAGGTGTAAGGACCATTGATAGTCAAGTATTTAGGGAAGGTGAGTTTCATAGGTCTTCAAATGTTGAGATGTTGAAAAGGGTTGGTGGTAGTTAAAATAGCTAGGTAGGATAGGGTATGTAAAAATGATTAATGTTTTGAAAAGGTTGTTGTGTATAACTAGATTTTGGTTTTGATGGATTTAGGTAGGCTGTAGGAAAATTTTGTGGGTTTAGAGTTAGGTATTGTTGGGTACAAATGTGATGCATATGGTTTTATATGTTTGGGTAGGTCTTGAAATAAGTGGATGTTGGTGGTTATAGGTTGATAAAAAGGTTGGTGTTATGTGGGTCTAGGTAGAATGAATTAAAATAAAGCATTTAAGATAACTTTATCATTTTTTAGGCATAAGACCAGATCCAAATAAGGGATCAAGTTCCCAAGATCTTTTCCAAGGTCTATGAAGGGATGACTCAGGATGATTAGATGCATATAGAAGAAGTTGGCTTAGGATCCATGTAACATTATTAGTAGTTTCCATGAGATGAAGTAATGATAGTGGCCCTCATTGAGAGATGGGATCTAACCACTAACACCTTTCTACTATTGATAGGAGAGATTACCATCCTCTTGGAGGATGTCCATGGGATTATGTGGTTGTTAATCTAAGGGGAGATTATTGATCACATTGAGAGTGAGGAGAAGGACAAGTAGATGAAGGTGATGTATGGTAAGGATCAAGCCCATGCCAGGTGGTATTTAGGTGGTTTTAGTTACAACCCACTATACCAGAAGTCCCTAGATGAGAGATAGTTGATGATGATGATGATGATGATGGTAGTATCCTATTTCATGTTGCCTGATTTGAGGAGTGGATGATTTCCTTATATACTAATAGGAGTGTTTATAGAGATGTTTTTGGGTAGGACTATGTTTATGTGGGCACTAGCCTTACTTGTTCACATTTAAAAGGAGTTTTTGGCATTCAAATCTTGTAGATGATATGGGATGAACATTAGGTTCATACTCTATTGCTACGCATATGAGGATACTCAAGTGTTGATACATTTAGGGTTATCATGGGATGATTATTCATTAATAGACTATAGAGTGGGTTTCCTAAGATGTAGAGGAGATTTTTCTTTGATAGGTGCTAGAGGTGGTGTTAGGGACATTGACTAGTTTAAATATGCCTTGAACGGTTTGGTTTTAGGTGACAGGGTATGGAGGCCATATGTTGATTGTCCTATGTGGGCCCAATATAGCTACCACACTCTATCTTTATAGAGCTAGAGGTGGATCTATGGGAGGAGTGAAGGGGAGATGGAGCTTATCCCTGTAGATTGAGTTTGAAGGTAGTTTGGCCTCATGTAGGGAATTCTAGCTCCTTATCTGAGGTACAAGAGAGAATGTAGAGTTTCTAATTCTAGAGATATAGCAATCTGATGTAGTGTTGGATCATGAGGGGTTATCAGCTAGAACAATGATAGATGATGCCAATTTTATTGATGGATATTCAATATGGTATCAAGCTTGATATGTAATAGTTGATTTTGGATGGGATGATGGGGGCCAATAGCCCATGGATGTGGATCTAGTTGGGACAAATGTACAGGGTGGTGGTTAGGATCCATAGGTAGTGGTGACACTAGTAACTACATAGGCTCAAATCATAGGGTTATAGGGACAGGTGGCCATGCTATAGGGCTAGATTATTACTTTATAGGGTTAGGTTGCCACCTTGGCAAGAGAGCAAGATTAGGTAAGGACCTCCCTTGGTTTAGTGACTCAGGAGAGGGATACACTAAGTTAGAGGGTAGGAGCTATGGTAGTACTAATAGGAGGACCACTTGGGTTGATTCCTATGACATGGTACTTAGATACAATTGAGGAGTTGATGTACTATGAAGCTATAGTGTTGGAATAGTGTTCAAAGTAGCTGAGATGGAGGGATTACAAGGCCATTTTAGTAGGTGGGGAATTTGTGGTGACTCCAAGATAATGGGCCTATATAATGGGTGGATAGGGGTAGTTTAGGAGAATTAGCATCTAGTGGTAGTGTAAGTGAAGGAGTACGAGGGGCCAATGGTAGTGGTTCCCTTGGGGTATGATATTTGATATGATTTGATGTATATGTACATGATTTTAATATTAGCCTTCATATCAATGACTGAGATGTATATGAGAGAGAGATTTATACATAATTACATGTATTATTTTGATGACATGATGTATATGATGATGTCGATGTTATATAGATGTGATTTATCTTTCATGATGTAGTTTATGATTATGGTTATTCATGCTCATGTTATGGTTCATGGTTTGGTTTATGGTTTATGTGCATGCTTTATGAGATGTTTTACTTAGTTTCTTAGACTCATGATGTTTATAATATGGTTATGATGTTTATGGATATGTTTTGATGTTCATGATCATTGATGTTGTTAATGTAATGGCATTTGATGATATTTGATTATGTGATGTGGTGATCATGATCATGGAGTATTTGGTATGATGATCATGGATTATGTATGTTTTTCTGTGGTTTATGATGTTATATGATGGCACATAAAGATAACAAACTAAATGTGGGAAAATTGATAAGAACCAATGAGACAATGAACTAATAATGAAAAGATAAGAAACATGATGCCTTTTCATTGATAATTATAAAACAAAACCTAGAGTTAGATTAGCTTAGGGAAAATAATCCTTTCGAATGCTTTGCATTATCATAATTAGGTTGATAAAAAGGTGTCTTGATCATATTGTGTTGAGTAAGCTCATAATCCCTTGATTTATAGATAGTATAAAGGGAAGGTGGGTAATAAGAATACAAAGGAAATGGATGATAGGTAGGGTAACCTTATTTGGGTTAGTTTGTCTCTTTTATAGGTGACCTAAGAACCATAATAAACTAGTCCATGTCTTATGCTAGGTGTAGTCTAATCAATGTAGGAATACTACTAGTGTTAGATACAAAAGCTGATTATAGCTTTCTTGGGATAGGTTATTATATTTACATATAGGTTTTGCCTGTTGTTTTTGTTTGTTTTGATAGGTTTGTGAATCTAATTGATGTAGGAAGCTTCAAATGATTTCTTTTGACAAATTTAACTTATCCATCCTTTAAGGGATTGGTCTAAATTTGGATTTGTTTGTTTTGGTAGTTGTCCTTCAAGGGAGTAGTCTATATTTTAATAAATTTAGAGGATTTTAGGGTAGTTATCCTTTAAGGGATCAGTCTACAATGCTATAAATATGTGACCCAAATAATATTTTGGTATCCCAAATTGTTTTGATGTTATTTTTAGACATGAAAAAGTCTATTTTGGCCTAGATGTTTACCTTTATGAGGGAAAAATGTTTAGCACAAAGAGGTTATTGGTAGGTGAAAGAAATGGTTTGAAGAATAATGACCATGGGATTCTATCTTATTAGATATGAAAAGTATCCATGATAACCATGCCATGGGTAGAGCCATGGTACCCATATTTAGGATTAGGATATGACTATGATGGTTAATCAAATGGTTCTATGTTTTAATTGGTTGTCCTTAAAGAGAGAGAGATAGGTGAATGAAAGTGAAAATCTTGTAAATCAATGGATGAGATTAAGTTAGAAAAAAAAGTGAATTAAATCCTTATTTTGACAAAAGAATATATGTAGATGCAAAGCATTGAGAGGCTTAGGTTCTATTTTGCCTTTGAGAGAGGATAAATGATAAGCTCATGATCCATACTTATGGGATATGATGTAGGGTCTAAGATAATTGAAAGTAAAATTGCCTCTTTTTCTTTTCTCCATGTTGGTGACATGTTGATTTCCCTTCAGGATGAGGTCTCTGATATTGAATTCTCATTATTTTAGGTATTTGTTATAAGCCTGCTTAATTCATTCTTGGTAGACATGAAGATGGTTAAACATTTTTAGGTTATGTTCATCAAATAATTCAAGTCATTCTAGTTATTCTTGATGATAGTCACTCTTCAAAATGATCTCTACCAAAGATATGAAAAGAGAGGGAGTCTAGATTCTGAGAGGTAAAAGTACCTCTACTCTAAAGACTAGAGAGAAAGGGGTAGCACCCATAGAGGTTTGAATGCTAGTGTGATAGGCATGTAAAATGAAGGGGATGTGCAAGTTCCAATCTTGACCTAAAACACTAATGACTTTGGCCAACATTTTGTTAGGGATTTTTTTAGAGGATTATGCATATCTTTTTGTTTGTGGATGGTAAGGTGAGGAGAATCTTAAATTGATTCCAAATGCATCAAAAATACCTTAGACTTTCTTGTTCTTGAAATATTTACCATTATTATTGATGATCTTATGGGGAACACTAAAATGATAGACGATATGATGGTTGAGAAAGTCAACAATTTTCTTGGCCTTGGTTGATATGAGAGGAATGGCTTCCACCCACTTGGTGAAATACTTGATGGTGATAATGATGGATTTGTAATGTTTTGATGAATGAGGATTGATTTCTCCAATAAGATCTAGGCCCCATTATGAGAATGGCCAATAGTCTTTGGATACTTATAGGCTATGTGATGGTGTATGGTGTAAATTAGCATGTTATTAACACTTAACACACTTATTTACATAATCACAATAGTCTTGGTTGAGGGTAGGCCAATAGTAGCCAAGGTGAAGGATACATTTAGTAATAGTTAAACCACTAAAATGTCCCTCGTAGATATTTTTATGTGTTTCTTTGATGGAATGGGAAGCTTCATAATTGTGAAGGCAATGGAGAAAGAGGTTGTCAAAGCCAAATTTATAAAGTATTCCCCCTAGTATGGTACAATGAGAGGTAATTTTAACAAAGGCTCATCAGACATTCCTTGAAAGGTTGGGAAGAATGATATCAAGTTTGAGGTAATCAAAAGTTTGTTCATACCATATGTCTGATGGAGATACTTCCATACTAAAAATGATAGGAAGGTTGGAATGGATATAAGATGGGGTGACAAAATAATTGATAGTAATAAATAGTTTATATTTAGAAGGTTGAGAAGGAATTTGGGAATCAAAGGAAGCCATAATATCCATGAACTTGTTAGTAGATCATGAAATTGATTGGATAAGGTAATGATAAAATGATGCTAAGAGTACATCTACTAGGTGTTTATACTTTAGTAAGACATCATTCTTACATTGGTAGGATCTATTGACCTAGTTGACCACAAATTGGAAATCACCAAAGACATTGATTGTCTTGACTCCTAAGGCTAGAGCAATTTGAAGAATTATGACTAGGGCTTCATACTTATCCACATTGTTGGTATATTCAAAGTCAATTTTAAAGGAAAGGTTAAGAGGTTCACCATCGGGGGGAATGAGAATTAATCTAACACCCCCACAATGCTAGCATTTAGAGCCATCAAATAACATGGTCGTTTGGTAGGTCAGATCTTCTTGAGAAAGAGTCATAATGTACTCATTTGGAAATGCAAGAGGAAGAGGTTAATTATATAGTAGAAGAGCTTCATCCAATTGATTAACAATGAATTTCCCTTTAATTGACTTCTAATGACTGAAATCAAGATCAAACTCAACTAGGAACATGAGCCATTTAACCATACGCTAGTTTTGGTATGGTTTAGACTACATGTACTTGAGTGGGTTAGTGTTAGCGATGACATAGGTTTTATTATTAAGAAGGTAATTCTTAATTTTGGAAGCCATGAAGATGAGGGTGAGGTATGTTTCTCAATATGGGAATATCGAGTCTCATACTATACAAGTGTTCAACTTGTATATTAGACAACTTGATCTTTATTCTGTTCATCATGATGAATGAACAATACCCCTAAGAATGGTTAGTGGTAGAGATGCAAAGGTATAAGGTTTGATACTCTTTAGTAGGGGTCAAAATAGGTGGACAAATAAGGTATTATTTGAGTTAATTGAAAGCTTATTGGTTGTCTTTAGTCCACTAAAAAGAGGTGTCTTTCTTGAGAAGATGGTGAAAAGGTTGACATCAATCTGATAATTAAGATATGAACCAACTAATTAATTGGATCTTCCCCTAAAAGTTACAAATTTTCTTAAGGTGTGTTGAAGGTGTAATTTCAAGGATTTATCTAACTTTGGTAGGGTATACTTTGATTCCTTAAAGGGAGACAATGAAGCCAAGAAGCTTTCTAAAAAAGACCCCAAAAATACATTTCTTAGGGTTAAGGATAACATGGAAATGGATAAGGCATTTGAAGATGATTCTTAGGACATCTAGATGATCCTTATGATATTTATATTTCCCAAGGAGATCATCCACATATTCCTTTATGATTTTATGGATGAGGTCATGGAAGATGTAGGTCATCGCATGATGGTAGGTGGTGCCAATATTATTTAGACCAAATGTCATGACTCTCAATCAAAAGGTTCCCTATGGGGTGATGAAATAGATTTTATGATCTTCCTTAGAAGAAATCAAGATTTTATTATATCCAAAAAAACCATCCATGAGAGATAACATCTTGTGCCTAGCTATAAGATCAACAAGTTGGTCAATGCTAGGAAATGGGAAGTCATCCTTTAGACAAGCAAGCTTGATGTCATGAAAGTTGATACAAACACAAATTTTCCCTATGTGTTTGGTAATGTGAATGATGTTAGAAATTCATTGGGGATAATTAATGGGTTGGATGAAGGTGACATATAAGAGGCATTGAAGTTCCTATTTGACTAGAAGGGCGATTGTGAGGGTGCATGTTGTAAAGCTTTTGACGAATATGTTTATAATCAAGATGGGTGATGATGTTGTGGAGATAAATAAAAGAGTAAATTATAGGCACATCTTGATAAAAATAAGTAAATTATATGCTTTAGTCATTGAGGAAGGAAGGGTAACCCTATATTTTTATAAAATTCAAGGATTGACAAATGTTGATAATGTGAGGGTCATCCTAAGTACCCAAGTTGACATCAATGGTAGATTCATTCAACATGGTTTGGTTTTTAAGAGGAAGAGATTTATGGATAGAAGAATCCCCCACACTAAGGTAGGTGAAAATGAAATCATTCTCCTGACATTGAATGGTGTTGATGGTAGGAGAATCATTTTCTATAATTTTAGGATGGATGAGAGGAAAAGTTTTAGTTTGTCCATATTTTTGATATGTCAGGGGGGGAAAACTAATGGTATTTATAAAAAAATGTTATATGGGATGATATCTAAATATTCAAATTTTGAGGGAGATGGGCTTGGTGAGGATGGGACATCCTCTTCGATGATGGTGATGGGTTTTGGTGAGGTAGGTTCTTTTGGTAGTATGAACCCAAGGCTAAGTAACACATGAGGTTTTTGGATTTTGATTGTGGGCAACTCGTGATGTCCCTATTCATAAAGGCAAAGGGTAAACCCATTCTAATCAAACCTACGAAGGTACACTTTGGAAAATGTAGGTTTGTTAGATATAAGAAATTTAAGGTAAATGGTCATATATGAGGGGTGGTAAAAGAATCAAGAAGTGGATGGTCAATTCCACCATAGATGAAATTGGTTTAATGATTAGGTGTCCCAAAAGGGATGATGGTTCTAATGTTTAGGTCATAGCTAGGGTCATGGTCAAGGTTCTCATACTTTTGAGGAGTGGGGAAGGCATCCAGGGCTAAAAGACAATATTCTCCTAGTGAGATATGTTGAAACATTGGTCCCAATGGGTCCTCTATAGGGATCTATGAAGAAGGGATAGATGATCTTGTTGAAGATACATCAATTATAGGGGTAGGATTATCAGTAGTTGGCAGTGAGGTGGATGGGTGAGGAATAAGAAAATCATTGGGATTGTATATCATATTACAAGATGTAAAGGGATTAGGGTTAGCTAGTATGTGATGACATGACCTTCATGCTCAAATTTAATGCAATGATGCAAAGTGGAAGGGACATAACTCATAACATGGATACAAGGGTGTCCAAGTAAAATCTTATATTATAAATTATCCTCTACATTGTAAAAGAGTTATGGAATGGTGTGAGGTCCCAAATGGATATGGATAACAATTGTTCCCAAGGTAGTGGCTATAATATCATTGAAAGAGTGAAGAATTACTATAGTTTTAGACATGATGTTCTTTGGTAACTCATGTTTTTCATAGGCATAAGAGGAGATAATTTTGATACTATCCCCTCCATCAACCATCACCCTTTTGATGTTGGTTTGGTTGATGTATTCCATGATAAAGAGGGGAGGATCAAGATCCTCAAGATGTACATAAGGTATTTTCGAATCCTTAAAGGTGACTAGGGTGAAAAGTTGAAGGGATCTGATAAAGGTTTCAAGGGGTTGAGGATTTTTGGTTTGAACCTTTATACATTATATAATCTATATCAATGTTTGATGATGAGGAGGTGAGGTGCTGATTAATTCATATAAGCTCATCTTCATCAATTTTTGGTTAAGTTGTTTCAACACTACACATTAAATGGATTTGAAATGGTTGGAAGGAGAGGCACCCAAAATGGATACTTTGGGTTTTGTTAATGGTGAAGGTGTTTCGTTTCAACTTGAATGTTGAGGGGAAAAAGGGTAGGTAAATGGTATGTACACTTTTGCTTTTACCTTATATTTTTGTTAGACTCTTGATTGGGTAACCATATAGATAGTGTGGATAAGAGGGAGTGTTGGTTTGGATTGTTGCTTTAAATCCTCCTCACTCTTAGTTGAGAGTGTAAGATTAGTTAAGTGTTGGGTATCTTGGATTGGTAATAGACGCAAGGGAGGTTCATCTGATAACATATTATCCTCATCCCATAGGTTATGGATCAGTGTTTGAAGAGTTTTGTAGTTCTCTGTATCGTATCTTGGTGTCCTATGGTATAGGATAATCAGATTATCATTGAACCATGTTGGTTAAATATGTGAAGGGTTAAAAGGTTTAATGGGTGGTAAGGTTAAATAAGAGGTTTGAAATAACCTTTGTAGAATGGTCAAATAAGATTCAATCAATGGTGTTGAGGGTGTTAGGTTTTTGGTTTTAGGAGTGGAAGCCTTCTAATGAGTAGGCTTTACCATGAAAATTAGAGGTGGTGGAATGATTTTGGTAGGTGGTTTTAGTTGGGATTGTTTGGTTATGATTAGTTTGGAGCTGGAAGATTTAGAGGTGGAAGGTGAAGTTTTGGTTATAGGTCAGAAGGTAGAGGTAGCTAGGTTAGTTAAGAATGATGGGGATTTTTTTGGTTTGGAGATAGGTGTAGGTAGAGTAAAAGGATAATGTTTACTAGATGATGAATAGGTAATGGGGATGGTAGAGTGATGGCATCCTAAACTTGAATGTAAAAGATAAGGAGGTGGTATGGGTCTAGTTCAAGATGTTTTGGGTGGTTTCACCTTTTTACTAGGTTTAGTCAAAGCTTTCTTTGGTGGACTTGATAGGGTTAATTCCAACTTAAAATATGGATGAGCCAAGCTATGGTTAGGAACTATTCCTAGATTCTTGATGGGTTTGGTCAAAGAGGTGTAAGGTGATTTATCAACTTTAGATTGAGGTGGGTTGGAATATTCCCCTATGGTTTTAGAGGAAGAAGTATCTGAGGATGGGGTTGAGGTAATGATAGGTTTGAGGGTAGATGTAAGTGAGCTTAAAGGTTTTTGTTTGTTTTGGTAAGGTAGCCTAAGACGGTGCCAAAAGGTGGCCCTATCTAGAATGGGTTGAGATGTAAACTCTAGGCTTTGAACCAATCTAGAAAAAGGTTTATAGATGGGTTTGATTCCTTGGTTATTTGTTTGAAATATTAAACCCATAGGTTGAGGTGAGGGAATAGTTTCTTCACCTTTGTCTTGGTTGGTAGGTTTGATGTTTGAGGAAGATGATGTTTATAAGGAAATAATATAGGATATGATCTCTTCCTTTGGAGTGGTTTCCAAAGAAGGAGTGGTTGGTTCTATGGTAGGTAAGGAGGGTGTGGTTTGTTTAAATGGAAAATGGAGGTGATTGCTTCATTTGTTTGGATGTCCAAAGGAAAGAGTATTGATTCCACCACTTCCATAAGTGGATTAGAGAAAGAATTAGTTGAAACAATGGTTGGTTCCTTTGTTATTTTTATCAAAGGAGAGGTGGGTAAGCCAATAGTCTCTTCAATTGAAAGAGAGGAGGTTATTTCCTTTGTTTAGTTGTCCAAAGGAATAGAAGAAGAATCCATCACTTCAATAAGTGGGGTTGAAAAAGAGGTAGTTGAAGTCAAGGGTAGGTTCATTAATAATGACATTGACCATGTGCACCTCAAGATCATGAGATGATTCTAGTTGGCTATTATCATGATTGGTGGAAGGTACATGGTTAGGAAAAGGTTTCTAAAAGATGTCTAATGATTGATTTGGAGGTGCATTGGGATTTTCTAATGCAAGTTTACCCTTGTCAATTATGTTTTGGAAAATAGTTTTAAAGGAATTGCACCTACTAACATCATGTATAATAACATGAATGAAGGCACATAAATCATTTTCATTGTACCATCTAGGTATGGGGCAAGAATTATCAAATTGTTAGGGTGGTTTGATATGAGGAAGTTGTATGAGATTAACTTTAAGTTGTTTATCCAAAACTGAAGCATATGACTCCCTTATGGGAGTATATTATCTTTGATTGGTTTGGTTTTATTTTTGAGCTTATTGGTTTGATTAGGTTGGTTGATAATTGGAGGTGGAGCAGATTTTAAGACAATCATGTTTTGTGGTTGCCTTTGTCTTAGTGTTGGGATGGCTAGATGGGTTAGTGGTTTTGGTTGAAGAAGGGTCATTAAATTTAAAACTAGAATTTTTTTTTCTCAATTTAAATTTTCCTTCATCAATAGCTCTAATTTCAATTTTATCTGCCATGGTAAATGCCTCATTAAAGGTTCTAAAAGTCTAAACCTAAAAATTTGGAGCAATATGTTTGGAAAAATGTTAAGAAATAAATTCAATTAGTTCAAGTTGGGGTAATGATAAATAAATTTGAATAATGAGACGTGTCCATCTAGATAAAAAAATCAACAATTGATCCATTATCAAATTGCCTAATGGAGTAAACATCAGTAATGGAAACCTTTTTAGATATGTTGATTGAAAAGTGATCTATAAATATTTTAGCTAGTTGAAAAAAGGAGAAGATAAAGTTCTTGGTTAGATCACTATACCAATCCAAAGCTGGTCTAGATAATGACATGGGGAAGGTACAAAGGAGAAGAGCATCATCATATGAAATCAAATATAAATAATGGCATAATGCTCTAAAATGTTATTGGGGGTCCTCTTTGCTTTGGAAGATGGAAAACTTAGGTAGTTCCCATTAAGGAGGATAAGGTTGGATTGGAAAGGAAGGGTGAATGGGTTAATTTTATATTTGATCATAGGATAAAAGGTTATAAGCTCTAGAAATAAATGATTCAATATTAGGCATTTTGTCCATCAACATCTTAACTAAATCTGTTTGAGGTTGGGGAGCTCCATAATTGGGTGGTCAGTTCAGTTGAAGTTGGGTGGCTACAATGTATGGATAAGAGGTGGAAGGTTGAAAAGATCCCACATATTGGTATGTGGAATTCAAGGTTGGGATGATTCCCCATATTGGTATGTGGGCATAAAAGGTTGGGTAGAAGGTGGTATGTGTCCTTGTGTATTAGGAACATAATGGTAAGACGTTATGGGTATTTGTTGATGGATTTACAAATGTTGGTTTAGAGGTATAGTTGAAGTGGTAGGTTGAGGTTGAGAGGGGATCCTTGTGCTAATGGGTGGAAGGGTATGAGGTATGTAAAGTACCATATTTTAGAGTGGGGTAGAAATTGGTGGATCAGTAATGATAAGGGGAATGGTGGAAATAGGGGTAGAAGATATCCCCATGGTAGGTGGGGTATATTTAACAAGAGGTAAGGTTTCCCCTATATTATAGGTGTTAGTTGGTGTAGGAGGAATTTGGTTATAGATTTGAATGTTTGATTGGGTTTTAGTGGTGGTAGTGGATGGGATATTGGTAGAAGAAGAGGCTTGGGTGATCAAAGATTGGGTAGAAGTAACACCAATCGTAAGAGGGGAAGAACACTATAGGGTGAATTTATGGGAGGAATTGAAGTAGTATAGGTGTAATGAGATAAGGTGTTAAGGTAGTTTTGGAGGGTTATGGGGTTGTTATCAAGGAATGTGGTAAAATATGCATCACGCTTAACAACTATCTATGACATGGTAGGAGGGGTGGAATGATGAGGAGGACTCTCAACATCTGAAGTATACTCCATAGAGGAGGAAGAGGAAGAGGAAGGTGATCCTTTGTTGGTTTTATTTCTCAACTACTATCTAGTAAAGACCTTGTGAGAAAATAAGAGAGAAATAATGAATACTCACACCTCAAACAAAAATCAAAAAAAAAAAAAATCAAGGAAATCCAAAAGATACATTAAAAGTGAATTTAAAACTTAGGATTATTTTTAGATCACCTTTAGCTTATATCTTAGAAAGTGTGAAAAAAAAATTAGCTTGTAGATCAGGTACTAAAGAGGAAATCTAAGGTTGGTTTCAAGTTGTGTTTAAATTCTCAAGAGATAAATTTGTATTGAACTTTAGTACATGGCTTGGTATTGGGGCCTACCCCCTCACTTCACACATTGTAGTGTTAAGGGTGTTAGGTGCTTGGCCAAAATATTGAATTTTAGAGTTTATACTAAACTAGAGAGATAATTTGGTTCTCCCCTTGGTAATGACTTCTATTGAGGATTGTTAGGAAAAGGTAAGGTTTACTGCTAGGTGATGAAATCCTATTTGGGCCTTGTCTCAAGTTTTTTTAATGTGTTGGTTAATTATGTGGTTTGGATAAGTGTGGGATAAAAAAACTGAAACTATGATTAATTACTTTGCATTTAAGTTACTATATAAACTAAAACAAGTAAGCAATTAATGTATGCAAAGTGTGTATTTTATGCCAAAATAAATTTTAGATTTTATTTGATGAGCATAAAATTAAGGAAGAAATAAAGGGAACCTAGATGATGCTAGGTCCCACCAGGCATGCAAAAATGTTTCTCTTAATTTATACTCATTTATTAATTTTGGAAGAAGATAACAAACTATTAATAAGGGTGTGGTAAAAATACCTAGTTGGTGTTGCATTCGTAATCTAGATGAAGATGGAAAACTCCTCTTTGGATAGGAAGGAATAACCTACAAATAGGAAATAACTAAAAAAATAGGTTGTTAGCAACATAGTTAAATAGACTTCTTAACATGAGCTAGATCTAAGAAGCGTACACTTTCTAAGAGGCTATCAATCCACTACTGATAATAATCAATTTGAAAATAATAAAAGTAATGTACTTACATAAAGTAAATGAAATACAATACAAGAAGAAAGTAAAATGCTTGTTAAATAAAATGACTAAATATAGAAAAAGTAGGTTAATACTAATGCTAAGGTGGGTGAAGTTAGGTTCCAAATATCAAAAAAGGGTTTGTGAATATGTAGGAACTCAAAGATTTAGGTTTGGGTGGGGTTAAGGGATTGAAAATAACTTATTATTTTCTACCACAGGGACCATCAGTGGTTGGGTGAACCATCAGTGGTTGGGCTGACCATTAGTAGTTGGGTAACCATAGGTGATTGGAGTGACCATTGGTAGTTGTGCTAACCATAGATAGTTTCCTATGTATTTCTAAAGGCATTTAGAAAAGAGTTATAAAATAGATAGGTGGTCAGATAATGGTTCTATTAAAGATTTAGTAGAGAGGAAATAAGGTGTGGATATGTATGATTAGGTTAGGGAGATTAGAAATCCAAAATAACAAAGAATAAGTAAAATATACATGTAGTTTTATAGATGTTTTATAGTTGAATGCTAAGGCAATTTTTCTAAAGTAAGAATATTTTAGCCTCAATAGAAAATTCGGTAGACATTTCTGTCTCTTTTGCTATTATTTGAGTTGATGAAGGAAGAATGGATGCTAGAAACTTGAATATGTATGTGAAAGATTTGATAGCTTGAACATGGATCTTTTTCACCTCTTACTCCCTCATTTTTATAGGAAAAGAGAGATGGAGGATGGAAGGTTACCTAGAAGGTGAGGTTATTGATCATGATGCTTGGAAGTTCATTAGCACTGCATAAGATGAACATATTAAATTGTGTCTCATTATCTTGCACATAGCTGGTGATGTGTTAATAAGGAGTGTCAATGGTTAAGCTAACCATAAATGGTCAAGTGTCCAAGGGTAAAAGGGTAAAGGTAAATTAAAAGGGGTTGGTTAAAAGGATAAACTAGTAGATTGATGAGTTATCTAAGTGGGTGGTCAACTAGACTCAAGATCTGATAGCAGTCCTAAGGTGTTTTGATAACTAGAACTATCATGTACAATTTTCTAGTGTCTAAAGTATATCTACACACATGAAACAATAAATATATCAGAAAAAAATGGAAAAAATTGGGTTAGGGTAAGTATGATCACACAATTTAGAATTCCTAATATCCTAATCACTACCTACATTAACCCTTAAGATAGGGTCTCAGATCAAATGTAGTTCTCCCTTAAGGAATGGACATAATCAATGCACACAGTAGATGAAAGAATGAACTTTTTCCTAAGCCCTTCATTGATCAAGCATGCAAATATATGTGTGATGAAAATTTTTGAGCTATACTATTGACTTATTTTAATTACTTAGTGTGCCAAAATCCTATGTGCTAGATATAAAATACCTTATGAATTCCTTTATATAGGAGACTCTTTTTTTGAATTTGGGATCTTTATTTAGATTAATCAACATAAAAAATGTAAAAAGAAATTAATATATGGGATAAGAAGGGTTAGGGACCCATTAAGTAAGAAAAAGTGACCATTAGACAACAATGTTGAGTAGGATAAGAGCACTGAGTGCTATAGTCCTATAGAATTCTATTATCTAGGACTCAGAAAAATAGGTTGGAATTGACATAGTCCAAGTCTATGGGTCTCTGGGGGTATATATCAATTTATTAAGATGATGAAGAGGTTATAAACACAAGAAACAAGACTAAGACAAGCAAAACAAAGACATGGATCGTACGGACAAGGCTCATATTCTCTAGTCAAAGTCTCCTATGAAAAGACATGATATGTATGGTTATTTGAATAATTTGGGGTGTATACAAAAACCAACTTGTTACATTTTCTTATTTTTTCAATAAGGCCAAATCTCCTCTTCCTTAGGTTGCATTCCTTTTGTTTTTCTCTTAATTCTCGCTACTCCTTATATGCATGTGTCATGCCTCAAAACCCTATTCTATTTTCTTTTATTCATTTCCATCCCCTTATTCACCACCACCTTCTCCTCTATTCATTATATAATAAACTAACTAATAATATTCATGCACAAATATCTCAATAGAACCCCCACTAAGCTATAGTCTGCCACCATGTAGCCAATAGCTAAAATTCATCATGATTTTTGCAACAATGATGGTTAACCTAGATTTAGTGAGTGAATATAAATCCTAATCATCTCAAAACTTCTAAATGACTCCATAAAATAATCATTAAATATCATTTACAAAATATGCATGCTCTTGACTTAAGACAATTCCAACATCAACTTCACAAACCAACTAATGACAAGTCATAATCTCAATGTTATTTCATGTAATGTCAACCTTCAACAAGTTGATTACCAATATCCTTCCATGTAATGTGAATATTGAATATTCAATTAAAATAGTTACTATATAGCATGGTTAAAGCATATGTGTTATAAAATACTATTGTTTATTGTTACCAGGTCATTCAACTCAAACACTTTACGAACACAATGATCTCCCTTAATCATTTAATAATATAATTAATGTCCAATATATATTATGAATGTTTAACCTTTGGTCAACACTATATCAAATACAATGACATTTTCAAATAATTCTATTGATATCTTTTGACCTTAGGATAAACATATATTATAATAATTCCCTTCTAATTATTATTATTATTATTACCTTAATCCTATAGAGAAAAAAATAACAATGGAATCCATCTATACTTATGATATCAATTCATGCATAACATCATATCATTATATTACATAGATATACCATATAAGGCAGTGAGGTAAGTAAAAATATATACATATTCACTCATTGAACCAAGCAATTCCATCATACAAGATAAGCTACATACGACCACAAAACTAGTGAAATCACTCAAACAAATCAACATGATCATTAACAATAACTAGATTAGTGAAATCATGTAATCACATAAAATGATCTAAGAACACAAAATATCACAATAGATATTCAAATAAAAAATAAATCATACTACAACTATCTATTCAAATAATTAAACATTAAATATGAAATACTATGTGATGTGTGCATGTATTTTTATTTTCTCTCTATCACCCCCCAATGTCTCCATCTAAACCACCCTCTCTGATGATGACCTCCATATATCACACTCTTAGGGATGGATATGTCATGAATCCACCTCAAAATAATGAATATATTTATCCTAAAATACAAATATATCCATACAATAATGTTTTATAATTAACAAACATGATTATAATGTACATAATGTAAAATTATTGTTAACTCATAGCAAACCAATCATGTAAATTAAGCAACACATAATTATCCCATAATTAGCATATAAATTAAAGCTTAATCAAACAATATCTAATCAACTAATAACCATAATAATCCATAGATTAAACAGGTTTTTTTTTCTTAGAGAGAAATTAGGATGTGACAAGAAGAAACTAATATGGATAGGTATAGGTATAATTAGAATAGTTCAGTCTCAAGTTATCTTTTTTTGCTTCCTCATGTTTTTAAAGATAATATTTATTATGGAATAGTGTATTCATGACTCTTGTCACTAAAAATAATTTTCTATAATTTATGCAGTTAATCTAAAATAAAACATAAACTCTCTATTGAAAATATAACAAATATAAACATACCATTAATATTCATCCAAAATTTCACCTCTTTTCTCAAGTTTTGAAACATTTTCACTGTGATCCTAGTTACCTAGGGCTATGTATTTTTAGCACACAACACTTATGGATTGGGTTGGGCAACATGAAAAATTTGAATGTTTGAAATTGAAAAATTCCACTTTGGTAAGGATATAAGTATTAGTTTTTGAGTTTATATTCTTATTCATTCCAACATAGATTAAAAAACTACCACCAAAACAATGAAAATTAATCTAAGAAAACATGAAATAAAATAATAATAATATGAAATAAATTCATACATAAAATTAATATAACTATTACAAAATAAGGTAAGTTATATTAATCATTTATAATAAAACTAGAGGTGGTGGGGCTGGCACAAATAAGAATATATTTTTCAATTAGTGTCTATTTATTATGAGAGACATGCCATTTCTTTGTATATCTTCTAATCTAAAAGAATTTCCTTCTCATCTTTTAAAAAACTGGTAAGGATCAATTGATAATGGTTCTAATCTCACATATTATCCCTTTTTTTCATTATATTTTTCCCATAAAAGGACAAAATATAAAATATTTATGTCTATAATCTTGTTATTTTTCCTAAGCACTACTTGACTATGTCTTGTGTTTACTTAAGTTTTCAATGCTTAGTTTTGAGCAAATTCCAATTTATGATTTTTTTAGTAACCTAAACTACATTATATCATCCTATCAAATGTATTATTTCATAAGTTATTATTTAAGTAGTCTCAATGTGATGAGAAACATTAGTTTTTATGCATGAACCAATGTGAACAATGATTATTTCAAATTTTGGTTATACCTTCTTTTGTCTACCCACAATGCATATGTTATTATTGAATTACATTTTATTGGATTATTTCCCAATAATTTCTTGATGGAATCAATGTGATATTTATTTTTGGATCCAACCACTAATTTCCTTCAAGATAATAATTTGAATAGAGCTTATAACTAATCTTATTATCATATTCCATATTACGAATTCTGAAATAATGTAGACATATCCTTACATGGTAAATAAAAGGTGGTGTTTAAGCTTGTGAAAAAATATCTCTATAAATGTAATCACTTGTTGAGATATATAGTTATTTTTAGTGATAATTTCAAACCATCATGTGTAGTAATCAGTGGAAATTAGCAAAAAAAAATTCTTTTTGTGGAATTTGGATTATTTATTCCTAAAAAACCAACTCCCCATTATGTGAAATGTTTATTTTAAAACATTGGATGTAAAATAATTAGTGCATGTTTCTATTTTTTTTGAACATTTAAAATTCATGACAAGTTGTCACATGGTTGTTAACTTGTTTGAAAAGTGTTAGCCAATAATAACCTACCTTGAGAATTTTGTGTTATAGTGTTAACTAAAGGATTTATACTTCCTAGTTTTCCATAAAAAACGGCCAATATATCTTAGGATTACTCTTTTATCACACACCTAAGTTAAAAAATTTATACATTGGTTTTTCCATTTTTATCATTTATTGAAAATCCCTCTTGTAAGACTCATCAGTGCATTTATCTCTCTATGTGTAGATATTAAGGAGTACAATAGGAAAGTGATTGATTTAGATTGTGTTACTTTAAGAGATATGTTTACATAATAATTAATCATACCTTCATTACTATGATTCAAGCCTAAACTGAGTCGATTTCCTTCTTGCTTATTCATCTCCTTTATCTAATTATGCATCTCCCTATACTTAATTATTGCATTTACCTAGCTAATATAGTATATTTGCTACAGGATTATCCTTATAATATATCATCCCACTCAATATAATAATGAGTATATATATATATATATATATATATATATATATATATATATATATATATAATAACATGACTATGATTGATACCATTTTACTATATAGATTTAGATCAATACCTTCATCTTGAAAGAATAATTTGATTATAGGTTTGTGTGTGTGTGTGTGTCTGTGTGTGTGTGTGTGTGTGTGTGTGTGTGTGTGTGTGTGTGTGTGTGTGTGTGTGTGTGTGTGTGTGTGTGTGTGTGTGTGTACATACATATACACATATATTATTTATTTATGTGTGTGTGTGTGTGGGCGTGTGCGTGCGTGTGTGTGTGTACACACACACACACACACACACACACACACACATATGGGTTATAATTATCATTCCCAACACACAAAAAATTTATCTACTCTACTCAAACTTAAATTTCTACCCTTAAGTAGTAAAAGGGGGAGTTAGAGGATAAAGTCTTATTCTTTTATAGACCAATTTTTGATTAAGGTATTTAAATATTGATACAAGGATTTGAATAAAGTAGTGTCCTTTCAATCTTTAGAGTTCCAAACTATGGACATATAGGTCTTCATTCTTTTCATTTGAGGTCATCACCTAAAACCTTTATTTCAAAGTTCTAGTAGATTCAAGACGGATATTGATCCACTGAAAATTCAATACAAATTAATTTTTTTATCCATATTATCTTTCTTTTATTTACTTAGTAGATATATATTTTATACTTAGTATCATATTAGCATGCATGTTATTTAGTCTAGTTGATTTACGATCTTCTATCTAACTTATACTTGTTTGTAATTTCCTTAAATGTGGTTTCCTGATAGTATCCTTGGTACCCATTTTTTTACCATTTCCATACATGTTATATATATATAATTTAATCTAGTTGATTTACCATATTCTATCTAACTTATACTTGTTTATAATTTCCTTAAATGTGGTTTCCTGATAGTATCCTTGGTACCCTTTTTTTACCATTTCCATACATCATTTATTTTACATTCAATCCTTATTAGATCACATATCCCATATATTAAGCATAGGCTTTATATGCCTATATTCTTGTTATTAAGCATCAATTACCCTCTACTCAATCTACAAGTGTCATTCATATGTCACTATGTTTAAATATACATAGGCTCTAGTTTGATATTTCCTTTATATCATAGTTTATATAGATAAATATGATTGGTATGTTAATCATCCTAGCATACACAAATATTTTGGTGAACCCGATGTGAATCCCATCGCTTTACTTTTTTGATTTTAATGACGTCTCCATATCTAGCTTCTTATTTATTTTGGATTGAAAACTACCTCTTGTCAAATACCATTTCCCATCACATATTTTTTTAATTTGTCAGAGACACCTTATTTTAAAAATATTTATAAAATGTTTTAGTTTTTAACAAGATGAAACACATTTTTGAGAAATTCTCTAAGAAATCCAATCAATATTTTCAAGGATTATATGCCAACAATTTGAATGCTATTAAATTAACTAATAGTCATAAGGATACTTAATAACATACCAATTTAAACTTTTCTTTCTTAATATCACCCTCTAATGATTTTAATATGGATTTCTCTAGATATAAATGCTTTTAGCTATATAAAAACTCTAAGAAAATTAAGATTCATAGAACACTTGAATCCCATGAATTCAAAGGTGAAGAGAAATGTGACCTAGAATTTACCAATGAAAATAAAATATTTATTTAAGATCATCCTAAGCATATGTTAAAATATCTCAATATTGTTCATAAAATCAATAAGCAAAATTATATGGAAATGTCTCATTACCCTATGCATTGTTTTTCAACTAAACTTGGGGAAATAAATTCTCAACTTATCCTCCCCCTTCTACATCTACCATGAATAGTTAAAAAAATAACATGGTTGGCATTATATTTAATGGTCCTACCTAGATTACTCATATTAATACCAATATAAATTACACGTCTAGTGATTTTCATCATACTAATAAATATTCTAATTAAAACCGAGATACACATGATCCTAAGGTCATAAACCAAATAGATAAAATTCAAGATTCTAATAATACCTAAATGTTTCAATTACACACTTGACTATAAGAGCTATATCTATACAATCATTATAAGAATATTTGATACAAAAAATCTCAACCAACCCATAGTGAGAAGTACATTCTAACCTCATCTTCCTCTACTATATAACCAAAACCATAATTTTCATCACCTAAACTTATTCTAAAAGATCTTAAGATATAATGTATTCATAAACATTTAGTTGGAGATATTGAAAATTCTCAACATTCTACCCATTAGTGTGGTCACAATACGGTTTTTTTTCATCATGATAATTAGGTCCATTCTATGATAATTACAAGTAAATTTAACATTTCTCATGTGAGTTTCTCCTTTTTTTTAACTTTGATCATGCTGCCATATAAGGCAATGCCACCAAGTCTATGAAAAAGTTTATAAAATTCATAAAATAAATTCAAGTGCGACACATTCAATAAAGTTAATGTTCACCTTGATATTTACAAAAATCCTCTTCCAAATAACTCTCAAACTCATTCGACTAATACGTGACATTAAAACCCTTTAAAACTAACTATTAATGTTTTATAAATTATAGTTAATCCTAACTCTTCCAATAATAAAGAAAACATGGTTAAGATAAAAATATGAACTGCATTTTATATCTCATTTATTCTCAACCTCTTAGGTAACCTATAATTCCTATATCTTAGATAAATATTTAGGTATATCTTCAAGATAATTCTTTAGTTGTTTTATCTCTTGAAATTTTCACTTCTATACTTTCAAAAAATTTAGCTATTTTAGCCAACCAGATAAAATATGTTATGCCTATAACTATATCTACCAACCTAATACATTTATTTACATATATAACTATATTAAAAGGTATTATATCATTTTTTATTTATCAAACTATATCATATAGCTTGATATAGTATTCTCCACTTATTTTTGTTTTTTTACTATATTGATAGATGCGATACAATTTTTTTATGCTACTTATCTATTGATAGACTTGATATTGTATTCTATGTCTCTAACTGCATCAACCAATATGATACAATTATCTCAACTTACTTATACTATAATTAAATTACTAATTAAATCCACACTAACTCAAACTCGAGGTGTAATAGGCTTAAATTCCTACATATTTAGATCTAATAATTTATAGAATCAATCTTGTCACTTGGAGTTTTTTATCACAATATTTTATACCCTCTATAAAATTTTATCTACATAAAATTAATATATCAAATTATATTATGCCATGTGAATTATTTTTTTGGTGGGGTTAAAATTCAAATATTTAACTTTACGTTTTATTAGGATTTGAATTTCATTTTGATTGTTGTCATGCTTCCATACTTGATTCATTATTCATAAAATTAGAGATGTTTAAAAATTATAAATTTTGCAAAAACACATAATAAAATAATTTGATAATATCAATTTTGATTTGAAAATAGTTGTGGTATTTAATAATCATCGATCATGAATTTTTATCATATATCATTTCTCATCAACAAGAAATAAGATGATTAGTGCGGTAGCATTTTTGATCTTTTTCAATCCTTTAAATTTTAAATGCAAATCACTAAGAATTTTAATACTTAGTCTAGTGACCATACACAACATCACCATTAATGTCTCAGAAGAGTTCATCGGTGAATCCATTAAAATGGTATGTATAGGCATGAAGGCCTTCAAAGACTAGTTGAAAAAGAAAGATTCACTACAAACCCTTTTTAGAACAAATGACTTTGTGCAAATAGATAAAAAAGGCTTTCCTTGAGCTAATTTCTCACGTTACTAGCCTAACATTTTCCTTTATATCACGAGGTACATGAAACTATAAGTTAAATACACACTTATTTTCTCCCACCACTTTTTTATTTTAAATCATTTCGTTGGGTATAAAATCAATTTGCCCTACTTTTTTCTTAAGTCCCTTGAGAGTACTTCCTCACTACACCAATTAAATGAAACAAATGCCATCCTTCATCAAGGATTGATCTTCCTTATGATTAAACATGGCCAAGATATTTATGGTTGATAGGTTTCTCCAAGGGTTCCTCCTTTATGGAGGACTCTTAGGAGGACCCCCTAGTGGAGGATCCCATAGAGGGATCCCACTAGCTCTTTGATTGCACCACCCATGCTAGTTTATTGAAATCCCCCTGATAACCTTCCACTTAAATTATTTATCCACAAACCAAAACCCATTGATATATAATTAGGAACCCCTATGAATATATCTTGGAAAGGAAAATCCATTATTATTAAGTAAGTGGAAAAGAACAAAATGTAGATTGAGAATTTCAATTTGAAGGTCTAGCGAGTAGGTTTGGGTTAGGACAAGCTCATTCAGGATTGGAATGCACTCTATAGATATGTTGAAGCCATAGTCTAGGATTTCATCCTTTCTACATAACCCTCTCAGTCCCTTACTTTTTAATCATCAAAGGTTTTAAAATCCCTCCTCTAGGCTCCCTCAAGGGGATCCCCCCTAAGCAATCCCCCTTGTAGGTAAAAGGAGAAAAATACCCTACAATGATATTACTTGGAGAAGTGAATGAAGGCCCTAAGAAATGTACTCAAGCTAAAATTTCAAAAGGAAAATAAATCATCCCTATGAAGGACACTATAGACACTGAAGACCCTTGGGAGGGACTCTCCTCCTAGTTCTATTTTAGTTTCATATTTTTGTTTTCATTCTTATTACTATAAATTTTTGTTTTTTGATGTCTTGGCCCTGATGCTGGCCTTTTGACTCTATTGTACTATACTTTAGTAGTTCTAGGTCCCTATAAAACCTACTTTTACCTTATCAAATAGAAAAATACTTATTCTAGCACAATTTTATTCTTTGAAAAACATCGATAATGATATCATTATCAAGAAATATAGTCACATTTGATAATTACTTGGATTGGTAATAATATTCAAAATTCATTTTTTCTCTAATTGTGACAAAATTTTTAGAATTTACTAAGGTTAAGATGAAATCAGGTGCCAAAATTTTATAAGATTTTATATTTTCATTTAGATTTGTTAATGATGTGACCTTTTGAGAACTATAAATGAAAGTTTTGAGTAATTGGTTTGTAAATAAAGTGAATGTGTACTAGTTTGGTATGGTATTTGAAACATAATACATAAAATATTTGTTTGAATTTATATCATGGATATTTAATACCCAATGCATAGTGGATAGGTTAATAATTTAAAGGACTTTAGAAAGAGTTTAAGTTATAATCCAATGTGATATTTAATACTATAAAACATAATAAAACAATTTAAGCCTTGACATATTGATTATCATTGAAAATGACTTAAATTATAGTTTAAAAATGATATTTTGGTGTTTTAATATAATAATACTTTTGAAATGTTTGAAGGTTGATATTTTTATTTTGGTGTTCATATTAATTATACTAGAACATACTAGACATTAATGTTGAGCACCTCTAACATATATAAATGTAGTGAACATTCAATGCAACGTACTATGGATTTGAATGTTAATTCAAATGATTTTGTTTGATTTTGTTTTTATTAGCTCATTCTTACATTTTCTTTTTTTTATGAACAAGATGGGTGTGTAAGAAAGCTATACAATTGTTTTGTAGAAGTTTCAAATTTTGTTTTGATTTAACTTAGTATTGGTGATTCCATGTATAGCTTTGTATATATATATATATATATATATATATATATATAAATATAAATTTAAAGTAATTTATTTCTAATTTTGAGATAGTTTGATATAAAAAAAAGTTCATTATCAAAATAAATCATTTTTCAAAGTTATTAATTGTTAATAAAGTGGCATGAAAATGATGGATTTTTAATTATTTAATTATTAATTGTTGCATATAAGGGTAATATAATTTATTTTCATATGTTTTAAAAATAGTTTTGAGGTACTTTTTTTTTGAAATATGGGTGGATATTTTGTTTTATGTGACTATTGTAAACCACTTTAATTTGAGAATAGTTATTCACTATCGTTTGAAAACTAATTTATTGTTTCTAGTTATGGTTGCAAGGATTTTATTTTTAGTTAGAATGTTTTATAATATTTATATTTTATGAATGATTAAAAGGATTTAATTTTTAAAAAATTAATGATTTTAATATATAGTAATGAGTTTCTTTTAACCTGTAAATAATTTCATGTTCAAATGCAACACTTTTGGGGTTTGTTTAATAGAATATAGAAAGAAATTATTATTTTATATTTTATATAAACATTAATTAATGTCATTTTATGTGATTTAAAATAAATATTTCTTTAAGTTTTAATAAAATATAACTGAACCCATTTATGAAATAATATAGTTTTAATTCTCAACTGCATGTTTAAAAAGTTTTAGTTTTATCACTAATTTTTGTAGACAATACTTGAATTTATCTAAATAATTTGCAAGAGCTTTTATCATTTTTGATATCAATACTTTTTTATAATCAAAAATTTTATTAGACTTCTAAACTCTTGAGATGACATCATTTCTAAGATATAATAATATGATTTCTTTTATTTGAATATATACTTAATTGGATTAAAGTGAAATGGGTTTTAGTTTGAATAAAATGGAAATATTTTCGAAAGTGTTCTCTCTATAAAAATTATGTGGTGAAATGTCCTTATTTGAGAATGTGAAGGTTTGGTTCTTAGATGATATTATTTTTTGGATTTGTTCTCGAATAATTTTTAAGAATGAAATTGTAAGGTATTTGTATATTATCTAAATTATTATACAATATTTAAAGATATATAATGTCATAGTGGGTAGACTTGAAATGGTTTGAGTTTTTTTAATAATTTATTGTTTATATTCTGTATAAATGATAATTATGCTTTTAGGTGATGGTTCTATAGTTTTTTTTAATTATTCATATTAAAATATACAGAGATTTTGATATTTATATGATTAATAAAATAGTTGAAAATAATGTCTCAATAATAATGATAGTGCATTTTTAGTTATTATATCAAACCCTAATGAAATGATAAAACATAAGTTTATAATATTTTGAGTTATCTATGACAAGAAATGGTCTTATTTTGATGAGATGAAGGAATGTAGTCTAAAATAGCTTTCCCATGGGTACTTAGTTACATGGTTTCATAAATTTGGTTCATTTTGGTGTAATTTGGAGAATGAGGCTTCAATTAAAAATTCCATTTTGGTTTCCAATTTTCAAAGAGTCCATGAAGTTTAGAAGTTTGTATTTATACCTTCTTGATAGTGAATGTGTACTAAAAAATATCATTCAAATTTTCATTATATTAATGATAGGATAGAGATAGTTTTGTGTATTTTAATCCTTCACATGCACATAATCCATATTTTGTTTGTTGACATGACATATCAAGTACATTATGGATTCTCTTGAAGGTCTTGGTTTTTTTGGTAGGCCATGTCAAATAATTAATGTTTGATGATGGAGGATTCACTTCTAGTGTAGCTTATATAGAATAAATATTATTGATTTTTGGTTTATAATATATTTTAATCATCTCTATTAAAATAATAATAATAATAAAGTTAAAATTATGTGTGAATAGTTCAATTATATTTTACATATATTATAATGATAGATAAAATATTAATGATTTTTTTGTTAATTTTAGTAGTGTTTCACTTGATTTGGTATTGATAGTAGAGTGGAAGAACATGGTAAAATACATGTTATATGAGTAAATTGTAGTTTTTTTTTCAATTGTTTTAAAAATAATTGATCGAAGAAATTAATAATAATCATAATGAGTTGACATGTCTTTTGGTTAAATTAATTAATGCATTATATTTATGTTTCTTTTTGAATTTTAAGGAAAGATTTTAAGTTAGAGTAGAGGCTTACATAGTTCAAGCATAAATAATGCATTGGAAATGAACAATTAGAAATATGAAAATGCACTCCTTATATGTTACGCATATTTAGGCATACCCTGTACTGTCTGAAGGACCTCTGACATGTTTTTGTAAGGCTTGGCTATAGTACAAGGGTCTCCCTTTAATTTGGTGTAAATTATCTATTTATATGGGATGTATTGAATGACATGTACCATGGTAATTTTATAAAAAAATAACATTAAATATTAAAATGCTCCTATCAATATATTTATTGAAAAAAAGAATCAACTTCACCCATTTATGTGTGGTTTTTCAACATTTTATTCTCACCAACTTCCTCCTATTGCCAATGATATTGCTTCATATACTAATAAATTAACAAAACTAATGTAATACCCCTATTTTTATCCAATAATACCAATACTCTATTATGACCAACACACCAACACTTCCTTATAACTGAGACCCCTTAGATTTTAACCATTTATCTTAACAAGTGCATGTTTATTTGGATTTAATTTAGACAAAGGACTGATCTTTAATTAATAGTTTAATTCAAAATATTAATCATATTATTCTATTATTATTTTTGAATTATAATATTTTGTTTAAGTGCCTTGGATTTAGGAATTATGTATGTTGATCGAAAGATTGAACCACTATAAATTACATCATTTTATACTGTTGGGACATTTTTCTAACAACTTTATTTATTAAAGTCTATTTGAAGTATCTAATGTTGGGTTGTAATTTTTTTATGTATTAAATTTTTAATCTATATGCATGCTTTCAAAACCCTTAATTTATATTGTCATGAATTTAGAAGGCATGAGTCTAACTCAGATCTTTGATTCCACTAAATCATTTTTAAAAAGGCATTCATGCTCACTCGTATTAGTTTCCAATTTTCATATTTTCTAATAGTTTTAGAATTTAAACTCATCACATGTATTTTATATTTCTCATAGTTAATTAGAAGCCACATCTCATCATCACATCAATTCATAGCTTCATTCCTTATATTAAATTTTTTAATGTAGGAGGTTGCCTATTTTATTTCATTTCACATGTGTTTTCACCATATTGTGCCTTCACAATGTTCATTATAAAAACTATGAAGAATTAAAGTTTAAAATATCTAACCCAATCACATATAACCAATTTTTAATATCACTTTCACTTGTAGTTAGTCTCAGTGCTACATGACATAATTTTTAAGTATCACACCTTCACTATTTTCAAAATAAGTCCATACAGAGTCCAAGATTTGTGAAGTTGTACTTGTGACATAATAAAAAATTACCTTGTGTTAACATTTCATTAATTCATTTTTTTTTTGACTTATTAATTTATGTGAGTTAGTGCTTTAGTATGTAAGTAGATGACCCAATCACATAGTGCTAGTGTTATTATTAGTGCCACTTAGCACATTATTTTAGTGTCACAACATTACATAGTTTAAAAGGAATGCTCAATGTGTTTTACTATTCATATACATTTAGAAATTATGAATCAATAAGTAGGTACCACCAACCACCATCACATTGGATCATAATAAAAGTTGAATATATATTCAAAGTACTCAAACCAAATCTACAACTATGCAGTATGATGTCACATAGTAGAAGCTTGACTGAAAGTGACATATATCAACACACAACTTTCAAATGTGAAAGAATATGATGGAAAAATAATTTTTTGATCACATAATTAAATTTTATGAATATTAATACTCATCAAAATGTCATAAGTCTATAAATTTTATGATTAAATTTAGAATTTTTCTAACGTGGCAAAATTTAGTAGAATAAATGCATAGAGGTAATTGAAGCTTTATCCAAGAGTGTGTTTCTTTATCAAAATACACAAGTACCTATAGATTAGATAATAAATTAAGTAACATTGTTATTTTTATCAAAAGGGAATAATTCCTCAACTGAAGATCCTACTTTACACAGTATGGCACAATCATCACAAGTGATGAATTTAGAGTGCATACCAATTAGTTACACAGAATATAGTCAAAGGTAGTATTGAGACCCCACAATGAAACCACATAAATGTCTTTGCATGTGGATAAGTTTCTGTATATGAACCACCAAATGATCCTCATAAGCTTTGATGTGATGATAAGTTGATTTCTAAATCCTTGTTAGAGCATAAGAATAATAAATCGTTAGGGACCAATACCACACAATTATCACAAATATAGTGAAATGGAATATTATGTTGAGGTGGTGCCTTTAAAAATCCCATTTTAATTTTTGTGCATGTTCTGACTTCCTTTATTTTTGTCTCTTATGCGTTTGTTTGATGATTTTAACAAACTATAACATCATGGCCATGGGTGTAATCTTGTCATTTTAATGTAGTTTTGGTCTCAACAAGAAAATATTTTGTAATTATTGTAAGGGGATAATATTTTCCACTCATTCATCTCAATTTATCACTATATTATTCACTCTCTCACTCATTGTTTGATCCAATGGGGGAGAGAGGAATAAATTTATATGAAATGAAACAAGAGGATTCTAAAATTCTTTGAAATGTTCATGGGGTTTTCTTTATTTTCAATTAATCTTATTTTTTTCTTTATCAAAATTTTAGATTGATGATTATATTTTAATATTTAAGTGATTACAATTAATATTTATATGATTTATTATGACTAAGTTAAAATTTGCATTTATTTAATTATAACTATTTAAGTTAGTTAATCTCCAGTCTATTTTTTATATAGATAAATTCAATGCTATTTTTTGAAATGAAATTATATATATATATATATATATATATATATATATATATATATATATATATATATATATATATAAAATATTAAAATATATTTTAGTTATATTTTTTAAGAAAAAATTCATGCATAGAGATGTTGAAATTTAATCATAATCTATTAGTCCTTAAAATCTTATTCTATGATTTTAAAATTTGAGTGCATGATTTTATTTGATGAATGTTGGATGTTTTACAATAGACATGATTTTTTTTTTTTTTTTTAATTGAGAGTATTAATTAGCTAAATTTTGAGATCCTTCTTATCTACCCTACTCTTCCATAAATTTTATGCTTTTTATGAGATACAGTTATTGTAAATATCCTTATATGAGTGTTATTTTGATCACTAAGGTGAATATAGCTTGATGGGATATAGGCCACATACTACTATTATAATAAGAATACATAAAAGAGTCACAACTTGTAACTAGTGCCTTAGATTATCTCTAATATTCCTAAAATGAGATGGATTTATCCCATTAATTTTTTTAGGGATGTGCATAAAAGACACATAAATAGAGTAGAAGAAACTAGCACTATAAGAAAGGTAAGTTGAGTTAATGTGTTATCTATATTTTGGTCAAGTTATACACATCCACCCTTTTTAAAATTTTCATTTCCTAGTATGCGTTTAAAATCTACATCAACATAAAAATTATGGCACAATAATAAAGACCCTCTTGTGATTAGTTTCACCCAACATATGTTTTAATTTTAGTTTCTATTAAATATGTCAAAAGTCCCATAAAAATTATAAAATAATTAGATAAAAAGAGAGATAGAATTTATTGGGTTGGTGAAACAACCATTATAGTTTTTATTATTAAACATGAAATTATAAAAAATGCCTTCAATAATATTCACAATTTTCAAAATGATAGAATAACTAAAAAACATCTTGTTGCTTTTAATTTTTTTTTTGGTTTCTTAGATATTCAACAATGATGTAGAATGTATGTTCTTTCCTTTCACATTAGATGTTCTTGATTATGACTAGATTCTAAATTTAATGGCTTGTTCAATTAAAAAATAGAAGGAATTAGAGGATTCATTTATTTTACGATTTGGGCACCTCATTGATCCTTTTTTTTGTTGAATTAGTTATTCATACTCAAGAGAAACTCAATCAATCAAGGATTTAAATATGAAATATATATATATATATATATATATATATATATATATATATATATATATATATATATATATTATAACATTCATAATAGATATAGACCCAAATAAATTACCATTATACACACACACACACATGAATGCCTTAGATCTTGTTATATCAATGTTTTTAAAAACCTCTAAAATATATACTTTAGCTTTGGACTATATAGAGTTGGTCACATTAAATAGGGAGTTGTTTTCCAAAAAAAACTATGATTACTTTCAAAATTACATACCAAAAATTCCAAAAGCCTATTAAATTTTGAGTTCTTCCATGGTCAATCATTCAAATTAGACTATTATTCACAATATTAAGCCAATCACAAATCGAATTTCTAATTTCTTTTTTGAATGTGACATAAATTTAGATGTCACGATTGAACCAACTACATAATGTGTTTTAGATGAAAATGAATGTGATAGTAATGAATATGTTGAATATGATAAATTTATATGTTTTCTAACTTTGAGAATTATGTAGAAGAGATCCATACAATATAGGGATTACATGAAATTGAAGAAGAATCAACGAAGATACAATGTCATGCATGGAATTCAAACATAGATTTATTATTATAGAGGTAAATTTATCAAAATAAGATATTTATAATAATATAATAGAGGACAAAAATGATGTGGAAGAAAAAGTAAAGGATAAAAATGATGCAAAAATAAATGCACAAATTAAAGCTATAAAGGGTAAAGAAATAGAAACTTGTTCACTAGTTGAGTCACATCACAAATAATTGGTATTAATTGTACCTCTTATTCAAAATATAATAAGATTATAGGTAAAATAGTTTCATGAATATATTTGGATTGAACATTAGTTATATTTACTTGAGCCTAATGTGTTTGATAATTTCACGTTTGATGAGAGTAATTATATGAAACATAATTTTTTTGATATTTTCTTATTTGGAATGAAAAAATGAATTAATTATGTAAATAAATAAAGATGTGTTTTATAGATTGAGTACAATAAAAATTTAAAGCTCATTCTTTTTAGTAAATTCTAGATGTTTCATAATAAATTTTCAAGTCCATACTCTAGCCTTGACTGTGAATTTTTAAATTAAAAGTAGTTAAAAATTAGATTAGAATTAGAATATTTTTATTATTTAGTTTTATTTGATTATTTCTTGATATCTATTTTCATTGTGTTTACTTTTCTGGTTATTAGTTTTGCCTTGCTTATTTTTGTCATTTTAAAAGTTATCAATACTTGGTTTGTGAAAACCATGAAATCCTTCATTCTACCTTCATAATGTTTTTATTGGCTAAGTTCATACATCATTTAATACTAGGGAAATAAATCCCATGTAGTCATTTTCAATTGGTTGAATAAAGTTTAAATCATTTTAAAATGTTTAAACTCTAAGAAATTTGGTAAAATTTTTACTAAATATCAATGTTATGTCTAATTGCTTTATGTTTTCAAAATAGAACTAAATATTTTATCACAATTATTGCATGAATTAAGAATAATATTTATTTTAAAATTTATTCAAGGTTGTACTTTATCACATTAAGCATTGCATTTATATGTATGAAACAACAAAGGAAAATTAAATTTATAAAAATCCTTTCACCTTGGCTATATTGGTTCCCAACACTGATATATTCAAAAGAAATAAAATAAGTATTTGAATATTCAAATAAAAATCATTAATTTTTTCCTAAAGGGTGATTTGGGCAATCTCCATCAAGGATATAGACATATGGATAGTAATTTATCAAAGTCTAGGGTGGAACTAAAGGTATCTCTATTGGGACTATAGACACCTAGTTGGAATCATAATAATGCAAAATAATTTACCCCCAAGCCATTTTCATAAAAATAAAAGTAAAAATAAAAATTGAATACCCTAATATTTTGTGATCATGTGATCGCTTTAGAGCTATGTATAAAACCTTAAAAGGAATACACATATATCTTACTCGTTTTAAATGTTAAGGCTTATTTAATGTGTGTTAATATTAAAGCTAATAATTAGGTTTATGTTGAAAACATGAATTTTTATTACATAATTTATAATTTTATTTTAATACTAATGATAAATTATGAGTTATAAACACTTAATAATATTTTCCCATAGAAGTTATCATTTGTTGTGACATACACACTTCCATTTCCTTTGAAATGGAGACCTATTTTATTTGAACCATTTATATTAGTAAGATCATGATTATTTGGATTTGATTTGGAAAAAAGATTTAAAGTTCACTAATATTTTAAGTTAATATATTACTCAAACTTTTGGATTCTTTCTTTTTGATTTCTACTATTGTGTTTTAGTACTTTGGTTGTAGGACTTATGTATACCAATTAAAATATTTAGACACTATATACTAATAAACTTTATATTTATAAGGGTTGAATAAAAAATAATGCCTCATTGGGAATTTAATCTAAAAAATATATTTATTAAATTCACTTTGAAGTATCTAATGTTGGGTTGTCCATTTTTTATGCAAGAACTTTCATACGTAATCACATGATTTCACAACTGATCACTTAGATTATCATGAATTTAGAAGGAAGGAATCTGAATCACCTCTTTGATTCCACTTAATGCATTTTAATAATGTCACACCTTCACAATTTTCAAAATTTACTCACTTCATTGCATTAGTTTCCACTTGTTACATTTTTTCATAGATGTAACATTCAAATTCATCGCATGGTTTTTAACTTGTTCATAATCATTCAAAGGTAATGTGTCATTATCACATGCATTTTTAGCTTATGGATTATCAATTATTTTTGGAAGGAAATAGTTTTATTTGACTCTTTTATTCTACATGATGCATTTTTTCATCATTATGCCTTTTTACTATTCATAATCAAAACTATAAAGAATTAAAGTTTCAAATATCAAGCCTAATTGTAGCTTGGCAAGTGTCAACAACACATTAAGTTTCATAATTCATAGTTAATGTTAATTCCATGTACATGGTTTGAAAAATATGTTCATGTAGAGACTAAGACTTGTAAAGTTGTAACATAATCACATTTTACCAAATGTGAACATTACATTCAATCACAACTTCATGAATTATTAATCGTTACAAAGTAGTGCTATATTCTATGAGTACGTGATGTAATTGCATATTACCACATGTCATGATCAATGCCACTTGGTATAGTTTTCTAGTGTATCAACATTATAGAGTTAAAAAGGAATGCACAGTGTATTTCCTATTCATATGTCTTTACAAAATACAACTCAATAAATAGGCATTTAGATTTTTTCTAAGTCATGAATATGAAATATGATCAGACTACCATAATAATGAAAATAAATTACACAATGACACACAAATATAAAATTCATAAGAATATTATGTTAACTTCATCTCATGAATAGATAATTAAAGTTTATGGCCATATTACTAGTCAAATCATCATAAGTATAAATATGCTACAATAATCTAAAAAAATTCACCATGGGAAAATTAAACATAATAGACACACATAGGTAATTGAATATTTTTACAATAATGTCATAATATATTAGAAGATATATGTACAATTATATCAAATAATAATTATGGAAAATAAATTAAGAATCACAGCTATTATTATCAAAAGGTAATATTTCCTAAACTGAAGATCATGCTTTTTATAAGATGGCATAATCATCACAAGTGATGAGTTCATAATTCATTTCAATCAATTATTAATTGGGAAACCCAAACTAATGATTGAATTCAAACACAACCTTAATACCCTTAAAAGAAACTACACAAGTATCTTAACATGTGGAGAAGTGTTATTATGTGACCCATCATTTGATATCCCTAAGATTAAACATGATGCTATGGTTTTTTATAAATATTTGGTAGATTATAAGAACAAAAACTATTTAGTGAATGGTACCACACAAATATCACTAACAAAATGAAGTTGAGGATTGTGTTGAGGTAGTCATAGTGGAATGAACCATTGTTATTTTGGTTCATGTACATACCTTATTATTTTATTTTAATTTTATATTTGTCTGATATTTATTAAAAACTATACTATTATGGCCATGAATGGAGTTTGGTATTTTAGCTATAGTTTATGGATCTATAATAACATGCTTTCTCCGCTTGATAAACTTTATTTCCCATTGTTTGGCTCTCTCATTTTCTAGATGATTAATTAGGGAAGAAAGTAGAAATCTATATAAAAATTAGATACAATTTTAAAATTATTTGTCATGTTCATGGGATTTTATTTGTTTTCTGTTTAGCTTCTTTTCAAGTATTTCTCATAATTTTAGATTTATGATAATTATATTTTTAACTTTAAATTATTACCATTGATATTTATATGTTTTATTATGAGTAGGTTATAATGTGAAACTATGTTATTCTAATCATTTTAGTTAATATTTAATATCTTTTTTTATCTAGATAAAGGTGTTATTTCTATTTTATGGATTGAATTTTTATCTTTATAATTTTTATGTAGTATAGTTTACTTTTAATTATTTTATGTAATCAATTTAGCTTTCAAAAATATTCTACTAAACTTTACTTTTATTTGATCAATACTTATATTACTTTTTTATATTTATTTATATTTGAATACATGACTAGATTTGATGAATGCTAGTTATTTTGCATTAGAAATCAAAGGTGTTATTTAAGTGAGAGGATTACTTAGTTGAAGTCTAATATCCTTCTTATTTAACCTACCCACCCTTCCCTTTTTACACTTTTTATGATATTTGGTTATTTTAATAGAAAATATCTTTAAAATAACCATATTTTTTTGTTATATTTATCCCTTGAGTGAATCTCCCTTTTGTGTTATACATTACATGGTACAATTTTGAGAAAACTAGATAAGAGAGTCACAACATACAAATCATGCCCTAAATTGGTTGTGATAATCATAAAACAAGAGGGATTTATTCCATTAATTCTCCTAGTGATGTGCATAAAACACACATCATTGTACTACACCTCAAATTTATACTTCTTTGAGCCATAAACATGGTATAATTCCTTTAATCCCATATATGGTAACACATTTTATGAAGAAGATCAAGTTATAGGTTGATTATGAATTAGATGGACTAATTAGGATTGAGATGTGTGTGACTATAATGGATTATGTTGATTATAATACACATAAATTTGTTCTATTAGTTGATTTAATATCTTTAGATGAGGGAGAAGAAAATTAAGTGTGTTTATTCATTTAACTTTCAATTCATTTAATTTTATCATGGTTCCAAATATTTTGAGATTTTTAATACTTTTGGGTGGTATCAATGATTATTGTTATAATTTTATATTTTTTACAGTATGATTTTCTAAATAGTTTACTTTATCATTTATTTTGAAATGCTAAAATGATTGTGTGCATTGTTAAAATTAAACATTGCATGAAATTAGAAATTTTATGATTGTCCTCGATGTCAACATTGATGTCGATATAATGCATCCAAGCATAATAGTGTGTCCCACTTTTTGGCATAAAGAGGCCACATACACTTTTATATTCTCCTCAAAATATATTGAGTTTGGGTCATTTAAATTAATTTTAAAAAAAATAGACTATATATACAAATATGTAGTGCATATACATTTTTCCCTTTTTAAAAAAATTATTGAGTATTTTTTAAGATTTTTTTAATTTTTTTTTTAAATTTATTTTTGACTAGTTAGTAAGACACAATATTATGTTATATAGTGTAGTTAGAAATTGATGTTAATATTTAGTGAATTATACTTTATAAATAATTGGAAAAAGAAAAATTTATAAAAATACAAATAATTGAATGGTTTTTAGTGGCAAAGATAAATATATAATTAATAAATCATTATAATCTTAGTTGTTTAGTTTAACTTCATGATGAATTTCATTAAGTGAATAACTAGCATTATTCTTGTGTTATTGGTATAATTTAGAATAAATTATATTCAAGTATATTAAGTAGTTCAGTTTTAAAATGGCTTATTATTCTAAAGTGTTAGTGTTTGACTATTCAAGAGGATACCTCTTTCATAGTTACCACTTTGTCATTGAATCAATAACATTTTTAACCAAAAAAAAAAAAAAAAAAAAATTATATAAATATAAGAAAGTGAAATATGATATAAGAAAAGAAAAAAAGCAAATATGAAAGTTAAATATTTTCAATTACAAATATTAACTTTTACATGATTATAGAATATTTAATATTATTTGTGATATTTTAAGAATTATTTTATCATTAAAAATGTTTGTATTTGTTAACTCATTTAGATTCATATATATATTGTTATTATTGATACGTGGTTTTGAAAACCATAAAAACCATTTAAAAATACTCTTTTACATGCCTATGAACTATTATTTTAGTTAGTAGAGGTCCCTATAATATAACTTTTTAAATTCAAATTTAGCCTTCATGTTAAGATAAATGGTTGATTACTTTACTACTGCTATTATTAGCATAAAAAAAGTTGGAGAATATTTTGGTGAATTTCTTAAATCATTTTATAGTTATATTAACTTATCTCTCTCTCTTTTAAAATATCTTTCTCTTGTCTATAACCATTACTAGACTACCACCTATCTTTCAACCTCTTATTGATGTCATTGATGAACCTAATAATCTTGCATAAAATCTAGAACATTATAGTTGGTATAACCATATTGAATACTTTTGAGATATTCTAAGGGTTATAAAATTTTAAGAGGATCAAGTCTTTGAAATAGAAGCTCTCTTTTTATAGAAACATCAAAGACAAGCTTAAAGAATTCAGTGAAATCTACATTTAAGATGAAAAAGAGAATAAATTATATCTTTAATCCTAAACCAACCATTAGATTTATTTATGAAAAATAAGTAATGGCATATTGTAATTTATTTACAAGACATGGAATCAAAAATTGGTTGAAACCAACTTCTGGATACTATTCCTAGTTTACATGTAAATATAGACCATGTTGGAGTTATTTATAACAAAACAACTTATGATGTTGAAGATGTAGTAGTGAATCCATATAAGAAACAATCTATTTTATATTGTAAATAACCCTATTAAGCTTCATTATCTAATAAAATTTAATTTTCTTAGATTATCTATGGATTAATTTGAATCATGGGAAGATCATTTGGAATATTTCAAATTAATTTGAGCATTACTAACGAAAATACATCCATTAGAATTTTTGTCTAAAAATTTAAAAGTTAAAACTTATCAAGTCTTAAATATTTTATTTCCTAATGTAATTAAAGACTAAAAATCTATAAAAGATTTGTTATATATGTGTTTTATTAAGGTTACAAATGATTAAAAATGTGTTAATGAATTCATCACTATTTCGATAGATCTTAATGAAATAATATATTATTTCATGACTAAATTCACAAGGCTTAGGAAACACATCCCTTTATATGTGAAACCTCATAAAATTATATCAATATTATATTACTGTAATAATTTATCTATTAAATATAAAATGGATTTAGAAGATAAATATATAAATCAACATGATGAAACCATCATTTTTTTAGAATATGAAAAATAATTAGAAAATATTGGTTTTAAGGATAATGATTTTAATGGATTAACCTATACTAATGTATAAATATTAAAATACATTAAAATGATAGGAAATATGTTTTTTTCATTAATTTATATTTGAGTGACCAACTTTCCACATTAGGTAATGTAGGGAGTGCCTCAAATGGTAAGATAAAATAAAAAATAACTACTATAATGTTTATAGACTTGATCATAATCCAAAAAAATTACATATCTATACAAAAATATAAAATATTATTTAAGATATGGTCTTTCTTATGATTTATTAAACAACATAACCATATTTCAAGGAATATTTTTGTGAAATCAAAACTAATAATGTTTATATATTCCAAATAATTAAAAAAAATATATATATCCTCAATTATAAACAAAATGAAATAATATATACTAATAATTAGATTTTTCACAAACCATTACCCAAATATAACTATAAATTTGTAAGTTAAAGTACTATAAATAATCGAATTGAAATTTTTCAAAAAAAAAATACTTTACCTAATATATGTAATAATTATTAGTATCAAACAACCTTTAATCACAATAATTACATTATTTAAAAAAAAAAAAAACCAAATACTTTGCCTAATATATCTACTCATTATTAGAATAAAATAACCTTTAATCACATTAATTACATTAAAAACATATCTTTTGGAATATATCATATAGTTAACAAGTTATCAAAAATAAATCTAAAATATTCATTACTTAAAACTGTTTACTTACATGGTCAGATAAATAACATAAATGTCGTTATTAAGAATGTTGATTTAATCAATGTCATTGGCTTATAAGAAGATACATATAGAGAAAATGAACATACACTTAATTATTATGGTGATCCTCTTTCTAATTATATTTCAAAATATTATTTATCTATTAAATTTTTTAATAAAATTATTCATAATTACATTCATGGCATGTAAGACTGAAAGAATATCATGCCTAAGTTTACTATTGATTTATTGGTCAATAATTATGAAAAATATAATCATAATTTTTTTTTTTTTATAGTATTTTCAAACTAAAAGTTTATGATAACTTTCATGATAAGTTATTTATATCCCTATTAATTATGTTATGTTGTTTGAAAGAGATTAGCTAAAATTCACTGGTGCTTTTGTTGTTAATGACACAACTTAGGTTCTTATAGTAAATGGTATTTATTTCATGCATAGGAAATATTGGCATGGTACACTTATTGAGCCTATACCAATAAATGTTTCCTTTTATAAAATTAGTATTGAAACTTATTTATTTTTTAATATAGATGAATTTGATCAACAACATGATATACAAATTTCTAAGGAAATTATCTAGTTTATGTACTTTAATGGTACTAGTTATCAATATGGTAGAGGAGAAGGTGTTATCATTATTTATCTTATTGGAAGAAGTTTCAAGTATTATTTTTAGTGATATTTTAAAACCACAAATAATACTACTGAGTTTGGGGTATTATGTCTAGGAATAAAAAAGGCATTTGAGTTAAATGTCAAACATCTATAAGTTTATTGTGATTCTAAGTTAGACATTATAAAAGTTAGAAAAAATTATAAAATGAGTAAGTATACTCCAAAAATTTGGTTTCTAGTGGAGGATTTTGAAGCTTTTTGTTTATGCATCTGACACAACCACTAGTGAATTTGAACCTACTATTGACTATTATATAAATTTTAAGATTGAAAAATCTGATTTTGAAATAAATTGGTCTATTTTTAATTGTGATGAGCAAATACATATTTTTTTGAAATATTTTTTTTTTGATGATGATGAAGATGATTATGTTATAAAATATAAAAAAATGTCTATAATTAAGTGGAAATAAATTAACACCTACTTTAATAGGTTTGGAGTCTATATTCACACCTCATGATCAACCTAAAGTATAGAGGGCTAAAGATTTTTTTTTTGGAAACCATCCCTATTAATAGGTACTAATGAATATCCAAAATATGTTTATCTAAGTATACAATGTATAGCCAATGAAAAGATATATTTATTTATTTTTAATTAATTTTTTTTAAATAATTTGTTTATAGGTTTTAGAAATTTTATTTGTCTATTAATAATTCCTCTTTTAAAATTACTATCACTTAAAATGTTTTTTTTTTTAATAAAATGGTCATTTAAATATATTAAATACTATGATACTGGATTCATACACATGATATTCCTATAAAACTTGGCATAAAACTTGTCTAGTATAAACCTTGTATAATCAACTCCTTATTATAAGACCATCAATAAGGAGTTAGAAAAATGTTAGATTATTGTGTCATCTATCTAGTCTAGTAGTTTGTGGAAATCATGGTTCCATTATAGAAAATTAATGATGATATTATTATTTGTATATGTATTATCTATATAAATCATGTTTGTGTAAAGGATGACTTTACTTTTCCTAATATAGATAAAATTATTTAGTAAATCATTAGATTTGAAATGATGTCTTTATTAGATAGATTTTTAGGTTATAACCAAATCTTCGTAAACACCTAAGATAGACATAAAACAAATCTTACTACATTAAAAGGTACCTTTTTTCAATAGAATGCCTTTTAGATTCATTAATTTAGGTTTAAATTTTGCAATTTCAATACATTTTGTATTTGATTTGATTAATATTATGATTCAAGTGTACTTAAATGATCTCTAAACTAATTCTAGAAAATGTAAGAAGCACATTGATCATTTGTGTGATATTTTCCTTAGATTTAAAAAGTTTAGTATATTTTTTAATCTAGAAAGCCACTTTCCAAAATAAATTAAGGTAAGTTACTTGGCCATACCATTTATAAATATGGAATTTCTATTGATCCTAATTAAATCAAACTTTTCAAAGAGATACTTCTACCTAAAGATCAATCTAGTTTACATTATTTCTTTTGAAAAAAATTGTGTATAAATTAATTACTAATTGTTTTAATAGATCTAACCTTACAAAAATTTTACTTAAGAAAAAAAAATTGTGGGATATTGGTTTAAGTGTAACATTTGACAATATTAAAAAAATGTAATTGTAAGTCCCCACATTCTTTCCAGACTAGATATAAATAAAACCTTCACCTTGTATTTCAAAGAATTGATAAATCTACAAATGTTGTGATCAATTAGTATGATCACAAGATAGAGGAATGACCCATAATATATGTGAGATAAGTTCTCAAAGATGTTAATACTATGTATCATTTATCATTTAGTAAACATTTTTAATTTCTTTGATTTCAACATTAAATAAGTCTAATCATATTTTACTAAGCAATAAAGTAATAGTTTAGTTCAATGTTCCTATTCTATCCCCTTTTTTCAAATACCCCATGATTTATGGATGATTATAAAATAAATATTTATAATAAATTTATTTGACGTTGAATTTGAAAATTGTAAAAAAATAAAGGTAAACATTGAGCTAAAAATATTGTTGGAATATTTATAATAAATTTATTTGATATTAAATTCAAAAATTGTAAAAAACAAAGGTAAATATTGAGCTAAAAATCTTGTTGAAAATGTAATGTTAGATGTTAATGTAATAATTCTCATTTTAAATGATAAGTTATAGTAAGACCATGATTTTTCAAACCATCATTTTCATTATAATTATAATTAATTTTAAAGTGGCATAAAAAATGTAAAATTGAGGTTGTTTTTTTCTCAAAGTAATTGGTATCACGATCTAGTTTATTATTTCAAAAAAAAAACTTGCCCTGATTCTTTAAATAAAAATCTTAAAAAATAAATTAGGCTATAAAATTTATTTATTTTTTACTTGATAATATCCTATTATTTATAAATATAAATGTAAATTTATTAATATTCTTAATGCATGATCTAACTAAAGAAATCTTTAGAAGTTTTCATTAAGGTAGTTGTGATGTAAATTATGTAAAAAATACATATCATATGAAATTCTGAGTTTTGGATGTTAGTGGCCAAATTTTTTATAAGATATTTTCCATTTAGTTTGATTTTATATGCCATGTCAGTTATTTTTATGAAGGGATGAACTACCTATGAAGGGATGGACTACCTATTATGTATTCAAATCTTGTCATTCCTGAAAAACCTTTCATAAAGTGGGTTATTGATTTTATTTATGACATTCACTCTCCACCTTATATTGGTCATAGATATATTTTGACATATATTGACTACTTCTAAAAATTATTAAAATTACAAATATTAAAATTTGAGTCACTATTAAGATAATTTATTTTCTTAAAATTTTGATTTTTTTTCCATGTTAGAATTCCATTTGTGATAATTTATGATAATGGTCATTAATTAATTTTAAAATAATACATTTAGTTTTAGGAAATTATTCAATCATTTATAATCATTCATCTAAATATTATCTTTAAAAGAATTTCCAAGCTTAATCTACTAATAAAAATATGATTTTAGTTGTGACAAATATTGTATATGATAACAAGTGATAGTAGTATATAAAATTTCTTCAAACCTTTTATATTGTTGTATTATAATCAAGATTGAAATAAGATATTCACCTTTCATACTTAATTATAATTTTGAAACTACTATTCTAATAAAATTGAATATTTATTCAACTACAACTATACTACACTATTCTTCCAAAAATATTGATGTTTTAATACATATATTAGATGAAAATTTAGCCTTAGATAGAGAAAAAATTAAATTTCTTAATAAATTTGAAAGATAAAAATAAAAACATAATATTTTTTTTTGACAAAAATGTTTCTATGAAAGTTTTTTAAATTGGAGGTTTGGTATTATTTTTGGGATAGAGAATATGGAGATCATGTAGAAAATAAAAAAATTGACTTTTATAATTGAGTTGTTATAAAATTATTATTGTAATAGGAATAAACGCTTTTAAATGGTAATGCATGGATGGAAATTGGTTACATTATATAGTCACTGCTCATCATTCGAACCAATTTTATGAATAATCTCATGTTTTTGGTCAATTATCATTTTATTTATTTATTTCATTTAAGAAAAAATTGTTTTTTATTTCATGGTTTGATATATTTATGTATTAATAAAATAATATTTATAAATTGATGCATAAGTGTTCTTTATATATTAAAAGTCATAAATAATGTAGATATGACAGTTTAAGTATTTTCTATCATTTATCAATTTTGAAATTATTAGATTTATTTATATTTTCAATTAATTTATAATTATAACACATATTTAATTATTAAATCACTACTTCATTATTTTTAATTTGTGTAGTAAGTTGTTATAATATAAATTATCTACCTCACACTTCCTTATTTTCTATTTCCATTACTCATGCCATGATAGCCAAATACCATGCCCTTATTATGTGAAAATAAATAAAGGTTTCATGCATAATGAATTCAAAAAAAAAATGACCTGTATTAAAATCTAAGGAAAGTTTCACAATACTTTTATTTTTCAATCCAAATTTAATCTAAAATTTATCAATAAGGTTGCGAATGTTATCACAAAATTTTATACCCTTCTAAAAAACTTTATCTTTTAAAAATTATTTTAATGATCTCTATTATACCCTTTGAATAATAATAATAATAATAATAATAATAATAATAATAATAATAATAATAATAATAATAATAATAATAATAATAATAATAATAATAATAATAATAATAATAATAACAATAATAACAACAACAATAACAATAACAATAACAATAACAATAACAATAACAATAACAATAACAATAACAATAACAATAACAATAACAATAACAATAACAATAACAATAACAATAACAATAATAATAATAATAATAATAATTATTATTATTATTATTATTATTATTATTATTATTATTATTGTTATTATTATTATTATTTGGTGAGGGAAACTTGCATATCTAACATTGTAATTTTATGGGATCTATGATGTTATTTGATTATTTTTATAGTTGAACACTTGACTAATTATTATTAAAGTTGAAGATGTTTAAAAATAAAAAAATTCACATAAGGACAAAATACAATAGTTTTATATTTTCATATTTGATTCAAAAATAGTTGAGGTAGTTAATGTTTACCCTATTATTGGATTAGTGTGAATTATAATATTTTAAACTTGTAGAATTAATTTAAATTATAATATATATAACTCAAACATAATATTAAATTTAATTATTGAAAATGATTTTACTATTGAATTTAATATTTATGGAAAGTATTAAAAAGGTAAATATACTTAGATTTACTATTTCACTAATTAATTTTGATTGTGCTATAAAATAGGAATAGAATAAAAATAAACATGTGATTTTTCAATATTTGGAATTAATTATCTGTGCACGAAGGTGAATAATGCCATGCTTAGATAGAAACATTTTTGGTAATGGATGAGATTGATGTAACTCTCTTGGGAAGATTTATATATTTGTAACCATATAGTCTGGTACACTTATTGGATATGTTTTTAAATGTGTAATATGTGACCTTTGACTACATGCATATTTCCAAAAATCAACCTCCTCCTTGAAATACTAGGTTCACTTGTAAAGAATAGAAGCATTTAAAAAATGAGGAAGTGTAATTAGGTTAAGTACACCCTAATCACTCCCATTGGTGATTGAATATTGCCTACATATCCAAAAATATGAAGATATAAGTCACGCCACACATAAATATCCCCCTTAGTGTGATTTTTCAATTATAGTATTCTATTATATGGATGCACATAAAAATCTATCTTTGATCTTGAAATTGTTGGAACTTGATCTATATTGATGTTTTTCAGACTTAGATGATGAATAATACTTTTTATTTATTTTTATTTTGTGTAGAATAGGGAATATTTTATTAAATTGTAGTAGTATATTTGAGACTACTAGATTCTAAATATGTTTGACCTTTATTTTTATTTATATACACTAAATTGGGTAATTTACTACACCATTGATAGGATAGGTGAATGGGATGACCTATGTGAAGAATATTATTTTTTAAAATAGACATTTATAGGAAAAAAAATAGTAATATCAGACTTAAGAAAATAACATCAACATTATTATTTTATAAAAAAATGCTAGTGTAGTATTTTGAAAATGTTTGGCAGGATATTTAATAAATTTAGTATAGACTAAGATGCTCTTGTATGTAAATAATATCAACTTAGGATAAATACATCATCAATAACATGTGTGTGTGTGTGTGTGTGTGAGAGAGAGAGAGAGAGAGAGAGAGAGAGAGAGAGAGAGAGAGAGAGAGAGAGAGAGAGAGAGAGAGAGAGAGAGAGAGAGAGAGAGAGAGAGAGAGAGAGAGAGAGAGAGAGAGAGAGAGAGAGAGAGAGAGAGAGAGAGAGAGAGAGAGAGAGAGAGAGAGAACTATTTATATATGCACAAATAATATATTATTTATGTAGGTCAAAGTTGACATTACCAAAAGTCAAATATTAAATTTAAGTGTTTATTGTTCATATTCAATAACTATGTTTATTTCTTAGATATCATTTCTCAATAGTTGTGAATCATATAATTTGTATAATAAACTCTTTGATATTTTCTATTATTTTCAATTTTGAATGCAAATCACTATGAGTTTTAATACTTAATCTAGTCTAGCATAATTTTATTATTTGAAAAATATTGGAAATAATAATGTTTTTAAGAAATATAGTCATACCCAAGAATTAAATAGATTGGTAACATGATTCACTTTCCATATTTTTATTCTAATTTTAATAAAAGAAAAGAGACTTTCCTAATTTTGAAGTAAAATTGGGTACCAAAGTTTGATAGCATTCTACATTTGCGTTTAGATTTGTTGAGGATATGACTTTATAAGAACTAAGCATAAAGTGTCTAGTTTATTAAGAAAGTAAATGTGGAGCAAATTGGCAAGGTTTTTGAAACATGATTACTACATATTTTTTGAATTTTTATCATGGATATTTAATACCATAATGTTAAGGAATTTTTTTTTAAAGAGTTTAAGTTATAATTCAATATGATAGTTGACAATGGAAGATATATTAAAATTATTTTGAACCTTCAAATTTTGATTTGTATTGATAATGATTTTGAATGAAGTTTCATAGTGAATTTTTTTGGTGTTTATAGGTCATAACCATTTTGAAATGTTTGAAGGTTTATATTTTTCTTATACTAATCATACTAATTGTATTAGAACTTCCACCATACATAATTCTAGTGCACATTTAATGTGAAATACCATGGTTTAAAATGTAAAGGCTCATTGTTATTTTCTTTTGGTCCCATTTTTACATTTATTTATATGAAAAACCTAGATGTATAATTAATCTCTGGAAAATGTTTTTTGGTAGAAGTTTGAAGTTCTTTTTTATTTAAGTTGGTATTAATAGTTTAATATGTAATTTTTTACATTATTTGTTTTCAAGAAGATGTAAGTAAAATGTTTATGAACATGTGATATATCTATATGAACATTTTTCATTGGTAAAACATATTTTTCTATATGTTGAATTCTTAGTAAAGTTTTTTTGAAAAGGATGGATTTCTAAGATATTTTACTAAAGAATAATTACATTGAAGGATAATATACCTTGTTTTCATATGTATGCAAGATATTTTTTAGGTATGGTTCATCTTGAGATAAGGTTTGATAATGGATTTTATATGAATATTTAGATCCTATTTAATTTTAAAATAACATTTTTCTATCTTTCAAAATCCTAATTTTTCATTTCTGTGTATGGTTGGAAGGAACTTATTTTCAAAGAAAAAATATTACTTACATTTTCTAGATGATTAAAAGGGATTCATTTGAAAAATATGGTATGATTATCTTGAATATAAAATATTTTATTTCAACTTTTGAATGATTTCATCTTTGAAGGAAGTACTTCATAGGTTTTTTTACAAAATATAAAAAACATGTATTTTATATTTACTATAAATATTGGTGAATGTCATTTTGTGTGGTTTAATATAAATATTTCTTTGAATTTTATTAAATAAAATTAAACCCCTTTATGTGAGAACATAGTTTTCATTTCTCATTTACATATTTGATTTTTTTTTTAATTAAGTTCGTTAAATAACAAAATAGTTTTATGTAAAATATTAGGATGATATTTCATTGATTCCTTCAATATCTTGATATCAAGAATTTTTATATTCAAAAGTGTTTTTAATTTTCTTAAATCTTCATACAACATCATTTTCTAGAGATAATAATATGATTTATTCTTTCAAATAAATTATCAATTTCATATGATTGAAATGGGATTTAGTTTGAAGATGGTGGCACTATTTTTTTTAAAAAAAATCTCTTTGTAATAATTATATGGTGACTTGTACTTATTTCAAAATGTGAAGGTTTTTATCTTACATGATATATCATGTGGATTTATTTTGGATAATTTTTAGGATTAATATTGAAATATATTTTTATATTATATAAATGAGTGTGTATGATTGAAAGATATATAATTCTATAGTGGGTAGAATTGAAATTATTATTTTTTTCTAAAAAAATAACTTTGATAATTAAATATTTATATTCTTATGAAATGATAAGTTTGTTCCTGAGTGATGGTTTCATTCTCTTGTTCAATTTGACACAAAAATATAGTTTCACATTTAAATGATTTAAAGATATTTAGAGATATTAAAGGAAATAAATGGCCATATTTTAATGAGATGAAGGTAAATATTTTTACACAAATTCTACATGAATGATTTAGTTTTTTATTGTATATGGATAAAAATGATTTTGAAACTAAAATTATGAATTGGATATAAGGGTTTTGAACCAAGCTCCCACAACCTAAATAAAAAACAAGGGAAGAGATCGCTACATGTAGTGAAAAAGAGTACTTAGAAAACTACCAAGAAATAATAGAAGAGGGGATAAAAGGTAGATCAAAGGGTTGTTAAGAGACTCCCTAAACCTACACACAAAAAACAAAAAGCTTAGATAACTAGTTATAAATAAGCAAAAAAGGTCAAACTAGGAACCTAGTCAGTAGAGTAGTTAAGCTAATAATAGACCCATGATTCCATGAAATATCCACAAAAAGTATCTGATACATCAATAAGGGGATTTTATAAATGAGAGAATAGTCAAATACCCTGATTGGGATTTTCCTTAGTTGTTTCTTGATGTTAAATTTGCCTTCTTTAAATCTTCTTTATGTGCCTTTTGTAACTTATTTAGGAAGTTTATTATGTTTTATTAGCTTTTCTTATAGATATTATATGGTGCTTAGTCTCTTCAACAACCTTGGGTTTCTTCACTCCATTTTTTGTTAGCTTATAGTTGAAAGGTGACATTGGAGTTGATATCGTGACTTTTGGTATGGGGGAAGCTATCCTTGGTTCGTCACCATCTAGTTATTTAATGTTATTGTCCTTCATATGGGGTATAATCTCCTCCAAAGGTGATATTACTAGGGAATGTGGTTTCCTTTATGGACCTTTTTATGCTTAGGGGGTCCTAAGGGGTAGCATTTTTTACAATAGTTGAGGCAACCATGGATTCTAAGATTATTAGTTTTTAAGATCCTTTATTTCTTATGGATTTTTTAAATCTTCTTTAGGAATGAATTCATCTTGATAGGATCTTTGAGCATCTCAAATTTAGATTTATCTTTCTCATTAGTTCTCTCTATTTCATTTTGGGGGCATGTTATTTCATTAAAAACAAACTTATGATAGTTATGGGAAATGTCTATTTCTATTTCATATATTATTTCTTGGGACCAAGTGTTGTACCTTTGATTTAATTTATTAGTTCTTGGAAGGCTCTTTTCTCAAGAGATGTAAACATAGAATATGGTAGCTAAAAGTCTTCATATTGACTTAGTGATAGGATATAGAATAATCATCTTGACTATGCCTTTGTCCACCCCAAGGATGATTTATTCTTACAAAAATTCCATATAGATTCTAGGTAGGTTAACCAAAATCATAATTTTGAAGAAAATGTCTTCATTCATATTTATTGCTAGTACCCACTTTATTAAGCATAGATTCAAATTTCCAAGAAACAATGGATTTTGGAGAAGAAACATGGTGTAATATTCACCAATGGAGAATGTTATAAGGAAAAAATATTTTTACATGGATACAATATCCACATTATATTTATTATTCCACTTTCATTTTGCCTATTTCTTGAATGTGTCAATATTTGGCCAATTTCTTTCAAATTTGCCTACTAGGGATAGGTATAGCTTCCCATTAGCTCTATTAAGTAGGGATTAAGGGATTTTGAGACATATATTGTTAATTTATATGGAATATAGGGTTGATATGGAACCTTCTTGAAACTACTAACTTTCACTAATCAATCTTTTTGCGCATTATCTATTATCAGTTTGATGAGGATCCTTTATTTTATTCTTTGGATTGTTTATAGATGCATGTGGGGGTTTTGTAAGTTGACTTATTCCTTGAGGTGTAAGACATATATTCATTTAATTTGTATGGATAGGATTTAGTGGGACACCAATACTCTAGTGCTTTAAAGGAGATTTGTGCCTAGGCCCTAGATTTAAATTTTCACCCATTTTGATTTCCTTTTAAAAAACATGAATGATTTAATTATCAGGTTTTGTTATAATTAAGTTGTATTGAGTTTTATTTTGACAATAAAGACTAAATGAAACTTTTATTTGTGGTTTTACATTTTTAGAGAGTCTATGAAAGTTGAATTTTGATATATATGTCTTGACTTTGAACAAGTTCTAAAAAAATATCAATGAATTTTTTTGTATTGTTTCTTCATATACATGCCATCCATTTTTATTTTTTTTGACACAAGATTTTAAATACATTATCAATTCCTTTTAAGTTATTGGTTCTTATTTTGGTATATTGTATCAAATGTTTTATGTGTGTCAATGAAAAAATATTCATATATTGTGAATTCTATAAAATAAAATAGTTATTTTTTGGTTTTTTAAATATTTAAATGATCTACAATTTGATAAAATTTAGGTAAAAGGAATATTTTGAAATCATTTTTTATATCTTAATCATATTGAGTATTTCAAAGATTAAAAAAATATTAATGATTGTGAGTTGATATTGGATTTTTTCATTTAATTTTGCATTGATATTAGAGTGGTTCAATATGAAAAATGCATGGTCTATGAGTAAATTAAATTTTTATTATGATTTCTTACAAATGATTTTTTTGAATTAATTAAATATAATCATGGTAAAATTACATGTGTTTTAATTTAATTAATAGACTTTTAATAAGTATTTATTTTTTAATTTCAAGTAAAAATGTTGGGTTGGAAAAAATGTTTACACAATTTAAGGAGAAATGATGCATGGGGTAGGAATAATCTTGTGATACATATTTTAGCATAAATTTTACTATTTTAAGGTCCCATATTGCATATATAAGAGGCTTGGGAAACATTACTAAGGTTTATTTTAACTTTGGTACTAATGATCCACTTATATAAAATGTCTTAAATGTTACGGCCGATAGTGTTTTCATACACACTAGATTTTATCTTATGGTAAACCATCTTAATGAGTTCCTTAAATAAAAAATTGGTGAAATTACCTCTTTATGTGTAGTTTTATAATAGTTTATTCTATCTAAGTGCCTCTTGATATTACTACAATAACTAGACAATTTATCCAAACTTATATAGTACCCAAGTTAGAAGCCTTAATACCACTACTTCACCTAAAATTTGTATTTACTTGAACCATAAATGCTTAAATCCATTTAATCCCACCCATGGAAAAATAATTAATGAATAATATAAAGTTAAAGGTCCATGATGAATTAGGTATAATGGATAAAATTGAGATGCATGTGACCCCAATGTATAATACCGAGTATGAGAATACCGAGTATGAGTGATAAAATAATTAAATTTGATGGTTCATTGGGTTCTTAGTTGATTTTTTTTATCATGGTTTTAGACATTTTCATATTTTTTATAGTTTTGGGTGATATCATAGACTATTGTTATGATTTTATAATTTTATATTTCTTTTGATTTTACAAATATATTATTTTATCATTTGTTTTGAAACAATAAATCTATGATGAGTGTATTTTTGAAAGTAAATTTTTCATGGATTTGAAATTTTTACTATTGGGTATAGTGAAAATTTGAAATTTAAGATAGAATCTAGTAAACTTATATTTTTTAACTTATTAGAAAAGGATTATTTTGTAAAAATATATATATATGGATGATTTTTAATGGAATTTACATGTAAATTTTTTATTAATAATTTATTTTAATCTAGTTTGTTTGCCTTGATTTCATGATAATATACATTAAGTGAATAAATAAAATCAAGTGGTGTTTTTAGTGGGCCTCACCCATGACAATTTTTGATGTTATTGGACTAATTATGAATTAATAATACTCAAGTTTTTATATAACACACTTTTTAAGTGACTTAATTTTGAAAATAATAAAGACTTAATGTAAATTTAAAAATAAATTAACTTAAAAATAAAGTTCAAACTAATTTTATTTAAATTAATCATTAATTAATAAAGTATAGTTATAACTTTTATTGAATGATTTTTAAAGATTTGAGAAGATAAAATTTGAGGAGAAAGTCATTTGCTATAAATAATTTTCCCACTATTTTTTTATTCTATAAAAATTGTAATACATCAAGCATATGATTATAAAAAGACCAAATATCACTATCTAAAATAATCCACTTTGTATAATTGGGTACATCAATTTTTATCAAATAGTAATAAGTTTATAATTTAAAAGATGTCTGAGATTTAATATTGTTGATGACTATTAAACTATTTAAATTTTATGTATATGTATAATTTTTTATTTTTTATGAATTTAATGAGAATTTAATACTATATATTAAATTATATATTATTTATAATTGCTTTTGCAAGATTGAAATCTATTTTTATATTTTAGTACATATTTTAGAAATGATTACGAATCAAATATTTTGGATTCTAAATAAATTATCTATTTTATAATTTGTGCAATGATTTGAATCCTATTTTTTATGTTTTAATTTTTTTAATTTTTTAATTATTTTAATATTTTTATTTTTTTCCTTTTATTATTTTGTATGTATACATGCTAGTTCATTTTTTATTTAATTCTTTTTTGTTTACTGTGTCATAATATAGGCATAGTTTATCTTCTCATTTATTCTATATATGGAAATATTTATTTCCCTTTATCTTTTTATTTTTTTAAGTCTATTTATATATTTTGAATATATGATCATTTTTTAATTTCAAAATACTATTTTTTAAAAAGTTTCTATTATAGTTATTTTTTTTTCTTTAATTAATTTTTCACAATTCAAAGTATAATTATTTGAATAGTAGTAAATTTTTTTGAAGTATGATCATTATTGGAAAGTGAGATACATTATCATATGTTTAAGTGAATAAAAATAAAAAAATGAAATATTTAATCAAATTAAAATGTTTGTATTTGAATATTCAAGAAGATACTTCTTCCATAGGTATCATTCTATCATTGAGTCAATAAATTTATTGAACATAAAAAAATAAATTATATAAATATGAGTTCAAGTGAAATATTAAATGATAAAAGATAACAAGTAAATCTAAAAGTGAATAGATTATGTTGTAAATATTAACCTTTTCTTGATTGAATAATATTAATTCAGCTTGACTAGTCTGTGTAATCTTATTTTTTGTAAAACTTTAAATTTTATAATATAGGTTAAGGGACCCATATAACCTTAGTATTTATCCAAAAAAAAAAAATTAATACTATTTGTGATACTTTGAAAAATATTTTCTCAATGAAATTGTTTAAATATAATAAATAAGTTATGTTCTTAGATACTATTAATTTTGATATAGATTTCAAAATAATAAAAAATAACATTTAGTAATATAATTATACATTCATAAGAACTAGTATTCTAGTTAATAAGCCCTTGTGATTAAACTAGTCCAATTCTAGTTTAACATTTGTAATAAATGAAAGGTTTAATTAATTAATTGATAGAAAAATTTAGTCTCAATACTATCTCATACTAGAGTTTACTAATGAGATCCCATATAAAATATTTCTACTATCTCATCTCAGTTTCATTTTATTGATCTTATGAAGATTACAATTAAACACTAAATTTTTTCTATGTGCATCTTGTTATGACATGAACATTCGTCAACCACCACATTCCTAGTTAGAAGAAAGTATCATGCAATAATGTGAATATATCTATATCCATGTTGATCATAAAATTAATACTAACATATTTATTAATTTTTATATTACATCTTTGATCCTTGATGAGATGTTTCATCATGTATATGACCCTCATGTGTTCATTAGTTCCAATATGAGTAATGTTTAAGAAAAGTAAGCCTAGTTTATGAAGGTATTCTTTCATTTATTCTTTAGACTTCATCAAATCCCTTGGATACCCAAATTTTAAACTTAGGTATACATGAAACATGTGCCAAGGATATGACTAAATAAAAATGCCTTCACTATGATTTATTTGAATTCCTATCATGGTATTACCTATTAGGCTTAGGGTGAATGTTGTGATATTCAACTTTTCCCTTACTTATATCATATTTCTTTGTCATTATTGGAATCATCTCATGAGGGAAACATATTCCTTTGCATGTCAATGTGTAAAATTTTATGTACATATTTTATATCTACAACATACAAGGTGAAACTAACCATTGTAATTGTAAAAAGTTTCAAGAACATGGTGTCTATAAAATACCTACCATTGAACCTTTGCCTAGGATATTAGTCTACGAGTATCAACTCTTTAACTATCCTAGATAATTAGTTTAATGTTATAGAGGCTAAAATAATCTTATGTAAAACATACCATTAAATCTTATTGATTAAATATATTGTGATCTTTATTAAATTAACATAAAAATCCAAATATTAGATCTTTTAGCATATGTTTTATTAAATTTTGAAAACTAAAAAAACTAATTACCTAAATGTGACAAATTGTTGCATAAATTAGAATGATAGAGATATGAAATAAATGGCAAACTAATTTGTAAATTACTATATTTGTAAATATTCTAAAATAGGAAATTAACAAGAAATATAACTTAGCTAGAAATTCGATAATATAAGACTATGATAGAAAATGGAAAATGATTATGTGGTTGTATTGGCTAAATGTGAATCAAGAACAAGGCTTTGATCACTCTCTAAACAAGGCTGTTGGAATCAGACATGGGGAAAATAAATATTATCCTTAGGATGCACTAGTGTCATGCATGTGTTTATAAATCTATAAAAACATTAACCTATGTAGATTCACCTATTGACTCTAAATATATGATCAGATCTATGCAATTTACTTTAAAAGTCAGTGTATGCCTTATACTTTACTTATAAACCCTAGTTTAATAGGAAATGATTAATGAATGGAACAAAATATAAAAATGTATAAGTGGTTTAAGTTGTGATAGATCTCAAAAACCACTATGTTTAACATTGCATACATACCAATACTCTGAAAAGGGATCAAACTCCATGTAGTTATCCCTTGTTACATTGGTGTGTGTGAAATACTTGTGTGATTCTATATGTTTATGAACTTTTGGTATGATTAAGTGATTCAACCATGAATTTTGAACTTGTATGTGTATTTAGACTTAATATCAAGGATAATAGGGTTGTATGCATTTAGAATTTTGATAAATAGGGAATTTACTCTCAATGTAAAATTATAATTATAATGATTTTCAAGATGGAATCCTTATATATGAAAAATGAATATAAAATGTGATTTTATAGTTACCAATAGGGAATTATTTTTTATAGGGATTACTAAATGTAAGGGATGACCCATTATATGAATTTGAATTTAATAAACTATCTTTTATTTGGTGGGAGGATGCAACTGAAAAAATTGGAAAGGAAAGAGAACTAAGATACTAAAAATGGTTCACTATTGTCCTAAGAGGAAAGAGAACTAAGATATGAGTATGGACGAGTTAGGGGACAAGCTTAAGATATTTTCAATGACTAAAAAGTAAATTTTGAGATCATTATTTACTTATAGGAATGGTTCATCCACATAGAAAGTGAAGGAAAAATTATCGAAAGACTCTGGAATGAAGTACACTATTTCAATTTCAATTCTAATTTATGTGTCTACATTCCCCCCCCCACCCCCCACATTTAATAGAGAAATGAAAAATAGTGAAAGTATTAGAGTAAAAGGAAAATTCATACCTTTACTTATAAAAAATCTTTTGAATGTAGACCAAATTCTAAATTTATATTCATGCATAAATTAAAATGAAACATGTATAAAATTAGTCCTTAATTAAGATAAAAATGAAGAAGTGAAGATAAGAAAACCTTATAGATATAATAACAAGGAATGAATACACCTAACTAGGGACATCGACCATTGTATTTTTTGGTGAAAATAATAGTGAATGGAGAGGGTATGACCCTTGGATATTTATTCACTAATGAAATTATATTAGATTGTGCATTCCATAATCCACATTGATAGGTGAATGTGATTAATAACTCAATCTATGCTTTAATCCATCATTACATACCCAAAGTAGTGAAGTAGTTTATATTACCTGCATAAATTCTAATGGATTTTTCTAGTTTGAAAGATGAACCAACAAATAAAAAGGGAATAAGGCTAATTTTTTATGTAAAAATACTAAAAAATAGGTGAAAATATAGTATTATATGAGTCTAGTGTATATAATATAGATAATTACATATATTTATATTTCATCTAAGAAAATTAGTGAAATTTTGAGTAAGGAGGTGGTCATGCACTACACATATTCTCCCAATGTGATATTCATGTGTATATATTTTTTGGAACTAATTAGTATCATGTGATTTTATAAGAAAAAAAATATGTTATAATTTGTAACATGTCACACATGAAGCCTAAAAACTAAGCAAATCTGAGACAAACCTAAGTATGTATAAACATTATGCCTAGGTCCCTATTATAAATTATCTTGTACTATCTATGATTTTAAGAAATTTTAAAAAATACTATTTTATAATTTATAGGACAATAATGCACTATTTTGTACATGGTTGGATTTTTCCCTTGTATAAATTAAGTGTTATTCTCTATAATTAATATTTGGGTACAAATCTTGATCAAATGTGTAAAAATTACAAAAAAAAATTTGTGTACTACACTATAGGTGATTAGTATTTAATCTAAGCAATTGTATATGACTCTTATTTTGAGGTGATATGTTGAGAATTCACAACAAATAATCTCAAAAAAAATTAATGTGAGAGATGTTATGAAAATATGTAAATATGAGTAGTAATGATAACATGGAGGAGAATGAAATCCTCATATGTGAATTGATCAATCTAGTAATATAATATGCATGTCAAAATAAGAATATATAGTGAATTATTGACATAGATGTTAGTAATGAAGCATAAATATATGTGTTCAAAACTATGTAATGTAAGATGAATATAACTTCCCAGGGAGGGATGCATGATATTTATAATGGCATCATGAAATGGATAATATGTAATATGTCTATCATGGCATCAAAAAATGATCAATCAAGACTAAACAATTGCCATTGCCATGATGTACACACACAAAGAGTACACCCAAAGCACATGAAAAATTAAAAATAAGGCCATAGGACCACATACAAGATACTTATTAAAATATCACTCACACACATAAAAACATATAATAAGTCTTAGACCCACACAGAATTACATGTTCAGTAAATGTGTACTTAATTGAGCTCAAATCATTATCCATTCATCCCCAAAATGTTTATAATACTTAATACATATAAGGTAACTAAAAGTAACATATAAAACTTCTATTTATATAGGTTTTGGGGTGCCTATCTTGTTCACAATAAATGTTTCACTTATATGATGAAAGGCATCTTGTATGATAACCATATCTTAGCAGTGAGTCAAAATTATTCTCTTGATTCTAGTTTCTATTAACTTAGTGTTATTAGTCTAAATTTCACCCTTTAAGTAGGGAGCTTCAAAACTACCTCATATAGCTAATACCATATAATCACCACTAGGTCTGGGTAACCTAATGAGTGAGGTGAGTCTCTAGATTTGGGGCTAGCTCCCCTAATGCTTAATCTAAGCTCAAAATACTAATCCTACTTGTCTTGTGAGGGATAATGGATAAAAATACTTGAAAATAAACTCTATATTATAATAGGTGATACACTAATGTATTAGGTCTTCTTGACTTATTTCTTTAATAACACTAATGGATAGAAGAAAGACTAATTGCTCACATAATCTCTCCAAAAGGACTCCTAAACATCAATACTTCACATGGAGGCCATGTAAAATGCCTATAACCCAAGGGTGATGAATTTAAGGTTTGATAGAAGATAGTACCAATCAATTTACACTTCAATCATAAGTTTAAGTACTTTCACACATAATGTGACCTACATAAGACCAATCCACTAGCATCTAGGTGAGAGATAAGGAACTAGAAAGGGATCAATAATTTAACCAATAATGTAAATAAAATAATCATGAACAAAATATAAACTAGTATAGAAAATGACGAATCAATAATTTTATAATCTCATAGGATTAAAGATACAAATGGGTAGAGTTCTTATATACCCAGCAAAGGGATGATCAATACTTGGTCATTTCAAACCTACATATAGAAGAACAAGAAAGAGAGAGGAGAGGGAAAGAACACTAAGGCTCATAAATTTTATCATATAACTCAATTTTTTAGTTTCCAAATAGAAAAAATTCCATGAGATACCACCTTCTAACTATCTTCAACGCATGAGGTATGCTTGCTTGATGGTATTCATGGAAGTATGGCATAGAAATGGATGTAGTGGAAGCTATTTTTAGTATTTTTATGACATTATAAAGGTATGAGCATGTTAAAATTTTACTAACATATCCCTCTTGTTATTTATAATGGTATAATTATGGTCTAATGAACCTCAATGAAGCATTAAATATCTTACCTCTCTAGTTTGCATGTTGACTAGGCGTAAAACTACCTCATCTTACATAATTATAATGAAATAGGAATTAATACCCTAATATATTAGTTAAAATAACATTTATGTTTCTCCATTAAATGTCTTAGAAGCCTTCTATTCCAAGAGACATCCTCTTTAGTTGGCCAAATAGGCCTACTAGGCAACTATGCCTAATCACTTGGTACAAGTCACATAGATGGATATTAAACCTAGATAAAACCATAAACATAGGTTAATGAGCATGAGTTAGGATCAAATACACACATTTTACCATGACTTATTTTGTTAATGCAATGTACACCAACCATTATTTCTCATCTAGGTGAATAGGTCATCTCTCCACTAGTATCTCTAGAATGTCTTTCTAGTCCAGGAATATAATAGAACTTTCATGGTTAATTGAGTGTATTTTATGGCCTAATAGAGTATAAAATATATAATATCACCCCCCTTAATTATTTCAAGTGTTCACCTATCTCTGCACCATGAATTTACCATAGAATCCTATAAAAATGGTATTTATTGCATCTGTATAGGTGTCCATACAAAGTACTAGCATGAATAAAACCCTTATCAAAGTGTAAAAATATATTAAATTTATTCCAATAATATATTAATGAATTTTTATGTATTTATCTCAAGTTCTTCTCCATCGGGTTCCTACCAGGTTTTAGTAAGTGTTTTAGGTGCCTTCATCTCTTAAGGATTATTCATAGAGAATATATCATCTACTTCCTTAATAATACCAAAATATGGTAGTGGATGGAACTATAAATAATCCATAAAAACCATTAATTCCCATGTAAATCCTCATTCAAGTACCAAGTATAAAACTATGCTCTCTCGAGCTCTTTCACAATGCACATAATGCTTCTAAGGTGGTTGGTCTTTTAGTGATAGTTCATACTGGTTAAGGACCCAATAAAAAAATAATTTAATAAGGTTAGAGTGTATATACCATTTAACTATATATGGAATATAATATACCCCATGCACAATTTCAAGGTATCAATAAGCAAGAGGAACTTGGGATTGATATGTGGTCTTGGACCAAGAGAGCTCGAGGAGTTCTCACCAACTAAAATGACCACTTTATTGCATTTTTTATGATTTTGGATACATTTTATCATATTTAATATCATTTATCAACTAAAAATTCCTTAAATTACTCTTTATATCCTCAACAAACCACTTTTATTCCATTGTACTTTTAGGTTAGCCTATGTATTCTTATTTTTACTAGGCCTAAACATAGCCTATTTGCATTATCACTATTCTCAGTTGAATATGATGATATTATGAGTCAATAATGTATCATATAAGTTTAAATATAAATTAATTTTTTTTAATAAACCCATTTTTTACTTCAAAAAAAGTAGGTCTTTTGCACTTGACTAGGTAGATTTGAAGGTGCTAGTTGACTGTGTATGCATCATCCAAATGAGTCCTATTTAGGTCACTTTTTTAATCTTATTTTGAGTTTTTTTGACATAAATTTAATATTTGAATTTTTATATTCATATAATAATTAATCCCACTATATTTATCATTCCCCTTTTTTCTCAATATTGCAGGCCACTTGAGTTGTCTAGACCAACCTGTAGGTGGCCACTTTTGGGACTTAAGTGTGTATGGAGTTTAGAGTTTCTATACAAAACTCTAAGTTTTCAAGTATATATATTATAGTATGGATATTTTTTTATTATTTTTCCTTAAAATACTCTCTACACCATTTCTATCCACCCAAACACTAACTTGCCTATACACATTACATTCTTATCCCATTATTCTCAGTAAGCTTGTAGGTTTTTATTTCTATCCCAAAGCTATTTCTCAAATTTTCTTAACCATACATGATAAGGTATGTATTTATAAATTGTATCAAACAAAATTATTAATTGAAAAACTTTTTTAATTCATTAAACACTACTCCTTACACCATACATAGGCATAGTACTCCACATATCTAAGTTTTGGATTGGGAATAATGGATGAAGAAATTTATATTTTATAGTATCCAATAACTCATTTATGTATTCTTATCCTTGTTTGAAAGTGTTTGACACTTTGTATGGAAGACTCCTAAGACTTGTGACTCTTAACAAACACACACCATTCTTGTCATGATCAAACTTGTACCATGGTAATATGCACTAGTTATGATGTTGGGAAGGTCCCTTGGATCCATAAAAAATTCTTTCTATACCTTCAACAAGTTTTAAAATGTTCTCAATAGGAAGAGAATGAACTTGTAAGCATTGATAGGCACTTGGAAGGGACTTGTCTTACTAGCAATGATTCATAGAGCATGAAGGATTTTTTAGAAAAAATAACATGAAATTAGAGAGTAAAAGGATGGCATTAAAATAACACAAACATGTATCTTAGGTTGTTTCTTTCTTTATGAATTATCATCCTTAAATAAAACTTCTCAAGTCTACCAAGAACTTGATAGAGGATCTATCTAGGTTTAACACTTTGAGCACTATATATCCATTATAAACCTAAAATTGACAATTATAATATTGAGAGAAGCTATATTAGTGATGTAAGATCATTTATTACTAACTTAAAACTATTAATTACATCTATTCCTTGGATTTCTCTACACATAGTTTAGTTTTCATGAAAAAATGCCTTACACTACAAAGTTATCATGTCAAACCTTTGAACCAAAGATGATGAAGCTCTCACTATCTCCACATATGGATTTTTAATCTAAAAAAAATATTATATTATCCTTATTTTGACTTATAAGACTATTTATAATAAAAATACCCAATGTGATAAGTGTATTTCAATGTCCTAACCATCTATTTGACTTTCATCTTGACTTTGCGAGTTCAAGAATATGTTATCTTTGAAATATGACTTTGAAAAATCTGAATTCAATGTGAATCACAAGATATACCCTTTTTAAAGGATTCAATAATAAAATTTATCCTATATGGCACGTATTAAATGCATTTGATGACCCTAGTGGGTCATTAGGGCTTGAAACAAATAAGTTATCCCCCCACAAAATGTAACTAATACAAGAATAAATATAATGAGAATAAGAAACATTAATTCCTCTATATACCCTAATTTATAATAAAAACCTTAACTTCATCAAACAAGATAGATGCCACTCTTTAGGCTTCAAAACACACTTGAGACCCTTCCTCTCACCCAAGGATAAATTATGAAAACCTAAAACATCATCTAATGACTCATAACATGTTATCACATGATGATCCTTCAAAAAACCCTTATAAAATATAATTAAACCTTAAATAATGATAATAAGGTTTAATTGACCATTTTAAAGATCATGTCAAGATCTAGGTAACCATACACAAGCTTGGAAGGCCCTATGAGAAAATTTTGAACTATAGGGGTTGATATTTGGCCTGTGATGCCAAATTATCAACATTTATGGTGACTCATAAGTGTTGACCTACCTACTAGTTAAAAGAACAAGCAGTCTCATCCTTTGGGCAAGGACTCACACATGTCAATCATGACTTAATTGAGATGACTACTCTTATTTGAAATGACAATCAGACTTAGCTCCACACACCTTAAAGTAATGGAAATAACCTCACAACTCATACAAATAAGGAAAACACACCAAACAAATAAAAAATCAAACACACCATGCTTGTGTTGAGAAAAACTTATTAAAAACAAGATAAAAACCAACCTATTACAAATAACAAACCTAGACATGTCTTCCTCTTCCTGGATCAAATAGGAGTCTTCTTAGGTTATCATGATCCCATGAGATTAGATTGTCATATGCTAAGTGAAGTATAATCAGGTATTGTTCATTCACTAAGAACTTCTATCCACATACTAAGATATTAACATACTCAAGGTATCCTTGAGCAGTAACTAGACCTTTTTGCTTCATTACCTTATGCATGGGTGAATTATTTATTAGTTGAGGATAAATTAAAACTAAACCCAATCTTGGTTTCTTATTACAAACAACACCATATTTTACCCATCAGTAGATTCCCCTTACTTGGATATGCCCATTTGAAGCAAACCATTATGTTTTTAACTTTATCATGTTGACTAGATACTATCTCAACAAGATCAAGTACAATTAAGTTTTATTTTTGAATCATACTATTTGGATCATCTTAAAATAATCCATCTATCACTATAACCTCATTCTCAAGCTTCCTTATAGTCTTAATAAGTCTTTATTAAAGTTCTAAACCAACCATCTCGATCTCTTGAGTACCCTCAATTAGATGATTGTCTACTACAAGATGATTAAGTATATGTCCTTCACACTTATTAGGATTCATACATTGCTCCTTTTGGAGAAGAAAATTTTCAAGGGCATTCTCAATCTTCCCAATAAGAGGTGTAGACATTTGAAGATTTTAAAATTCATTATAAATCTTCCAATATTGTCACCACAAATTATCATCATCCTCATGCTTTAATTTATGAAGTAGAATCAATTGAGATACACCTTCATCATCTCCCTTAGGATTCATAAGACTAACAAGAAACTTGAGGCTCTCTATGAATTTATGATGTAGTTTGGGATCATTCTCTTCAATTTAAAACTCTTGCCTTCTAACAGTCATCTAAACTTCATCCAAGGTCTCAAATTATACTATTTCTTCTATATAATTTAATTTCTCAACCCTTAAAACTAATTTTCCCCTTTCTAACCAAGAGGGATCCTAATGAATATCTCTTCCTCATATTCATTTGAAGCATCTTCATCTTATGCCATTGTAATATGATCTACCTCATTTGTCTACCATATAATAGGCACTTCCTCAAATATATAGATGGTGGGAGGGTTATGGATGTGCTCATGGGTTGACTTAGGTTTCAAGGCAACAATCCCATAGTTTGATATCTTAGGTACTATGGAATCCTCTAGGAATTATTGGGAATAAACCAAATTTAGTTATTGTATGAGTGCCTCATTCATATTTTGAATATCTTGTTAGACTAAGTTTCAAGGTGGAAAGGTTTGAGGCTCTTGGAAAGGGAGGGATGGGATTTGAATAGGAAAAATGTTCTCATATATATCTTCAATATTTTGGTGTAGACTTGAATCATCCTTCCTTCCATAGGAATCTATTATTTGGTTCCAAGTTGGGAGCTTGAAACCAAAAGATTCCTATTGAACATGTATTATATCTTGAGGGGTTAATGAAGGGTTAGGAAACATTTTTAATCTCATCACTTATTCTTGATATCTCATTGCCTTTGCTACTATGCTTGTTTGAAATAACTTATCATTTTCAACGTCAATTTCTCTAACAAAATTAGATTAAAAATCAAGTCTTATCTTCTCAACAACATCTTTAGGCTAGCTAAGAAGAAGATGATATTACCAAGATTGATTTAAATCAAGTTTAGGAGATACATAAGTCTGATAGCAAGATTACTTATATTGATGTGAAGGTTGAAAATCTTGGTAATGTTGATAAAGAAGTGATAGATAGAATTACTCTTGCTGAATAGGATATTCATATGGATTAATATAGTAATATAGATAATAAGACTCATCATAATATTAATATGCATCATAAGGAGGATAGATATCTACATAATACTGGCAAAAATTAATATAAGACTGATATGGTTCATTTTACTATTGATAGGATTCAATATAGGATTCACCAACTTGGTTAAATATGAATTTTCCCCAACCTCAGCCATGAAATATCATGAATATAAAAAGATATAAATAATGCTTGATAGAATGTGTTAATGTATATCTATGTCAAGGATATAACTTGAATAATAAAATGATATTTCTCAACTTGTATTGTAGGTATTAGATTACCTTACAGCTTTTTCTATTTATACTAGATGATTATGTGGCCACCACCTTTAGTCTACAAGTAGACCCTACTATAGGGACAATAATAACTCATTAGTGACACAATCTATCCAAAATTTATTTATATTGTTATGGTGTAGAATTGCTATTGTATTTTTCCAATTTATGACCAATCTTTAAACAAATGAGTGGATATTCATAGTGATTTTTAATCTAAAGTGATTTGTGTTAAAAAATTTCAAAATGAAAAGCAAGTAGGGAAAAAAAAAGTTTTCTTTGCAATAACAAAGACCAGTATATCTCTTTTAGTTCCTTCTAAAAAAAATGTAAACAAAGTAACATCTATGAGATCTAAGTGCTAAACACATATTATCATAAGTGTAGTGAGGAATCTAGGGTAAAGGTAATGCATATGTCTAAAAATTATGCTTTAAAATGTCTATCTAAAATAAATTGCTTTTAGCAAATTCATTTATAGTAGAGAAATAAAACATAGCATACTCAATAGATTTTTCTAGCATAGATAAAATCACAAACTAGCAAGATGTAATTGGAACACTACTTATCAAATTTAACCATGGGAAAAATGAAATCATGTATTTTTAGTAAATATTTGAGAAATAAGAACATATGGAAATAATGAAAATAATGAGAAAATTGTAGGAATTCTACTTTCTCTTTACATTAATCTCATAAAATTCTATTTTAAAGTATAATAAAGGGGGGAAACCCCTGTATATATGCCATTAAATGCCTAATATGCTTACAAGAGAATTGGATATGGGACACTTATGAGTACATAGGGTTCTTAATGTCCTAAATCTATAGAATATTCCTTAGTCAAATAGGGAAATATTTTACAATACCATTAAAGGGAATTATGACAAGATTATTATCAGTAGAAAGTCCAATAAATGTTTATCTCATTTTTGAAGTGTTAATCTAAGATCCCATTGATGTAGTTGATGATGAAGCTCCTGGTGTAAAAGTGGAAGGATGTGAACTAACAATAGATAAATAAGTAGTGATAGTGGTCACTAAATATTAAGATATCCCAAGAGAGGATGAGGTAGAGGTTCCTATAATGATAATTTGTTTTTAGGTTTCAATTTTTCCTCTTTATGCTTCATATCATATATTATAGTCACCATCAGTCAATTTTAGATCGATAATATGATCCTTTAGTATCTTGATTGTGAGCCCTAGAATTGTATCATTTTATTTAGGATATGTCCTATTGCTTTATTAATTTATATAGCCTTCTCTATCCTCTAATTGGTATATGTTGGCAAATCTACCATATCCTATCCAAAGGTTATGCCTCTGGACATAACCTACTTCTTGAAATTTATAATAAAATTCTATAGCTGAGGCCTAAAGGCATCCTTGATAATAATGGATCCATATTTGTTGTCAAGTTGCATGATCTTGATGTCCTTCAACAAAGTGATGAATATTTCACCCTATTGGGTAAGAGACTAGCCAAAGGACCTCATTTCATCAATCCACTAATTTATATCTTTCCTTATACCAATTACATAAGACTAAGAAATGCTTATTTCCTCTAAGGAAATCATATTTAAGCCCTCATACTTCCTCATCCTAATCAACCTTAGTAATTTGATTATATTACTATCATATTCCCCATATACATATTCTACATTTAGGATCTTATTGTATATTTCATCTCCCTTTACCTTGTATTGGGATAAGGTATTTAACATGTCAAACATCTCTCCCAGAGTGCATTCCACCTTAGTTATGGTTTCTTCTGATATTGTGGCCTTATATTGTTACTTAAAGTTAGCTACTTTATGATGCACTCCTTTGATCATTTCAAAAATTATATCATCATATGATTATAGACTTGAGAGGAGGTCCTCTTCATAATATTTCTATTGGCTTGGCCTAGCTCTCTTCATCTTAATCAACTCAAATAAGGTTTCCTCTGAATCATACATAATTGTTTGATCTAGATGGGAAACCTTCCTCTTAGTTACCCTCTTCATTTCCCTAGACTTTTTGTCAGATTTTAGTGTGACCTACAGAGGGTCCATGTTGAAAAAATATGGGTTCTCTATTATATCTAATTACATCTACTTAATCCACTATTTTTCTAAAGAACCACTTAGAGGTTATGATGTGGGAGGAAATGCCTAAGCTAGGGTCAATCCTTGGAAAGTAGACATGTGGGAGGTAACTATTGATGTGACCAATACAAATGCAGAGTTATGGGAAGAAGAGGGAAGTTTCATTCTCAAATTTGAAGGGAACTAGTGTTGGATGAAGTAGTAATTGTGAAAAGGGGAGCTTAGGGGATGACAAAAGTAGGCCTCTTTTTAGGTAGTTGTGGACTAGGTCTAGGCATAGACTTGGGAATTACTAGAGGCAAATTGGCCATTAAAGATACCCTATAAGTGGAGGATATGATAAAGGAGTTGATAGTGGCCAATGACATAGTCATATTCCTAATGACACATTTAGTGAGGTGATGGAATGGCAATAGGTTCACTTGGTCTAGAGTTAGGGGTGCACCAGATATACTTAAAGGTTATTTATAGAAGAAAGAAGGAAGTAAATAGACATGCTCTTGACCTATTATGCTTGATTCCTCCTTGGTATGAAGCAAGGGAGGTAAGCTTGATGTTAAAGTTATTGGTGTTAGATTAGATGTAATTATTTCCCCCATTTGTGGTCTTGCCTGTATTGAAAGAGTGAGCTATACTTGGGATGGTCTTCTAGTTTAGGAACCTGAAGTATAAGCCTTCCTAATATAGTTTCTTATATCATCCCATCCATTTTTCAGTGGGAGATAATGTCTATAGTATTTTATGATTGAGTTATGGGTCAGTCAGCCTTTCTTTTTCATCACTAGTAGTGTGGACTATAGATGCATATGTTCTTGCCTAGGCATCCTAATGTTTGAAAACATATATAAACCTTACATAATTAAATTTATATTTCACCTATGGGATATTAGCAACCTTCAGTGTCTACTTCACCTCATCATCATTAGTTGTATTGATGTAGAATAAGTCTCCATTTTTAGGCTTATGATGGTATGTAATGCTAAGAGTTGCCTTGTGATTAATGTAGTGATTGAATGTTAAATGTGTAAGGCCCCATTTCCTATTGGTTTACCTCTCAAAACCAAAGGTGGAACTTTTATTGGAGGCATCCATAACTAAGTTCTAGTTATTAATAAAAAATTGAATGATGATGAATAATTAAGGATGGACCATTCCCTTTTCTTATACTTGCACAATCCATCTACCCCTGTGAGTAGCTAGAAGGAAATATCCTATTTGGAAAACTTATCTAGCACTATGGTAGGCATCCTGAAGGTGGATGTCCTAATTCCTACCACCCTTATTACTATGTAGTTAGGATAATATCATTAGGCTCCCAATGTGTTGAATATTACCTTGATTTCTTTCGATAGCCTGGGAATAGTCTTCCCATGGATGGAATTGTATATAAGTGGGTGATAATGCTTAGTAATGGTTTGCATATCTTACTTATATTTATAAATTATAACTTTTGAGAAGACATAGGGAATGTTCCATTTGAGGTTTGGATCCCAATTAGTGAATTAGGAGAATTTTAGAGTAGCACAAACGAAATCAACCAAGTAGGACATCATATAAAAATGATCTCCTTGGTTGGCCATGGTCTTCCTAATTTGAGATGCTAAGTTACAAGAAATGATCTCTCTTAGAATGGGAGTCTTGGCATCATATATGATCATGGATAGAGGTGGAACCCACTTCTCATCTACATGTTCAGTGTCCTTGGATCCATGCAACCTATTCTTTATAGACATCTCATTATTGCCCCTTTCCTGAATTGGGTGATGAGGATCTTATTAATATTGAATTTATAGATGAACCTCCCCTAGTTTTTTTTCTTATCCTCTCAAAACTTCTATGATGTTGTGTGTTTTGATCCATTGGGTGATGATTTATTGATTTTAAGTGATTTTAGGCTTGGGAAAATCATAATAAGCTTGAAAGGCTAACCTGGCTATGAAATTAATGTCATTACTTGAAATGAAAGAATTTATCATATTATCTACAAACCTAGATTGAATGAATATTTGGTAGACTAAGTCCACATCGGGGAGTACCTCTAGGTTGGATTTAGCCTTGTGTAATTCCATAAACTTCAGTGATAAAATGTTAGAACTTTCTTTTGAAATGTTGAGATCTTTCCCATCATCACTATCCTAGTCTACATTCTTCTCCACATGGTATAATAAATCATTTTAGTGCTTATATTTAGTGTCTAATTCAATTTAATTGAAACTGGTGTCTTGGAAGACTATGTTCATTCCATATAAATAGAAAAACATAACTTGTTCTGGCTTAGACACTATAGACATTCATGCTTTAGCCATGGTTTTTGAATTTTTGATTGATGGGATGATGGAATATATTGATGTATAATGAATTCATAAAATTCCATAGAAAACAACATATATCACTTTAGAGTTCTTCAGTAGATAATAATTGAAAGTGAATACAAAGCATTGAGACTATAAGCTTTAAACTATATATTTATTAGAATTTTAAACTAGAAAATATGAGTCATAAATGGAAATCATCTTTAACTTGATTTGACTTAAAGTCAAGGTAGATATTTAGTTTCATTCTAACATATTCAAAAATATACTTTTGGAAATTATCCAATCATTGCCTTTAGTTTATCATCATGGCCCTCCATTATAGGCTTGACTTTTCCTTTGAGGTGACTTGGCTTTATAACCATTGAAATGATCCTCATTGGCATTAAATTCATAGAAACTACTATTAATTCATGGTTAGATATGTGATATTTAGGTGTCATAATTAACAAATGTTCAACATTTGGTACCTTTTTGTGCACTTAGGCCTTTTATTTTGAATATCAGGTTATCAAGGTGGATTGCATGATATTTTGTAAAGTGTCATCTTATGATTGGATCACTCTTACTTTTGATGTTGCATGACTTGACCCATTTTTATTTGGGATAACATGTCATTGGGACCCCTACTAGTCTACCAAATGGTAGTATTTCATTGGCTCATGGTATCATGTAGATTTATTATATGAAATTCTTGATGGACTCGACTAATGTGATACTTAACCATGTGGTCTATTTTGATTGGATCAATCTTCACTAGGTGTTATGATTTACTTTTATAATGATACTATTATGGGAAATGGGTCAATATTTCATCATTATATTAGTTTTGACTGTCAGGTGGATTCTATAAATCATCTAACTATCCAAGGTTTAAGTGACTAGTTGTTAGGTGTCATGTTTTCATTCAATCGTAGGCATTGATATATTGAATGTTTCACCTTAGCTATAAAGGGAATGGGGGGCATGATTGGATGCCAAGTGTCATGATGTTATTGGATAAATTTATCATAAGACATTTGAAATTGGTTAAGATCTCATAAGACTATGAGTGGTCACCATATGGCATGCCCTGATAGGGTCACTCTTCATTGTAGGTTGAAATACAATGATTGAGTGACAAGTGGCATGTTGTTTCTAAGTTTATTGGTCATGAGACTTGGTTAAATATTAATATCATTAAAAACACATGACTGAATGCCAAGTGGCATGTTTTGGTTGGAGTGTTAGGTCATAGACCCTTTTTATCTTCTCTTTGAACTTGAAATGTTTTGACTAAGTTCCAAATGGCATGATCTGATTGTGTTGTTATGTCATAAACCTTTTCAAAGTCTAAAGTGTATGTAACCAAGTCCCAAACTTTATATGATCAAATGAAAAGTGCATGTGATGTTATCTCATGTTGATCAAGGCTGAGTTAGCATCAATTTTTTGTGTAAAGGTAAATAAATGTGAAAATTTAGTGAATTACTTGATAAAAGTGAAGGGACAAGTCTAAATTCATAAAATCCAAGTGCAAAATCTGACTCAAACACTAATTTGAAACTTAAAATCAAGGCACGTCATAGTATCATATTTACATTTTATGATATAGCCAAAATAATACCATGGGTCAGTAACCTTAATTAATTAACTTTGATTGTATTTTAGGGAGCATAAATTAACTTTTGAATTTTAACCCCTTATAAGAGCACTCTTAAAAAATTTAGATCGTTAGAAAACCAATGAAATTAAGCATTAGTGAAATATTTCTAAAAGGTACTCATTAATATTTGTCATGGACCAACATGACTTTTAAAATTTTAAAATCATAGAAAGGGTTTCCTATCATGTGAAACAAATGGTAAGGTATTCCCTAGGGTAAGTGACCTAAAATTTGATAGGGTCCCCATTTATAGGAAAATGGGGTGTGTTGAACTCGACAAATGGTGACCTCTATGGGAAACATAGCAATATGTTGGAATTTGAATATCTTAGTTTAGAATGTAATCATTAAGTAATCACCCCTTAGTATATGTATCAAATATCATAATTACTTCTCTAGTACTAACAACTTTCTACTTGAAGGATTAAAGACTAAAAACCTAAAAAACCATTCATACTATGTGTGCTTTTAAAATTGATTGACCTACATGTCTTTGGGCTTATGAATCAATAGATTTAAAGTTTATGGCATTAAACATAGGTTATAGGTAGGCATATATATATATATATATATATATATATATATATATACGCAATCCAAGTCAGGAAGTTGATCCCAATTTAAAAATATAGAAAATTTCTTGATAAAAGATAAGGGACAAGTCTAAATTCATAAATTCTAAGTATGGAATCTAACTCAGACCCTAATTTGAAACTTAAAATCAAGGTACATCATAGTATTATGTTTATGATTTTTATTATAACCCAAGTAATACTATGGTTTGGTAACCTTAATTAAGTAACTTTTATGTCATTTTAGGAAGCATACCTTGACTTTATAATTGTAACCCCTTCTAATAACACTCTTAAACAATAAATCACTAGAAAACTAATGAAGTTAAACATTAGTGAAACATTTTCAAAAGGTACTCATTAATATTTTTGATGGACCAACATGACTTCACACCTATTAAAATCATATTAAGGGTTTTCTATCATGTGGAATAAATGTTAAGGTATGCCCTAGGGTAAATGACCAAAAATTTCATAAGGTCCCTATTTTTAGGAAAATGGGCATGTTGAACTCAATAGAATGAATACTTGGACTACTACAACCAATTGAATATGCTTGGAGGCACCATTAGTTCTCGAGGTCATGCCTCTAAAGTATAGTGTATTCAAGAGCAACTCCAAAAATATTTAATTGATTGAAGTGCATGTTTGGCAGGGCATGCTAGAAACTATTATCAGTTTAGATTGCACCCTTGAGGTAGGGAGTTTAAATTCTACCTCATATATCTGATCAAATGGACTCACCTCTATGTATTGGTATCCTAATGATTGAGGCGAGTCTCTATATTTTAGGTTATCTCCCTTGATGCATCATCTAAGCTCAAAACACTAATCTTATTTATCCTTCAATGGAAAAGGTATAGGAAAGACTTGAAAAAACTCTATACTATAGGAGGTGATTCACCAATGTATTTGGTCTCCTCTACTTGATTATTTAATAAAACTTATGGATATAACAAAGACTACTTACTAACACACTATATCCAAAAGGACTCTCACACATCAATACTTCACATGGAGTCTATGCCAAATGCCTAATAACTTGAGGATGATGAATGTAAGTTTTGATATAAGACACTAACAATTAGTTTCCATTGTAAACATAATTCTAAGCACCTTCACACACCATGTGACATGCATAAGACCAATCCACTGGCATCTAGGTGAGAGATAAGGACCTAAAAAGGGAGAAAGAACTCAACCAATAATGAGAATTAAAAAAATAATGAACACACTAGAAACAAATATGGAGAAGTCTAAATCAATCTTTGTATTATCTAAAAGGATTCAAGATATAAATGGGCAAAGTTTTTCTATACTAGTAGAGGGATGATCAATAATTTGTCATTTCAGACCTACATATGGAAGAACAAGCAAGAGAGAGGAGAGGGAGAGATAAATAAGGCTCATAAATGCTAATATAAAACTTAAATTTTCATTTTCAAAATAAAAAATAGTCTATGAGACACCACTTTCTAGCTCTCTCCAACACATGAGGTATGCTTAATTGATGGTCTTAATAGAACTATGGAGTAGAAATGATGTAGTGGAAGCTATTTTATTGTTTTTTTGACCTTCTTAGGGCATGATATTGCTAAAATTGGCAAACCATCTCATTATTTTTAGTTATAATTGTAGAATTGTGGTCTAATTAACCTTCATATAGCATTAAATAGCCTAAATCTCCCCTTTGCATTTGAATAGGCCTATAATTGCCTCATATTCCATAATTATCATGAAATAGGCATGAATAACCCACTATATAATTTAAAAACATAGTTATAGTTCTCCATTCAACCTCCTATCAATCTTATACACCAAGAGACATCCTCTTTAACTGCCAAATAGGCCTACTAAGCAACTAGGCCTAGTCACTTAGTACTAGTCACATAGATGGATATGAAACCTACATAGAAACCTTAAAATAGTTTAATTATAATTATTTGTGACCAAATAATAATCTTATACCATGATTTATGACTTTAAGATAGTTTACACTAGCCATTCTTGCTCATATATATGACTAGGTTATCTCTCTACTAGCTCCTCTAGATTATCTTTCTAGTCTAGGCTTGAAAGAGCACTTTCATGGGGAATTGAGTGTATTTTATTTCCTAAGAGGTTATAACATATATCACATAACCAACATAAATTATTTTTAATTGTTCACCTATCTTTGTACCTTGAATTCACCATGGAATCCTATAAAAATAAGGTATTTTCTACATCCATATAGGTATCCATATAAATGAGTGGCATGACCAAAAAATTCTCAGAGTGTAAAATGATATTAAATTAATTAAAAGACTAATTTAATGAATTTGGATGAATTTACCCCAATTTATTGTCAATTGAGTTCTTACCAGGGTTTAGCTAGGGTTTTATGTGCCTTCATCTCTTGAGGATTATTCATAGAGAACATATCCTCTCCCTCCTTCCTAATACCACAATGTGGTACTATGGGTACATCTCCATCATACCTAACACCATTTAGTGCTATTAAAATCCTCATTAAAGTACCAAGTATAAAACTATGCTCTCTCAAGCTCTTTCTCAATACACATAATACTTCTGAGGTGGTTGGTCTTTTAGTGATAGTTCATATTGGTTAAGGACCCAATCAAAAAAATAATGTTAATTTTTTTTATTTTAGTGACCCTTTAACCATATTTTAAATCAAATATACCCCATGAACAATTCAAGGTATCAATGAGCAAGAAAAACTTGGTGTTAAAATGCAGTCTTGCACCTAGAGAGCTCGAGGAGTTCTCACCAACCAAAATGACCACTTTCTTTCCTTTTATCTAATTTTGTATTAATTTTAGGGTATTTAATAACATTAATAAACTCAAAATTCCTTGATATATTCATTATACCCTTAACAACCCACTTCTCTTCCATTGTACTTGTAGGTTTAACTGTATAGTCTTATTTTTACTAAACCTAAACAAGGCCTATTTGCATTATCACTCTTCTCAATTAAATGTGATGATATTATGAGGCCATAATGTATTATAAAATTTATATATACGTTATCTCTTTCAATAAACCCATTTTTACCTTCAACACAATTAGGCCTTTTATACTTGAAAAGGTAGATTTGAAGGTGCCAACTGATGCTATGCCCTTAACCATTGAGATGTCTAGGGACATGTGTAGCCAAATTATGTCTTTAATAGGAAATTTTCATATTATTTAAAATTATATATGCACTCATATTCTTATTAGGTCAGAATATGGGCTATCCATGGCCTTGGTAGCTTATAAATAGGAGGTAGGGTTCGTTGTTCATCATCATATCAAAGTATTCATTTCTTATTGCAAGCATTTACGATGTTTCTCCCTCAAGTTGGATTATCTATTACTAATATTTTATGCTATATTTCCATATAATTATGATATATTAATTTATTTGTGATTATTGGGTGAATTAATATCATTATAAGTGGTATCAGAGCATTGATTTGGGCCATAATCAAGTCAAAAACCCTAGATCTTGGAATTTAGATATATCTCAAAAATGGTTAAAATTTTCTCTACAATTATTTAACTAGATATTTGAAATAATTCAAGTAATATTCCATTAAAATTTTAGATAATTTATATCTATGTGTCAAATGTTAATTCCATTTTAGGGTTTTTCATTAATTCACTCCATAAATCACAATTTGTATAATTTTTTAAATTTTTTAAAAGCTTAGAAAAATTAGTTTGGTTATATTATTTTATATTTTCAATTTGAGACTGACATATTTAAAAAACTTCATGGTTAAAGTTGGGCCAATGGGGAAAAATAAGGTTCACCATCAAGCCTTCTTACAGTTGGTCCTAACACTCATGGATGGGAGAAAGAGAAAGACACCCTTAAAAATACTTTAGGGAATGACATGGAGTCTAAAACCTCTAATATGATGTACTTAGATATGATTTCTCAAATTTAGTATGATCTACATGACCTGATGTAGAAGGATATGCAAGTCTAAACTCAAATGTCAACAATGCAAGGGGAGATTAATTGCATGAGAAATTAGTTAAAGTAGATCATGATAGAATTGGATAGAATTTAATCTCATTTTCCACTCAACAACCCTCCACTTTTTCCTTATACTCCTCTTCTTCTCAACACTAACACCCTAAACACAGAGGTGAAATTGATGTTGTCAAAAGTGGACTTGTGAAATTTTGATGGTAAGGATCCATTCACTTGGATCATTCAAATTGAAAATTTATTTGATCTACACCAAACTCCTAGATCTGAAAAGGTGGTTGTAGCATATCTATAACTAGAACTTGATCCATTCATTTGGTATCATTGGTTGTGTGCTTAAAAGAAGAATATTGGTACTCCTATTACATGGTTAGTATTCTCTAATGAACTGATGTATCACTATATGGATAATGTTTTAGAAAATTAATTCATCTAGTTAGCCAAATTGTGATAAATAAGAATGGTGAAGGATTATATTCATAATTTTTAGAATCTATCCTTATGTGTGAAAGACATCACTGAGGTAAATCTAATTGACCATTTTTGGGGTGGACTAAAAGATAGTATGCAATTAGATGATCAAATGTCATCCTTTCACTAATAGCCAAGAATGTACCTTCCCAACTCCATTACTACCTCAACCTACCAGATTGACACTACAACAAATTGAGGAAAATCAAGCCAAAGGGTTGTGTGATGGTTGAAATAGAAAATTCAACAAAGGATATCAATATGCTAAAAATAAGTTATTTTATATCAAAGGGGATGATTAGGATGAATAATATGAGGAGACATATTATGAGGGTTTTGAAGCACCCAAGTATGAAGATGTATATTCTCAACCTACTATCCTCTACCACATTCTTTGTAGGTATTTATACCCCTTAGACTCTTAAGGTGGTGGGTTTCCTTAATAAATATAAGGTCACAATGTTGATTGACTTAGGAAGTACACATAATTTAATCAAAATTAAGTTGGCTACATATATTAATTATTTCATCTACCTAACCCCAAAATTTCAAGTCATGATTGTAGATGGTGGTATAATCAATTATTATAGAAAATTCCATAGTATTAAGTTAGGAAACGGGGGAGTATTCTCTAAGTTCTCCTATGTTTGTTATTCCTATGGGTGAGACTGAATTTTTTTTGTTGTACATTGGCTCACCACATTGGGTACTATTCAGATGAATTTCCAATAACTGATCATACACTTTCAATCTAAAGGTATGCAAGTAATTTGTGGGGGATTAAGATTTAAGTCTCCACAAGTGATTAGTTCACATCACATGACCAAGATGCTAAAAAAAGGTGTTGAAGGATTTGTGGCACACTTATTTTCCATTTATGTTCAAAAAACTAAGGAGTCTACCTATCCTGATATATAACTAATATTGGATGAAAATTCAGTTGTTTTTGGCTCCATGCCAAAAGGTTTTCCTCTTAACCATACCCATTATCATGCCATCAACCTCATTCTTGGAAGTATGCCACCCAACATCAAACCATATAGATATCCTTATTCATAGAAGAGTGAAATTGAAAAAATGGTATAAGATTTATTGGATGGAGGAACCATTCACCATAGCCAAGTTGAATATTCTTATCCATAGTCATAGTACGAAACAAGGATGAAACTTGGAAGATGTGCCTAGATTATAGATAGCTCAACAAGTTCACTATCAAAGATAAGTTTCTTATTCCTATAATTGATGATTTTTTAGATGAATTACATGGTGTTATTTATTTTACCAAATTACATATTTGCTCTAGGTAGCATCAAATCCATATATTTAAGGAGGACATTCTTAAAATAGCTTTCCATACTCATGAAGGCCATTATGAGTTTTTGGTCATGCCTTTTGGTCTCACCAATATACCATCCAACTTTTAGAGTTTGATCAATATAGATTTTAAGTCATTTTTTGGAAAGTTTTTACTTTCATTTTTTATGATGTCCTTATTTATAACACAATTTGGGATGACCAATTGTAACATTTGAAACAAGTACTCTCAGTTCACAAGCAACATTAGTTGTATTTTAAACTATAGAAATGTGCTTTTGGAGTCTATGAATTAAAATATTTGAGTCATATTATATCACATGAAGCATTAAAAGTTTATCCAAAAAAAACCCAATCCATCATGGAGTGGCATATTCCCAAGACACTTAAGAAACTAAGGGTATTTATAGGGCTAACTAGTTACTATCATAGGTTTTTCAAACACTATGGTAGTATTACATCACCATTCACTTCCTTGTTGAATAAAGACTCCTTCCAGTGGATTGATATAGATACCAAGGCATTTTAATAGCTGAAAATGGCTCTATGCACCACTCTATTATTGTCTACTCCATATTTTTCTAAAACTTTTATGGTTGAATGTGATACATCTAGATATGGCATGGGTGAAACACTCATGAAAGAGGGTAGGCCTATTGACTTTGAAAATTGTCAATTGAAGGGTAAAAATTGGCTAAAACCCATATATGAGAAAGAGATGATGGTTATTTTACATGCAGTCAAACAATAGATATCTTATCTATTAGGTCATCACTTTTAGGTAAAGACTGATCATGATAGCCTTAAATATTTTTTAGCAATGGTTTTCCTCTGAAGAACAACAAAAATGGGAGATGAAAATGTTAGGCTATATTTAAATATTTTACAACAAAGGAAAAGAAAAGGTGGTAGCTGATGTACTATCTATGAGAGATGAACTAGTTGAGGCATTGTTATGTGCCATAACCATTTGGTAGGCAGACTGGATCAAGGAAGCAAGGTCAAAATGGGAGAATGATGGTGTTACCCATGCATTGATTCAAAATCTCTAGCAGGGTTCATATGGGATTGAAAATTTTACATGGAAAAGGAATGAATTATAGTACAAAGATAGATTATATGTGTGTTAGAAACATCTTCTAAAATAGAAAATCCTTCAAGAACTTCATGCATCTTGATTTGGTAGTCACTTGGGTTTTTTGAAAACCTATAATAGAGTCAAAAAGGATTTTATTGGGAAGGACTCAAGGGGGATGAACTGAAATTTATGGTTGAATGTATGGTTTATCAACAAAATAAAGGCAAAACCATTAAAACCCCATGTCTTTTATAACCCTTGTCCATCCCTAGTCAACGATGGGAAGAGGTGTTTATGAATTTCATTACTAGGTTACCAATATTTAAAGGTAGAAATTTTATCATGGTTTTTTTGGATAGACTCACAAATTATGCTCATTTTTTAATTTATCTCAACCATTGGTGGTCAATACATTAGCTTCTACATTTCTCAATACAATTCATAAATTACATAGTACTCCCAAGATTATTGTTAGTGATCAAGATCCCATATTCTTTAGTAATTTTTGGATAAAATTATTTTAATGTTTGGGAACACAATTGGCTCATATATCATTCTATCATCTTACATACAATGGACAAATTGAGGTAGTCAACAAGTGTTTGTAAGGGTACTTTTGTTCCTTTATGTCAGATAAATAGGATAAATGGGTTCAGTGGTTACCCTTGGCTAAATAGTGGTATAATACTTTAGTGCATAGTTCATCTAAAATGTATCCTTTCATGACATTTTAAGGATACCATACTCCATCCCTCAATTCACCCTTGAAGGCCCACCCAAAGTTTCATGTAGTGGAGGAACAACTTCAACATCAATAATAATTCTTTTCTAGTTTGCATGAAAAAATATCTTTGGCCTAGAATCACATGAAGTAATAGGCATATCAACATAGGAATGAGAGGCATTTTGAAATTGGTGATTGGGTTTTTGTTCGCTTGAAGCCATATAAGCATACATCACTAAAATAATATAAAAAAGATAATGAGATATCTCAAAATTATTATGGCCTTTATCAAATCTTGCATATAATTGGTAGTGTGGTCTATAAGCTATAATTTCTTCCATCCACTTGCATTCATCTACTATTTCATGTATCTTGTCTTAAGAAGGTCATTGGGCATAGAGTTACCACTCAAATGGAGTTACAAAAATTAGATGAGGAAGTGAGGGTTATTATTTATCCTGAAGTGGTCCTTTAAATGCACACTAAGTAGCTACTATCTAGAATGATTATAGAGTATCTAATCAAGTGAAATAATATGCCTTCTAAAGGTTCTACATGTGAGGATGAAGCATTAATGTAAAAACATTCAAGATATATTAAACATTGAGGATAAAATTATTTTGAAGGGGAGGCACATGATATGACATTAATTATTTCTATGTTTAGGTATATGTGTAGCTAACTTGTGGCTGTTTCTAACTATTTTTGCTTTTCCACATTCAAAAGAAATAAGAAACTAGAGAAATGGTCTAGGGTTTGTACATACCTAAATGAAGTTTGCGTACCATTATCTAGACATTGAAGGTACTCCTCTTTGGCTATGGAGGATGACACTTGCAGATGAGAGAGACTTAAACAAAAAAATTGTTAGATAGATAGGTAGTGGACTGCCAAGCAATGCTTGATCCCAGATGTGCAAAGACTTCTTGAAAGGGTGACAGTCCACTAATTGATAAAGAATAGAATTCTACTAGAAAAGGAAGTGATAAAAGACTGAATAAAAAAGATAGAAATAAATGCGTACCTGTATGTGGCAATCTATCTTCCACAGTCACCGACGTCGGTTAGTCTGCCGATGTCGATAGGGGAAATGGGCCTGGTGGCCGATGTCGATCAGGGCAATAAGGCTTTGGATGAGTTTTAGGTCTATCTATGGTTAGCAAAGTAGTTTGGGGTCTCTATGGGAGTTTTAGTGGCCGGTTCTAGGTTAACAGGATAGAGAGTGTGGCTAAAAGGGATCGAATGGATGACAGGGGCAAAAAGAGAGATAAGGGTGAGAGAAGGCTTTTCAGCCTCTCTGAGAAGAATAGACTGGGTTGTGTCAAGAATGCTTGGAAATGTGTAGTAATCTGATTGCTAATGTATTTAAAAAGATAGTAAAATAAGACCAATACAAATATTTAGATGTGGGTGGAGAGGCAGAGGTGTAGGTGGTCTGTTTCCATTGTCGTTGATGCTGGAGGTGTCGTGCAACCTTAAATCTAGTGCAGAATGATTGGAGTAGAACCTCTAAGCCTAGAGAGTGTTATTGAAATGTTGATACCTATAGGAAGTTGAGGAGTGAGAAAGCTTGAAGTCTGGAGCAAGAGAATTCATGTTCGCAGAGGGGGACAACAACAGGAGCAAAAATGTAGTCTTAAAGGAACTAACATTGGCAAAACCACCAACGTTAGTTGAATAATGACTGATGTCAGTGGCTAAAGAATGGGAAAAGAGGCTATTTTTAGCCTTTTTGCCTGTTATTCTAACTGCCAGGTCTAACTATCATTAGAAAATGGTCCAAGGTGGGTTTAAATGAGTGCAAGAGGTTAGTGTTTAAGTAATTAAGATTTGGCATGGGGTGAGGGAGGCGTGGGTGATGTGTCAAGGGGGTTATTAATTTAAAATAGTTAATTTATTTTAAATTAATAAGTGTGTGGGTTAGGAATGTTTAGGGGGTGGACCAAGGAGACCAAGGGGGAGGATGACCAAGGGATAGACACAATTTCGGTGTCTACATTTTCCCCTTTTTGTCTTGTTGGTTGTTCTTGACAAACTGCAAGACAAAAATAGGAGCTGGTTGCCCCAGGTATGGGATGAGGTGTTCCCCCCTCAAAGCGGGAGTCGAGGGAAGAGAACTTGAGATCAGGTGTCGATTTGATAGAGAGTGGATGGAAAGGATGAAGGTTACGGTGTGAATGCTACAAAGGGTGGGATTGCATGTATGCCACACCACGTGATAGGTAGGTCAAATTGTCATGGTCAAAGGTTGAGGAGTGTTAAAATTGAAATAACCAGGCCCCAACATTTAGTCATAGCTGATTGGGTTAAATGATCTAAGTTTTAGCTCCAATGGTCGTTGTGTGCCAAGTATCTTGGGCTTAGGAAGTGCTCTTGGAAAACACGAAAAAGGCCACAAGTAGTGGGGATCAACTGGAGAGTGATCCAATACTTGTAGGGGTCATGGACAATTTGCTAACTAGTCATAAGGTAACAAAGGAAAAAACAACCAAGGCAAAGTTGTCTTGGAAGTGGTCATGGTCTGAGGAGATAGTTACAATCTCTAAGGTCATTGGTCGAGGACAGACAAAGGAATGGACGAACTAACCTTAGAAGACCCCATGTCAATTGAGTGCTGCCTACATAGCCCCTATTGCTAGGGCCTCAGGCCAATGTAGTTCTCCCAAAAAGGGAGGAAGATGGTCGGTTACGGATTGGGTTTGGATCATGGTGAAGTCATGGTGAAAGGTAAGATAGTTTGTCCATCAGGTAGACAAACAAACAGATGTGGTCGAGCTAACCCCAAAAGACGTCATGTCATCTGAGTGATGCCTACATACCCCTTGTTGGAAGGGCCTCAGACCAATGTAGTTTAGAATGGTTGATAGGTGGTTTGGTCATGATAATGGTTTAGCACTTCCCATATGTCTGAGGGTACATACTTGAAATGATGAGAGGAAGATGATGCTACATCATTGTCCATATTGTGTGATGGCGTATGTTGCAACATTGATCGGGGTTTTTCATCCTCAGCAATTGTCCATATTGGGTGATGGATGTATGCTAAAAATGAAATGAGTTTTTTTATGCTTCAGCAAGTAATGGTTTATACTGGACATAAATTGTGTGGTCGATAGTTGCCATGTGGATTGGTGTCCATAAAAACTAGTGTGAATAGGCTATGAGAACGTTAGTGGTCGAAAAAGGTTTGGTTAGTTTGGTTTGGTTGGAAAATGATTTGGTTGAATGTGACCAAAGGTATGGAGGAATTGAAAGCCCCTTTATTGAAAAGGACCATAATGATGGCATAGATAGGGGTTATTTAAACCAAAAGCCCCATTCATGCATTATGTCGTTGACCATTGGTTGTGTTAGAGAAGTAATCAAATCACTTTGACATTAAAATGAGCTCGAAGTCCCTTGAGTAGGTGATGTGATATGTTAGGATAGGGTAACCCTTTTGAGTAGGGATAACTTTGTCCATTTTTATAGGAGACCCTAAGAATGACTACAAGTCAAGTCCATGACCCTTTTTTTTTAAGCAGACTAATCAATGTGAGAAGTCTACATAGAGATGTCATTGTGCTTTGTGGTCGTTTGTGAAGCTAATCGATGTGGGAAGCTTCTAAGAAAGTGTTTTTTTGTAGCAAGATGTTAGGCATAGCCATCCTTCAAGGGAGTGGTCTATATTTTTTTTTAATATATAGGAGAGGTGTGAATAGTTGTCCTTTGAGGGAGCAGTCTATTAGCTACAACAATGATGATATAGCTATCCTTCGAGGGAGCAGTCTGCTTTTAGAATTTATGACCTTTTGATATTTTGACATCCTGATTTATTTTTGACAGAATTTTGAGTCATGGACAAGACTATAGAAGTTAAGGGCTCCCTTTTATTAGGACAAAGCATCCATACTTTATAAAAGGATTACAGAGTGTTTGCTTAGGGAAATAGGGTTGAAAGGAATGAGGATTAAGAGGATAGGGATTGATCAAGGGACGAGCTCAAGTTAAATGTCAAGTGAACAAGTACTCGACTAACAGTATAATGGTCACAGATGCAAGGCATTAAGAGGCTCAAGTTCTGGTCGGCCTTCGAGAGAAGACAGATGATAAGTTCCTGATCCATACCTATGCGTGATGATGTAAGGTCCGACCCAATTAGGAGCAAATTTGCCTCATTTACTCCATTCCATATTGGTCACATGTTGATTGAAGTTTAGATGTGAAGATGATTAAGGAGTTGGTCGATGCTTGGTCAATGTTTGGTTGAGGTTATGATAGTTGGTATAAAGTTAAACTCCCCCCAGTCATTTTGTGCTAGGGAGAATGTCTAACACCCAGTGTGGATGATTAATGGGTTGGATGAATGAGGTGGAGAGAAGACGAGACAGAGAGACTTGGGTACCCCACCTAGTTGATAGGTCAGGGGTTCCATGTGAATGGCATTTAGGTATTGATAAAAGCGAAGAGGGATGGAAACCACTGAATCTATAGGTGAAGATGGGGGAATAGGCAAGCTTGGTAGAGATTGGTCTATGATGGGTTTGGGGCAAAGGTTTTTAGAATCCTTGGTAGGTTCTTAGAAACCTAGACCATGTCATTTCTTGGCATTATCATCATTGGGTGGTTTGATGGGCTGATGGAAGCCTTATTTGTAGCACCCGAAGGCAAAACCCTTCCATTCACACCTATAGAGATAGGTATGAGCAAAGGCAGGGTTGCCAAGAAAAGAGAAGTCTGATGTGAATGGTTGAGGTGAGGAGAGAGGATTCCCATCAGTAGGAGCTTGATCTAGCCCCCCATAGATAAGATTGGTTTGAAGGTTAGGAGGACCATAAGGGATGACAATTTTGATTTGATGGTCATAGCTTAGACTGTGATGAAGTTGTCCATACTCTTGTAGAGTCTGGAACATGTCTAAATTAAGTAAGCGATACTCCCCAAGTGAAAGTCTTTGGAAGATATCTTCCATGGGGTCCTTGGTTTTCGCTTGAGAAGGTGATGTGAGGGTGACTGTCATTTGTGTACTGGTTGAAGCATCCACGGATGGAGGCAGTGTTTGGGTTGGTGTCTTGAAAGGAATGAGAACATCATTTGGTCGATAGGTCATGTTACAAGTCTTAAAAGGGGATGGGTCGGTGGGAATGAAATGGACTTTCCCATCATGTTCAAATTTGACACAATGGTGTAGTGTAGAAGGAACACAAGCCATGACACAGATCCAGGGTCATCCTAGTAACATGTTAAATTGGAACTCTCCCTCGATGATGTAGAAGAGCTCCGGGACTATGCGCGGGCTGACATGAATATGGAGGATGATGGTGCCAATGGTGGTAGTAGTGGTGTCATTAAAGGATCGAAGGATTACATCAGTTTTTGATACACAATTCTTAAGAAGGGCCAATTGATCAAAGGCATGGGTAGAAATGATATTAATGTTGGCACCTCCATCAATCATGACTCACTTAATGCGGGTTTGATCAATGTAGGCTGTGATGAAAAGAGCAGCGTCCTGATCTTCTGAATTAGAGGTAGGAATTTTAGAATCACTGAAAGTGATAGAGGCAATGGGGAATAATGAGTGGACCAGGGTAGCTAGTGGTTGGGGGTCTTCAGGTTAGACCTCCACTGCCTGTAAGGCTTTGATTAGAGATTGACGATGTTGGCGTGAGCTTTGGATGAGATCATACAAGGTCATCTTCACAGGAATTTGGTGAAGTTGTTTTAACATAGAGTCATGGATTGCCCCTGAAGAAGAGGGTTGGGATGCACCCAAGATGGAAATCTTGGGCTTTAGTGGTTGAAGTGACTTGATGAAAGGGTAGGTCTAAGGAATAACAGCTTTTTCTTTTGCCTTATCCTTTTGTGACCTAGTGGTTACATGGATGGCATTGATTTCAAAGAGAGGGGGTGAAAGAGGTGAAGGGTCCATAGTCTGTTGATGAGATGTCGATGACGATGAAGAGGTTTGAGAGATATGGGAGGGTGTCGAAGGTCTATCGATAGTATCCTCAAGGAGAAGGGTGTCTTTCTCCATGTATTGGCAAATGATGACCTAGAGGGCACATCAATTCTTGATATCATGTCCCGGTGTGTGATGATATAGGAAAATTTTAGTATCATCAAACCAAGAAGGTTTTGACCCGAGAGGTTGGAATGGCTTGATAGGTGGAAGGGTTATGCTAGAGGTTTGCAAAAATTGGTGCAATATCAAAGTGTATGAACCTACTAAGGGGTCCATGCTTGTCAATGCATGAGATGTTGATGACTTTTGCTTGGGAGGTGTTGAAGGAGGCTTCTGTACCACCTTTTGGGTTGGTGGTACGGCCACGTGCATAGACGACACCTTCTTTGTGAGAGGTGCCAGATTTTTTAGAGTTGGTAGACTCATGGTAGGTAAAGGAAGTAGTGGAGGTAACTTGTTTTGGTTAGGGGTTGGAGTAGGGAACACTCTTATTAGGGTAGAAGGATGAGGGCCCAAAATGGAGGGCAATGGTGACGGTGGAGGAGGAGTTCATCACAGTGGTTTAGCAGTCTTCTTTGATTTAGTTTGAGGACCACTATTAGGTGAGGCAAGGTTCAAGTCTACCTTCACTTGCGGGTGAGTGAGGTTAGGTATAGGATGAACACTAAGGGATTTGATCAGTTTTGATATGATCGATGAGGGTTTAGGTTCTGATGTGGATGGTTGAGGTTTTGAAGGCTTAGAAGTAGAAGTCTGGTCTTTTTTGGAAACTTTTGGAGATTTTGTCATAAGAGGATTGGTGGCACAAGATGAGATGGGACGCGCAAGGTGAGGAGCTTTGAGTTGCTCCCATAATGCTGCAGTTCCAATTTCCTCAATTGGAGAAGTTCTAGTTTCTCCACTAATCGAGAGAATGGTTGGGAAGATATCGGATGAGGCTTTGGTCCTTCAGAAGATGTGGATGGTTGCAGGGTTAAAAATGTGTCAGGTGTGGCAGTCTCAGACCTAAGGTGTGGGGGAGTCATAACTGGATCATCTTTAGTTGAAGAAGGTGGAGAAACAGGTTCTTCCCTTGGTGGAGAAGGAATCAGAGAATGTGGCTCCTCAAGAGGATAGAGGGTAGGGATGATTGTGCCTTCTACTTGTGGTTGAGGAGTAGGAAGGGTAGGGTCCTCCATTGGTAGTAAGAAGGAGAAAGGTGAGGATGGTGGTGCTGGTATGGTCAAGGCATCCTCCAATATAAGAGAGGTCGATGGAGAACTAATAGGAGAAGAGGGTTTTTCCATGTGTGATGGACTGATGGGTTGACTAGCCTCTTGAGACTGTGAGAGAGGTTGGTCAGGCATGAGAGGTGAGACCATGTTGAGTGTGCGTATATTATGCTCTTGAGAGTCATCAGTCATGGTCTACACATTTTTTTGGCTAGGAGGATGATTAGGAAAGGGTTTTTTAAAGATGTCTATGCTTTGATTGGGTGGTGCATTTGGGTTGTCCAAGACGAGATCACCTTTATCTAGCATGTCTTGAATGATGTTCTTGAGAGTCTTATAGTTGGCTGTGTCATGGCCTTTGACACGGTCATAATTGTAGAAGTCATTCTCCCTATACCATGCAGGGATGGCATGTGAGGGATCAAATTGAGGAGGCAGTCTAATTTTAGGGAGATTGAGGACTCCCTATTTGATAAGTTTGTCCAACACTGATGCATATGATTCTCCCAGTGGAGTATACTGACGCTGCACATATCATTGTTAGAACTGTTTTGTGATGTAGTCTAATGTGGAAGGTTGAGATTGGTTGGTTGTTGTTGAAGACGATGGTCTAACAACTACATCATTTACTGATGCCTTAGATTTGGAATTAGAAGAAGAAGGTTTAGAGGAAGGGTCATTTGACTTGGTGTTGGGGTTTTGACTCTGCAATTTGACTTTGTTTTCCTTGACGGCACGTAGTTCAAGCTTCCTAGCCATCGTGAAAGCTTTGTCAAAGGTGCGGAATGTCTGGACTCAAAGAGTGGATAAAATATGTTTAGCACACGCTTGGGAAAAGATTTCGATGAGTTCGGGTTGGGGTAAAGAGAAGGAGAGCTGGTTGATTAGGCCTCTCCAACAGGTAACAAAATTAGCTATGGACTCATCATCAAACTGTCTGATAGAGTATAGGTCTGTGATAGAGACCTTTTTGGTGATATTGATTGAGAAGTGGTCAAGGAAAAGTTGGGCTAATTGGGTGAATGTGAAAAGAGAGTGTCTGGTGAGAGAGTTGTACCAATCGAGGGCAGCACCAAAAAGTGACATGGGGAATGTGCATAACAGTAATGCATCATCATGTGCGATCAGGTAACAAGCATGTATAAATGCTCGTAGGTGCTGCTGTGGGTATTCCTTACTTTGAAAGTGAGTAAACTTAGGAAGTTCCCACTGACTGGGATACAGCCGGATTGGGATGGAGGGATGGATGGGTTCATTACAAATTTGGTCATATGAAATGACGTTTCTTGAGACTAAAACTGAGGTCTCAAGATTAGACATTTTGTCCATCAGCATTTTGATTAGATCAACTAACATATTTTTGGGTGGGGCACCCCCTTAGTTGTAAGGTGCTTGGAAGGTGCTAGAAGGGACGTATGACGTAGTCGGTTGTGCTTGTATGGGTGCAACATACTGATAACTAGTCATAGGGACAGAAGTGGAGACCAAGGGTGGTTACGTCATGAAGGTAGAAGGCACGACTATGCTTGATGTTTCTAGAGGTGGTTGGATAGTGGCAACACTAGCCAAAGGATGAGTAGCCACCCTGGTGTTGATGGGGGTGAGGGTAGGCGGGGTGGAGACAACTAGATTTTGGAAAGGGGTAGAGCTTTGTTGAATAGTCTGTGGTTGATGGGGGGTTGAAACCCCAAAGGAGGTGGGTCAAGAGATAGAAGGAGAAGCCACACCTTGAAGGTTAGTCATGGTCAGGTTATTAGTCGAGGTGATGGCCTAGGTGTCTATGGGCTAGATTACAGATGCTGTCGATATGATGGCCATCTCAACTAAAGAGGTTGGCATCCCATAAATTGGGTTGCCTAAGGAGTCTCACATTTGACTTCATGCAAGAAAATGTTGAAGGGCCTTGAAATTGAGGTTAATGAACCTTTCGAAGTCTTGGTCCCCCTCAAGGACAATGGGAGGCTAAGTTGGGGTCAGTTGGGTAGGAGTTCGTTCGGTCTCTAAATGATACTCCATTAGAGGACTGGTTATGGAAGGCAAAGGCGGTAGCGGTTGTTGCCTCCCATGGTCAACAAGAGTCTTGGTTTGACTACATGTCAAAACCATTCAAGGCAAGATAATATGTCCTTACTAGCTTAAAAAACCAAATAAGAATAGAAAAGAAGATGAAGACAAGCAGACCCTAAACGATAAATTCCTACGAATAAGTTTTTAGAGTCTTGTTGGCTTATGCCTTAGAGTGTGTTTAGGAAGTTGGACTATAGAACAGGTCCTAGAAGAAGTAGTCTAAAGTTGGTTTCAAGTTAGTTTTGGTGCTCAATGTCTGTGTTAGGTTTCGTATGTGGCATGGTGCTAGGAGCTTGCTCCCCTCACTTCACAAACCTAGAGCTGAGCTAGGCCGCTTAGCCAGTATATACTTCCCCTAGAGTTTATACTCTACCAGAGAATAGAGTGGGCTCTCCCCTTGGTGGGGAAGTTCAAGTGGGATTACCGGTAAGGGTAAGGTATCCGCTAGGTGATGAAATCCTAGTCGGGCCTTGTCTGAAGTATGTTTTGATGTTTGATTTGTGAAAGTGGATAGGTTGTGTAACATAAGTGGACTACACTTTATTCATGATGCAGTTTTAATTACTAGATGTGAGAGCTAAGTATGCATTCAGGCAGAAATGAAATGCAATAGATTTTAAGCCCAAATTGAAATGTGTGTTCGGATGAAAACAAGTGGAGAAAAGGTTGAAGAGTATGAATTTTTTACTACTCTAGAATGCAGAAAAGAAAGAAAAAGAAAGATTCCTTTTAACTTTGCTGATAGTGTCTTTTGGAAGAGATAGAAGAAAAATATGCAAGAAGAGACCTAATGCACCTATATGAAAAGTTTGTTTTTAGACCAAAAATTATGAATCCAAGGAAAATTCCTAGGGTCCCACTAGGTGTGCCAGAATGTTTATAACTTTTTTTGCTTTTCCACATTCAAAAGAAATAACTAGAGAAATGGTCTAGGGTTTGTACATACCTAGATGAAGTTTGTGCACCATTATCCAGACGTTGAAGGTACTCCACTTTGGCTGTGGAGGATGACACCTACAGATGAGAGAGACTTAAATAAGAAAACTATTAGATAGGTAGGTAGTGGACTACCAAGCAATGCTTGATCCTAGAAGTGCAAAGACTTCCTGGAAGGGTGACAGTCCACTGATTGATAAAGAATAGAATGCTGCTAGAAAAGGAAGTGATAAAAGACTGAACAAAAAAGATAGAAATAAATGCATACCTATATGTGGCAATCTATCTTTCATAGTCACCGGCATCGGTGGTTCTACCGGCGTTAGTTGGTTAAGGTCTCTGGCGTCAGTTAGTCTACCGACGTCGGTAGGGGAAATGGGCCTGGTGGTCGGCGTCAGTCGGGGCAATAAGGCTTTGGACAAGTTTTAGGTCTGTCTATGGTCAGCAAAGTAGTTTGGGGTCTCTATGGGAGTTTTAGTGGCTGGTTCTGGGTTAATAGGATAGAGAGTGTGGCTAAAAGGGACTGAATGGATGACAAGGGAAAAAATAGAGATAAGGGTGAGAGAAGGCTTTTCAGCCTCTCTGAGAAGAACATACTGGGTTGTGTCAAGAATGCTTAGAAATGTTCAGTAATCTAATTGATAATGTATTTAAAAAGACAGTGAAATAAGATCAATACAAATACTTAGCTATGGGTGGAGAGGTAGAGGTGCAGGTGGTCTGTTTCCATTGTCGCTAATGCTAGAGGTGTCGCGCAACCTTCAATCTGGTTTAGAATGACTAGAGTAGAACCTTTGAGCCTAGAGAGTGCTATTGAAATGCTGATACCTGCAAGAAGTTGAGGAGCGAGAAAGCTTGAACTCTGGAGTAAGAGAATTCACGTTCACAGAGGGGGATGACAATAGGAGTATAAATGTAGTCTTAAAGGAACTGATGCTGGCAAAACCACTGACGTCAGTGGCTAAAGAATTGGAAAAGAGGCTATTTTTAGCCTTTTTGCCTGTTCTTCCAATTGCTAGGTCTAACTGTTATTGGAAAATGGTCCAAGGTAGGTTTAAATGAGCGTGAGAGGTTAGTGTTTAAGTAATTAAGATTTGGCATGGGGTGAGGGAGGCATGGGTGGTGTGTCAAGGGGGTTATTAATTTAAAATAGTTAATTTATTTTAAATTAATAAGTGTGTGGGTTAGGAATGTTTAGGGGGTGGACCAAGGAGACCAAGGGGGAGGATGACCAAGGGATAGACATGATTTCGGTGTCTACGGTGGCTTGTATAACCCTTTTTAAAATTATTTTACATAAATCTAGGCACTCATATGCTTTAGTATGTCAGCCTATGGGTTATTAATGGCCTTGGTAGACTATAAATAAAAGGTAGGGTTTTTATTTCTTCATCATATTAGAGTATTAATTTCTTATTATAGGAATTTAGGAGGTTTCCACCTTGAAGTGGATTATCTATTATTCATATTTTATGTTGTCATTGTGATCTATTGTTATATTTATGTTTATTTGGTGAAGTAATATCATTATAATTGACTATGTATGCAGTGTCCAAATGAGTCATGTTTAGGTCACTTATTTTGATTTTTTTTATAACCTCAAGTGACTATATGAATTTTTATATTAATATAATCATTAATCCCACTATACGCACTATGCCCCCTTTTCTCAAGTTTACAGACCACTTGAGCTGTGTAGACCAACTTGTAGGTGGCCACTTTTGGGACTTGACTATGTATGGAGTTTAGAGTTTATATACAATAATTTGATAATTCAAGGATCTCTATTATAGTATGGAGAGTTTATTATTATTTTTCTTCCAATTAATATCTATACCATGTCTATCCATCCAAACTCAAACTTGATTGTACACATTGCATTCTTATCCCATTATTCTTAATAAGCCTGTAGGTGTTTATTTCTAGTATAGAGATATTTTTCAAATTATCTTAATCATCCATGATCAAGAATTACTTCATAGGTTGGATCATACCCAAATATTAATGTAAACACTTTGGGCATGCATTAAATACCACTCTTTACACCAAAATTCATCAAGTTTTGGGTTCATGAGGGTTGGCCATGGATCAAGACTTCCATTGTACATAGGCATAATACTTTACATCTATAATTTTTTGTCTTGGGAATGGTATGGATGAAGTAATTTATCCTTTAGAGTATCCCATACCTCATTTATTTCTTATTATCCTTTATTGCGTGAAAGTGTTTCACACTTTGCAAGGAAGACTCATAGGACTTGTGACTCTTAACAAACACATACCATTCCTATCATGATCATACATGTACCATGATCATATGAACTAGTTGTGATGTTTGGAAGGTCCATTAGATCCATAATAGAGCCTTTTAATCATTTATCTATCTTCATCAAGTTTTAAAATGTGTTCAATAGGAAGAGAATGAACCTATAAGCATTGATAAGTGCTTGAAAGGTACTTATTTTCATAGCAATAATTCACAGGGCATGAGGGATTTTTTATAAAAAATGTAACATGAAATTAGAGGTAAAAATGAGGGCCTTAAACTTCCATAAACATGGATCTCAGGGTGCTACCTTCTTTATGATTTATCATCCATAAATAGAACTTCTCAAGTTTTCCAAGAACTTGATAGAGGATCTATCTTAATTTTAACCCTTTTGAGCACTATGTATCCATTATAAACCTAAAATTAACCATTATATGATTTAGGTAAGATTAATGAGTGATTAAATATCATTTATGACCACATTACTCATGTTTTATACATATCTTCCTTGGATTTCTCTGATCATAGTTCAATTTTCATGAAAAAGCTTCCTTCTAATACAAAGTTATCATGTCAAACCTTTGAACCAAGGATGATGGAGCTCTCACTATCTATAAAAATGTATTTTTAACATAAAAAAAATTATATTCTCTTTATTTTTCCTTCCAAGACTATATGTAGGAAAACTATCCATTTGGACAAGTGTACTTCAACCTTCTCACCATTGATTTGAATTTAATCTTGAATTCACAAGCTCAATAATATGTTAGATTTGAAATATGCCTTTTAAAACTCATAATTAAATGTGAATCACAATATATAAAATTTTTAAAGTATTTGAGTATACAAGTCAGTCTATATGGCATGTTTGAAAGGCATTTGATGACTATAGGGGCTCATTGGGGCTTGAAACAAACAAGGTCCCCCCTTCAAGAAGTATTTTATAAAATCATTAATATAATGAGAAAAAGAAACCTTAATTCCTAAAAATAACTTAATTTATACAAAATTACCTTAACTTCATCAAACAAGATATAGGCCACTCTTTAGGATTCAAAAGACACTTGAGACCCTTCCTCTCACCCAAGGATAACTTAGGAAAATTGAAGACATCATACAATGAATCATAACATGATATCACATGATGATACCTCAAGAAATCCCTATTACATAAAATGAAACCTTAAAAAATGTTAATAAGGTTTAATTGACCATTTTGAAGATCATGACAAGAT